>CM053028.1:491874792-492163763 GCA_028564925.1 Lithobates sylvaticus | reverse complement strand
GCAGTTCGGTTTTGAATGCATACGTATGATCAGCATATTATGTATGCATATTATGGCAGACCTACCTTTTAAAGTGCTCTACTCCAGTGATGCATTGGCAGGGCCGGCGCTACCGTTGGGTGAACTAGGCAGCTGCCTCGGGTGCAGCCGCGGCCCCTTGTGTTCCTACTCTTCACTGGCTTCTGGGGGCAGGTAGGATGGTGGGCTTTGGGGAGTCTGGGAGTTGGGGAGTCTCCAAGGCGCTGCTGGTCTCCTCCGCTTCCTCCAACATTTAATCCTGCCTCCACCGAGAAGAGGAATCCCTGAACACAGAGGATGGTGGGAGATCTCTGGGGAGGGGGCGAGAGAACTCTGTGGAGGGGCGGGATGGGGGAAGGTATCAAAAGAGAAGAGATGAATAATGAGGCCAGACACCGATTATCTGTACTCCGCTATGTAAATGCCCATCTCTCCTCCTCCCAGCACAGTTCCTCCCACCACTCTCCGCACAGCTCCTCCCATTCTCTGTTACCATCCAGACTACATGGAGATGGGCATGTACATAGCAAAGTGTCGATAATCTGTGTCTGGCCTCTTCATCTCTCCTCTTTGGATACCTCTCCCCTCCCGCCCCCTCCCCATTCCTCTTCTCAGTGGAGGCGGAATTAGATGTGGGAGGAAGGGGAGGAGACCAGCAGCGCCCCGGAGACTCCCCAACGCCCACCATCCTACTTGCCTCTAGAAGCCAGTGGAGAGTTGGAACACTAGGGGCCGTGGCTGTGCCCTGCCTAGTTCACCTAACGGTAGCGCCAGCCCTGCCAATGCATTACTGGAGTAGAGCACTTTGAAAGGCAAGTCTGCCATAATATGCATGCATAATATCATGATCATACGTATGCATTATGACCAAAATCACTTTTAAAGAATAGCCCTGGACCTGTTAAACAACACAGAAACAAGCTTGTGGCTACCACTGCTGTCATAATCTTGTTTAAACCTCGTCAAGCTCTGGGCGTACTAGACATGTCCAAAGAGCTAAAGCGGTAATAACAGCACAGGATATAGAAGATGGATTGGAGTGGGGGCAATCTGTTTATTGGAAGGCCATAGAAAACAGTTCTACAATAGTCAAGCTAAATACAAAGAAGCATACATTTTTTCGAAATGTCTTCAACAAAGGACTGCGTAATTAAATATTTTATCCTTGTGGAAAAATAAAGGTTGTAAAGCGTTCAATAAAGACATAGGAATATGTTGAGGGTCCCTGGCCAGCAGAAAATTAGAAAAAGTCTTACCAGCTATCAAATAATTCTACTTAGCAGGTTGGTCTGGTGTGTTCCAGTAATACACTCAAGTATTTTCTTGTTAAATTTTCATGTTTGACCAGAGGATGACTTTAATATTGAACTGTCTTTTCCTTGGATCTCTGCATTTAATTTTGAAATCTCTTAATATTGGGCATAACACAAGGGGTTTCATTTAAATACATCATTATAAAAATAAATGATAATATAATTGATTTTTGTCTTCCTTACAAGCTTATATTGTGAACTCCATTAGTTTATACAATCCTGTTAACCTTAAAGAATCTTTTATTCGACAGTTACATGCTACATGACATTGCTGTTAAAAGAAAGTAACATAGCAGTCACTTGGTCACAGAATACATGTAAATAGAAGTTGAAAGAACAATTTGATTTTGACAGTCACTGGGGTAATTGCCATCATAAATATCATATTAATATAATTATATTCAGGGTCTCTATTCACACACTCTGCATATTGACGTGAAATATGTAAATTCAGTTAACACTGCGTACGTAGGTCATAAAGTATACAGTAGCTAACACACTAATCATTTTTATGTGGGCTAGAGAAGATGTGATATTATCCATGAAGTATGAAAATTTATATTTTTCCAATGTATCTATAGTATATTTTCTGCTTTTGTTGTGTATACAAATAAGTATGTACTCCAGCAGATATAATGGACACTAATTAATGTAGCTCTGTAATCAATATTACATAATGAAGTGTGTTTTTAAATGCAAGCAGTCTGAGTACAGTGGAGCTCACACTAGGAAGAAGGAGAAGCAGCACTAGAAGCCAATCAGAAACCCAGGAAAGCTTCTGCTCTCATGCACATTGCTGGATCCAGATGGGGATCGGGTAAGTATACGGGGGGGGGGGCTGGGGGGTGGGCATAGAATGCATTAAGGTAAAAAAACCTTCAGCCTTTAGAACCACTTTGATGCATTTTATGCATTAAGGTAAAAAACTTAAATGTGCATGAGAGCAGAGACCCTCTCTGCTTTCTCTATCCTCATTGACTCGGCCCAGCCCCCCAACCCCCACCCACACAAGAGCGCCCAGACAGTGGGACTGGGCCCTGCTCCCCACCCACACGAGAGCGCCCAGACAGTGGGACTCAGCTCTGCCCCCCCCCCCACCCGAATGAGTGCCCTCCATAACAGACAGCTTGCTATGAAGAAGAAGACAAGCCAGAAATGCTGGTGGGGGACCCAAGACAAATAGGTTTGGGGCTGCTCTGTGCAAAACCATTGCACAGAGCAGGTAAGTATGACCTGTTTGTTATTTTAAAGATACTTGAGTTGATTGTAGCCGTATTAGTGCAATTGTGACAGAGAAAATTGAGTACTGTCCGTGATACTTTTTTAATTTGCACTAACATATAATTTTTCATGGATGAGCTTTCCCCTTCTTCAAGGTCTAAGCAGTACTGATTCACAAAAGTTTTAGAAGGTAAAATGTTAAAACAAAATAAAACAAAAAAATAAAGAATCTCTGAGGAAAAGGAAAAAGAAAAACAAACACATACATATCAATAGTATGGCAATGGTAATAAAGCTATCAGCAAGTGAGATAAGACAGAGGGAAAGCTAAAGGCTGGAGGGGGGGGGGGGGGGGTCACAGTCACAGAGGGGGTCATAAAAGTGGGTGGGGAAACCAATATCTAAATTTAGGCCATTGTTTTTTGTGTCAAAAAGAAGTATCATTCTTAGCTCAAACGTTTTCCTTTCCTGGATAGTTCTGAAATTCCCTTTAAGAACTAAAACATTGCAGTCTTCTATAGTGTGGTCCGGTTGTGAGAAATGATGTCCCACAGGTGTGCAGAAACTGTCTTCCTTATGTTCCTTGATGGTGTGTCTGTGCAAATTCATCCTCACTTGTAACTTCTGTCCTGTTTCACCAACATAAGATCCTTTGCTACACCTGTTGCATTGGATGAGGTACACCACATTACTGGAGGTACAGCTGTATGATCCCGTGATACTGAAGGTCCCATTTGTGTGTGTGACACTTTTTGATAGATTGATCTAGTTGCATAGTTTGCAGCAAACCCTGCAATAAAAAACGCTGCAAACTATGCCTATACTAGACAGCTAGGAATGATTCCTCCCCAGCAGAGCAGAGATCGGTGGCACTAGAAATATAAATATTCAGTCATATGCGTGCACAGCAATTGCATTAGGGTGTGCACCCCAAAGCTCAAACACACATGCCTTTCTCTGCAGCCTCAGCTGCACTGGACAGCACAGTTTACTATGCTTCAGTTATGAATGAACACAGTTAGTGTGTTCACTGTGTTCATCTAGAAATGGAGGGGGCTGGTAAATTACATATTGACTAGCCCCTTCGCCCACTCTCTATTCTGAAATCCCCCACAGCAGCCGGGGAGAGGAGAGGAAAGGATGGAATCCAGCATCACTGCTGGAGGAAAGGGTGTAACACGGGGGGAAGCCTGGGCAGTAGGCGAATCTGCACATAGTGATTAGGGTGTGCCCAGGCACACCCGGTTAGGAATGGGCCGAACACCCCCCAGTTTGCACCAGAACATCCCGAACAGGCAAAAAATTTAGCAGAACAGACAAACACTGTTAAAGTCTATGGGACATGAATAATCAAAAGTGCTCATTTGAAAGGCTTATATGCAAGTTATTGTCATACGAAGTGTTTGGGGACCTGGGTCCTGCCCCAGGAGACATGTATCAATGCAAAAAAAAAGTTTTAGAAACGTCAGTTTTTTCCGGAGCAGTGATTTTAATAATGCTTAAAGTGAAATAATAAAAGTGAAATATTCCTTTAAATTTCGTACCTGGGGGTGTCTATAGTATGCCTGTATATTGGTGCATTTTTCCTGTGTTTAGAACAGTCCCTGCACAAAATGACATTTCTAAAGGAAAAAAAGTAATTTAAAAGTACTCGCTGCTATAATGAATTGTCGGTCCCGGCAATACAGATAAAAAAAAATGGCATGGGATCCCCCCAGTCCATTACCAGGCCCTTTGGGTCTTGTATGAATATTAAGGGGAACCCCGAACCAAAATAAAAAAAAATTGCATGGGGGTCCCCCCAAATTCCATACCAGGTTCTTCAGGTCTGGTATGGATATTAAGGGGAACTCCACACCAAAATTAAACAAAAAAATGGCGTGGGGGTCCCCCTCAAAATCAATACCAGACCTGATTTTAAGGGGAACCATGCGCCAAAATAAAAAAAATGGCGTGGGGTCCCCCCAAAAATCCATACCAGACCCTTATCTGAGCACGCAAACTGGCAGGCCGCAGGAAAAGAGGGGGGGGCGAGAGAGCGCCCCCCCTCCCTCCTGAACCGTACCAGGCCACATGCCCTCAACATGAAGAGGGTGCTTTGGGGTAGCCCCCCAAAAGCACCTTGTCCCCATGTTGATGGGGTCAAGGGCCTCATCCCCACAACCCTTGCCTGGGAGGCACCCGCCGTATGATGCATCTTCGCTTTGACAGTTCTTATATAACTGAAGGCGGGGCCACACGGTGATGTTCCTGGGTGACCCCGCCCCCCTCTGACACACGGGGACTTCCCCATGGCTTTCTCAGGCATCAGAGGGTGGCGTCAGAGGGGGGCTTTCCCGGGGCATCAAGGGTCCCCTTGTTAAAGGGGGCTTCCAGATTCCGAATAAGCACCCCGCCCGCAGACCCCCACAACCACTGGGCAAGGGTTGTGGGGATGAGGCCCTTGTCCCCATCAAGATGGGGACAAGGTGCGTGCACAGCAATTGCATTAGGGTGTGCACCCCAAAGCTCAAACACACATGCCTTTCTCTGCAGCCTCAGCTGCACTGGACAGCACAGTTTACTATGCTTCAGTTATGAATGAACACAGTTAGTGTGTTCACTGTGTTCATCTAGAAATGGAGGGGGCTGGTAAATTACATATTGACTAGCCCCTTTGCCCACTCTCTATTCTGAAATCCCCCACAGCAGCCGGGGAGAGGAGAGGAAAGGATGGAATCCAGCATCACTGCTGGAGGAAAAGGTGTAACACGGGGGGAAGCCTGGGCAGTAGGCGAATCTGCACATAGTGATTAGGGTGTGCCCAGGCACACCCGGTTAGGAATGGGCCGAACACCCCCCAGTTTGCACCAGAACATCCCGAACAGGCAAAAAATTTAGCAGAACAGACAAACACTGTTAAAGTCTATGGGACATGAATAATCAAAAGTGCTCATTTGAAAGGCTTATATGCAAGTTATTGTCATACGAAGTGTTTGGGGACCTGGGTCCTGCCCCAGGAGACATGTATCAATGCAAAAAAAAAGTTTTAGAAACGTCAGTTTTTTCCGGAGCAGTGATTTTAATAATGCTTAAAGTGAAATAATAAAAGTGAAATATTCCTTTAAATTTCGTACCTGGGGGGTGTCTATAGTATGCCTGTATATTGGTGCATTTTTCCTGTGTTTAGAACAGTCCCTGCACAAAATGACATTTCTAAAGGAAAAAAAGTAATTTAAAAGTACTCGCTGCTATAATGAATTGTCGGTCCCGGCAATACAGATAAAAAAAAATGGCATGGGATCCCCCCAGTCCATTACCAGGCCCTTTGGGTCTTGTATGAATATTAAGGGGAACCCCGAACCAAAATAAAAAAAAATTGCATGGGGGTCCCCCCAAATTCCATACCAGGTTCTTCAGGTCTGGTATGGATATTAAGGGGAACTCCACACCAAAATTAAACAAAAAAATGGCGTGGGGGTCCCCCTCAAAATCAATACCAGACCTGATTTTAAGGGGAACCATGCGCCAAAATAAAAAAAATGGCGTGGGGTCCCCCCAAAAATCCATACCAGACCCTTATCTGAGCACGCAAACTGGCAGGCCGCAGGAAAAGAGGGGGCGAGAGAGCGCCCCCCCTCCCTCCTGAACCGTACCAGGCCACATGCCCTCAACATGAAGAGGGTGCTTTGGGGTAGCCCCCCAAAAGCACCTTGTCCCCATGTTGATGGGGTCAAGGGCCTCATCCCCACAACCCTTGCCTGGGAGGCACCCGCCGTATGATGCATCTTCGCTTTGACAGTTCTTATATAACTGAAGGCGGGGCCACACGGTGATGTTCCTGGGTGACCCCGCCCCCCTCTGACACACTGGGACTTCCCCATGGCTTTTTCAGGCATCAGAGGGTGGCGTCAGAGGGGGGCTTTCCCGGGGCATCAAGGGTCCCCTTGTTAAAGGGGGCTTCCAGATTCCGAATAAGCACCCCGCCCGCAGACCCCCACAACCACTGGGCAAGGGTTGTGGGGATGAGGCCCTTGTCCCCATCAAGATGGGGACAAGGTGCGTGCACAGCAATTGCATTAGGGTGTGCACCCCAAAGCTCAAACACACATACCTTTCTCTGCAGCCTCAGCTGCACTGGACAGCACAGTTTACTATGCTTCAGTTATGAATGAACACAGTTAGTGTGTTCACTGTGTTCATCTAGAAATGGAGGGGGCTGGTAAATTACATATTGACTAGCCCCTTCGCCCACTCTCTATTCTGAAATCCCCCACAGCAGCCGGGGAGAGGAGAGGAAAGGATGGAATCCAGCATCACTGCTGGAGGAAAAGGTGTAACACGGGGGGAAGCCTGGGCAGTAGGCGAATCTGCACATAGTGATTAGGGTGTGCCCAGGCACACCCGGTTAGGAATGGGCCGAACACCCCCCAGTTTGCACCAGAACATCCCGAACAGGCAAAAAATTTAGCAGAACAGACAAACACCGTTAAAGTCTATGGGACATGAATAATCAAAAGTGCTCATTTGAAAGGCTTATATGCAAGTTATTGTCATACGAAGTGTTTGGGGACCTGGGTCCTGCCCCAGGAGACATGTATCAATGCAAAAAAAAAGTTTTAGAAACGTCAGTTTTTTCCGGAGCAGTGATTTTAATAATGCTTAAAGTGAAATAATAAAAGTGAAATATTCCTTTAAATTTCGTACCTGGGGGTGTCTATAGTATGCCTGTATATTGGTGCATTTTTCCTGTGTTTAGAACAGTCCCTGCACAAAATGACATTTCTAAAGGAAAAAAAGTAATTTAAAAGTACTCGCTGCTATAATGAATTGTCGGTCCCGGCAATACAGATAAAAAAAAAATGGCATGGGATCCCCCCAGTCCATTACCAGGCCCTTTGGGTCTTGTATGAATATTAAGGGGAACCCCGAACCAAAATAAAAAAAAATTGCATGGGGGTCCCCCCAAATTCCATACCAGGTTCTTCAGGTCTGGTATGGATATTAAGGGGAACTCCACACCAAAATTAAACAAAAAAATGGCGTGGGGGTCCCCCTCAAAATCAATACCAGACCTGATTTTAAGGGGAACCATGCGCCAAAATAAAAAAAATGGCGTGGGGTCCCCCCAAAAATCCATACCAGACCCTTATCTGAGCACGCAAACTGGCAGGCCGCAGGAAAAGAGGGGGCGAGAGAGCGCCCCCCCTCCCTCCTGAACCGTACCAGGCCACATGCCCTCAACATGAAGAGGGTGCTTTGGGGTAGCCCCCCAAAAGCACCTTGTCCCCATGTTGATGGGGTCAAGGGCCTCATCCCCACAACCCTTGCCTGGGAGGCACCCGCCGTATGATGCATCTTCGCTTTGACAGTTCTTATATAACTGAAGGCGGGGCCACACGGTGATGTTCCTGGGTGACCCCGCCCCCCTCTGACACACGGGGACTTCCCCATGGCTTTCTCAGGCATCAGAGGGTGGCGTCAGAGGGGGGCTTTCCCGGGGCATCAAGGGTCCCCTTGTTAAAGGGGGCTTCCAGATTCCGAATAAGCACCCCGCCCGCAGACCCCCACAACCACTGGGCAAGGGTTGTGGGGATGAGGCCCTTGTCCCCATCAAGATGGGGACAAGGTGCTTTGGGGGGGCTACCCCAAAGCACCCTCCCCATATTGACGGCATGTGGCCTGGTACGGTTCACGAGGGAGGGGGGCCCTCTCTCGTCCCCCCTCTTTTCCAGTGGCCTGCCAGGTTGCGTGCTCGGATAAGGGTCTGGTATGGATTTTGAGGGGGACCCCCATGCCATTTTTTTAAAAAATTTTGGTTCCCCTTAATATTCATACCAGACCCAAAGGGCCTGGCAATGGACTGGGGGAATCCCATGCCGTTTTTTTCAATGACTTCTTTTATCTGTATTTCCGGGACCGACAATTCATTATAGCCACGAGTACTTTTAAATGACCTTTTTTCCTTTAGAAATTTCATTTTGTGCAGGGACTGTTCTAAACACGGGAAACATGTGCCACTTTACAGGCATACTATTACTATAGTGTTTTTAAATACAATAAATAGAGAAGATGTTGCTGTCAGCGTATTTCTCTAAAGATTGTAGCAGCGCTTTTGGTTGAAGAGTGTGTCCAACGTAAAATAAATAAATAAATAAATAATTGATCTCTTAAAGATGGTGGATGTGTAAATATATAAGTATAAAAATTATAAATATATATAAAATATATATGAATAAATATTTCTTAAAAAATAATAAATAAATAAGTATTTCCAGAAATATATATATCAATAAATATTGTAATAGTCCACGTTCATATTAATGTGAATGAATTAATCAAAAATTAAAAATAAATTGATAAATAAATAGTGTCCATAGATATGTGAAAAAATATTCTCAATGAATGATATGATCAAAAATTAATAAGTAATGTCCATAATCATGTGACTTATAATCAAAAAATGATAAGGTGATTTTACAGCAGAGAAGGTAAATGAGGTGGAGCAAAACAATTCTGTGCAGTTGCTACGGTGTTAAATTCTGAGCGATCCACCAGAGATTTCACCCAAAGTGATATTCGTCCCCTTTTGGGGGTGCACTCACCAGAAGTACAGATATAACAAGCCTGTAATAATCACTAATATCGTCAAATCCAGATGCCCAGAATATGCGAGCCTGCTGTCATCAGTATCATCAGTTTCTCCAATGGCACCTCCTCTATTTTCCTCAGCTCAACACCACTCCTCCACTCCTCCACAGTGTGCAAGTATATTACACTTTGAGGCAAATGTAAAGCTAGTACTGTGCCTGGTGCTGTCTCACCGCCGGAAATCCGATGTAGTTCCGCTGTATGCCACAGCGGCGTTCTTCCGACTTCGTCTCGAGACGAAGTCGGAAATGACGAAACGCGTCAGGGCGTAGGTCAACAGGAAGTGACGTCAAAGCGCGTGCGGTCCACAGTGCGTTCCACCAAGCCGAACCAGGAAGAACGCCGCTGTGGCATACAGCGGAACTACATTGGATTTCCGGCGGTGAGACAGCGCCAGGCACAGTACTAGCTTTACATTTGCCTCAAAGTAATTGTTTTATGGTACGCTTCTTGTACAGAGGGAGATTGTTTGGGGAAAAGTTTTTTGTGAATAAATTGATTTTACAGTATTACGCTATTAGCCATTTCTTTCCCTGTGACATGCAATATACTTGCACACTGTGGAGGAGTGGAGGAGTGGTGTTGAGCTGAGGAAAATAGAGGAGGTGCCATTGGAGAAACTGATGATACTGATGACAGTAGGCTCGCATATTCTGGGCATCTGGATTTGACGATATTAGTGATTATTACAGGCTTGTAATATCTGTACTTCTGGTGAGTGCACCCCCAAAAGGGGACGAATATCACTTTGGGTGAAATCTCTGGTGGATGGCTCAGAATTTAACACCGTAGCAACTGCACAGAATTGTTTTGCTCCACCTCATTTACCTTCTCTGCTGGAAAATCACCTTATCATTTTTTGATTATAAGTCACATGATTATGGACATTACTTATTAATTTTTGATCATATCATTCATTGAGAATATTTTTTTCACATATCTATGGACACTATTTATTTATCAATTTATTTTTAATTTTTGATTAATTCATTCACATTAATATGGACGTGGACTATTACAATATTTATTGATATATATATTTCTGGAAATACTTATTTATTTATTATTTTTTAAGAAATATTTATTCATATATATTTTATATATATATTTATAATTTTTATACTTATATATTTACACATCCACCATCTTTAAGAGATCAATTATTTATTTATTTATTTTACGTTGGACACACTCTTCAACCAAAAGCGCTGCTACAATCTTTAGAGAAATACGCTGACAGCAACATCTTCTCTATTTATTGTATTTAAAAACACTTCACTTTATTTAAGTAGCTGCTACACTATGTGTATAATATTTTAATATTAGCACACATTTTTTTTGGGAGTCTCATCTATCACAGATTATTTCCCGTTTTTAATATAATTTTTTCTTTAATTAGATCACTTATACACACACTGAACCTCAGTGCTTTCAGTCACTATTTGCTCAATTTTCATATAGAACACCATCCTACAGCGCAGAGCGTTTTTTATATAGGAAGGCGGCATTTATTAAACATCCCATACACATACTATTACTATAGACCCCCCCCCCAGGTACAAAATTTAAAGAAATATTTCACTTTTATTGTTTCACTTTAAGCATTACTAAAATCACTGCTCCCGAAAAAAAAACATCTGTTTTTTAAAACTTTTTTTTGCATTGATACATGTCCCCTGGGGCAGGACCCGGGTCCCCAAACACTTTTTATGACAATAACTTGCATATAAGCCTTTAAAATTAACACTTTAGATTTTTCATGTTAATGTCCTATAGACTTTGACGGTGTTCCCGTGGCTTTTGAATTTGCCTCAAACACTGCAGATTGTTCGGTGTTCTGCAGAACATCCGAACAACCAAATTTCGGCCCGAACTTATCGTCGGGCCGAACCATTTGCCCATCCCTACACCCGTCACACCCCCTGCGCACACCTTTGTATTCAGTTATGTGTATTGGCCATTCATTAATGGCACCCCAAAGCAGCTTCAAAACTGCAGTGCACATCAGCACAGCACAATGCGCCTATTTTTCATGCTTTCTTGTGTGTTGCAGCAAGGTACAACATGTGTCAATACACAAAAATGTGTGCACCATAGTTCACCCTGTTTAGATGTGAATGGATCCATGTAATCTTTTTTTCAGTTAACAACTTCTTTTTTAATTTTAATTTGAAGTGAGAGTCTCCTAAAGCTTATATAGAATTTTAGTTATTGAGTTAAGATCTGCTCAAGATTGATAACAATATACCGTAAATGTGACTATATGTGAATATAAATGTGACTACTCCATAATATAGAAAACAATTAAAAATTAAAATATACATAAAATACTGCCTTCTGGTAAACTTTACATTTGATTCAAGATGTAGGAACTCACTGAAGATAGATGATAATTTCTCTTGTAAAGGTCAGCACACAGGAAAAAGAAATATTCTTTTGAAATGATTTTCAACATAACATTTTGGAAAGAAATTAGAAAACTGAACTTTTAATTGAAGTTGAACTTCAGTCAGGTTAAATAAGTCTCAGTTTTCTTACATTATACTATTTTCTTTATGTATTAGTTGTGAGCAAAACTTGAATTTAATAATGCAAATCCCTTCACATTAGCTGAAAACAGCTGAATAAGGGTTCATTCACACCAGATGCACTGGGGTGCATTTGTAAATGCATTCCCAGCGTATGGCAACTAAAAAAATAATGGTCTCCCATGAATGCACACAGAATGCATTGTGTTTGCCCAGCACTGAAAAAAAATATTTTTTCAGTGCAAACACTGAAAACAGTGCAAACATTCAGTGAATGCACCATTCAAATGCATGCAAGCACACACAAATATGCATAAACGCTGAGCACTGCAAGGCAAGTCAAGACAAACAAGGCAAAAAACAAACAAACGCAACACATCTAAAACACATGCCAACTCATTTAAAACACATGCCAACACATTGTAACGCCTTACAGAAAACACAACACAGCACAACATGCGTGCATTAACACATGTATTGTCTTGTCATGTGAATGAGCCCTTAAAGTGCATTATGGCTAGTGGCTATTATGTTATCCAGGGCTTACAGAAGCAGGAACATTTTTGTGCTTGGAAATGTTAAATATATATATATATCAATGGGTGGCAAAGGTTTCTGTGCTTAGCCTTCGCTCACTGCGCACTCCCAGCATAGAGACTGCGTTGTCAAAGACAGCTCTTGGCCTGTACTAATAATTGTGAATCAGTAAGACTGGTTTCTGATCAATTGATTACTGTGATAGCCAATCACAATGATCACATGATTAGACAGACCTTCCTGCCCCTCCAGGTGTAATAGCCCAGTTAAGGGGACACCGGGGTGGGCAGCAATGTGTTAAGCTGATGTAGCACCCTTCTAGTGTAGAGTAGACTGCTGGGTACATTTAGTTAGCTCCACTGTAATTAGAGAAGCAAGGGGTTGATTACTTAGGGCTGCTCAGTGTTTCTTATATAACTGAAGGTGCTTTTGCTTGCCCAGGTGTGCCCAGAAAGTGGTGAAGGAGCTCATAAATAGCCTGAGGCCTGAGCAGCAGCAGCAGAGTTCCTAGGTCCAGTCCTGCTTGAGGAGACCTCTGTGTAGGGGCTCTGCCACTAAAGCAGATTTCTAGAAGAATCCATTTGGAACACACCGAGGTATCAACTAAGCCAGGGGGTGTCAAACTCAAATTCATCATGGGCCACATCAGCATTATGGTTGCCCCCAAAGGGTCGTTTCTATCTGTAAGACTTAAAAAATTATCCAGGGCTCTTTTTCTCAAAGATGAGGTGCAGAGACTCTACAACCCCCCCTCCCCCTCTGTCAGGAAATGCCTCTGAGCGGACCTGGTACAGGGCGCCCTGGGGTGCGCTGGTGTACACCGCTGTGCGCTGGCGCTCGCGGGCGCGTGCCTGTGCGCGCTGGTGTGCGGGTGCGTGCGGGTGCGCATGATTGTGCGCCTGTGCGCGTGTCTGCGCGTGCGTGTGCGGTTGCGCGCGCATGGCGTTTGGCGCCAATCGGCCTATTTAGTTTGAGCTCACTGGACGCTCGGTGCTGTCCGATCGTCAGCTCTCTGTGTCCTGTTACCTTCTGCCTAATCCTGTCTGACTTCCTGACCCCCGGCTTGATCCTGCACCTGCCTGTCTGCTGCCTGCCTGTTGACCTCGGCCCGTCCCTGACTCTGCTCCTGCCTTCTCCTCTGTACTGCGCTGCCCGCCTGTTGCCAAACTCTGCCTGTGACCCGGACTTGAACCTGCCTCTCCTCTGTACCGTGCCTGTGTGTGGAAGTGTTCTGCCAAGTTCCTGCTCTGCACCTGCTGCCTGCCTCCTACTGTCAGGAGACCACGGACTCCACTCCAGCAAGTCTCTGGGGCCTTCTCCCAGCAACGACCCGCCAGGCTCTCATACCACTCTGTGCTCTTGTGCCTCCTGTCCCCACTTCCAGGGGCCGAGAACCAGACACGTACGGGAGGCCTTCCCCCTGCTATATCGGCTCACCTGTCCGGCGCGTGAAGTCTGACAGTATCGGACAGCCATGTCCGAGTCCGAGCAGGGGGCCTCTCCCATGGAGGAGTTGTGTAGACACCTGGCGGGTCTCACACAAGCTGTGAAGAGCCTGCAGGAGGGCTACAACAGATTGGAAGGACAGGTCCAGGTCCTCTCATCCCCCGCACACCAACAAGCTGCTCCTGTGGCCGGACCAGCACCTGCAGTAGTTATGCTACACCCGGAACCCAAGGTACCAGTTCCTGAGAGGTTCTCTGGAGACCGTAGAAAATTACGGTCATTCTGCAGTGCCTGCGAGCTCTACTTTGCGTTGCAACCACGCACCTTCTCTTTGGAAGCAACCAAGGTGGGCTTCGTAATCTCCCTTCTGTCCGGGGAGCCACAGACCTGGGCCCACCACCTCATGCGACAAAAATCTACCTCTCTGGACAGCCTGGACACCTTCTTTGCCACCATGGCCCAGCTCTACGAGGACCCCCAACTAAAGGCGACTGCCGAGGCCGCTTTACACGCCCTGCAGCAGGGGCGTAGGGCCGTCGAAGATTATGTGGCAGAGTTCAGGCACTGGGGTTCCGACACGGAATGGAATGACGCGGCTTTGTGCTACCAGTTCCGCATGGGACTGTCGGATTCCCTAAAGGACGAACTGGCACGGGTTGGCGTCCCGCAGTCCCTGGAAGAGCTGATCAACGTGTCTATCCAGATTGACCGGCAACTCAGGGAACGTCGTTCAGAGAAGGCCACCAGTCAATACCGGCCCACCTGGGTCCTCCCCAAGGTCCCCAGTGCTCCCGGGTCCTTCCGTCCGACCTCCTTTGCTCCCTCTGCTCCGGCACCCGATACTTCTGAACCCATGCAGCTTGGGCTTATCCGTCCCTCACTTACCGCGGAAGAGCGGCAACGCCGAAGGGTCCACAACTTGTGCATGTACTGTGGCGAACCGGGTCACTATGTAAGAGCTTGTCCCAATAAGACACGTAAGTCACCTCCAGTTTCTTCCAAGTCTGCACCTACCTTGCCTAAACTTGCATCTCACTTTGCTCTCTCTGTTGTCCTACAGCTTCCCGACAAGGATATCCCAGTACCAGTCATAATTGACTCTGGAGCCTGCAGCTGCTTTATTGACCTTACCTTCGCCACTCACCATCACATTCCCCTCCGATTGAAGACACAGAGCCTCGCAGTACACCTGGCAGATGGCACTACCCTCAGCTCTGGTCCTGTTACACAGGAAACCGTTCCTCTACTGGCTACCATGGGCTCGGCTCATCAGGAACTCCTGTGCTTGGATGCCATTTCGTCTCCCCTCTTTCCCATTATACTGGGAATTGCCTGGTTAAAGGCCCACAACCCCAGCATCAACTGGGCCACAGGGGAGATCAAGTTCAGTTCTGGATACTGTCAACAGCATAGCCTACACCAGTTGCCCGCAGAGTCATCCCCACTTCTGTATCTGGACACTGATGTCGAGTTGCAACAAGCAATCCCAGCACCTTACCGGGACTTTCTGGATGTCTTTAGCAAAAAGGGGGCGGAGACCTTGCCACCGCACAGGTCCTACGATTGCCCAATAGAGCTTCTCCCCGGGACCGAAGTCCCCTTCGGGAGAATCTTTCCACTCACAGAGCAGGAGTTGGCAACCCTGAAGACCTATATAGATGAAAATCTCACCAAGGGGTTTATCCGCCCCTCTACCTCTCCAGCCGGGGCTGGAATCTTCTTTGTTGAAAAGAAAGACCACTCTCTACGGCCGTGTATCGACTACCGGGAGCTCAACAAGATAACGATTAAAAACCATTACCCGCTACCTCTGGTACCTGAGCTCTTCCAAAGACTGGTGACTAGGGATGAGCCGAACACCCCCGGGTTCGGTTCGAACCAGAACCTTCGAACGGACCAAAAGTTCGCGCGAATTTTCGAACCCTATACGTTATAATGGACGCGAACGTTCGAAATCAAAAGTGCTAATTACAACGGCCAATATGCATGTTAATGTCATAAAACAGGTTTGGGGACCCGGGTCCTGCCCCAGGGGACATATATCAATGCAAAAAGAACTTTTAAAAACTAACGTTTTTTCGGGAGCAGTCATTTTAATGATGCATAAAGTGAAAAAAAAAAAAGTGACATTTTCCTTTAAATATGGTACCTGGGGGGTGTCCAAAGTATGCCTGTGAAGTGGCATGTGTTTCCCGTGTTTAGAACTGTCCTTGCACAAAATGACATTTGTAAAGGAAAAAAAGAAGCCATTTAAAACCACTTGCGGCTTTAGGTTTGATCTTAAGTAGAATCTGAACAGGTACATTATGAAGTGTAGCTCCATCCCAAAAAAATCTATTTTTAAGCTTTTTGGAGAACATAGGGAGGGGTTATCACCCCTGTAACATTTGCTGTCTTTGCACATCTGTTCAGAACATGTCACCTCACTTTCCGTCCCAATGACAAATGTTTTTGGAAAAGTGGGGTTTTAATTGAAACAAGGATTGGTGATAAAGTATCAGTAGAGAGGAGATACCTTTTTCCCAAATTAAATCTAACAGGATAGAATTTCCCTTCCTAGGGGTAGATTTCCTCTCACTTCCTGTTTTCTCTTTCCATTTGCAAGTAGGAGTCGTTTGTAAGTTGGATGTTTGAAAGTAGGGGCCTGGCGTATATACTCTGCAGAAATTTGCCCTATTAGATGTTGGTGTAGCCACAAGACTGGTGGGCACAGGAATGGGCCCTGCTGTGAGTTAATAGATCAAGATTTGTAATTGCATGCACCTGTTGAACAGGGCAGAAAAATTGGGGGTGGTGGTGGTGGTGGTGGTGGTGGACGGTTTTGCCACAAGACTGTAAGCTCTCACAGTTACTCTTGGTGGGCGCAGGAATGGGCCCTGCTGTGAGTTATTAGATCAAGATTTGTAATTGCAAGCACCTGATGAACAGGGCAGAAAAATTGGGCCTTTGGCGGTGGTGGTGGACGGTGTTGCCACAAGACTGTAGGCCCTCATAGTTACTCTTGGTGGGCGCAGGAATGGGCCCTGCTGTGAGTTATTAGATCAAGATTTGTAATTGCAAGCACCTGATGAACAGGGCAGAAAAATTGGGCCTTTGGCGGTGGTGGTGGACGGTGTTGCCACAAGACTGTAGGCCCTCATAGTTACTCTTGGTGGGCGCAGGAATGGGCCCTGCTGTGAGTTATTAGATCAAGATTTGTAATTGCAAGCACCTGATGAACAGGGCAGAAAAATTGGGCCTTTGGCGGTGGTGGTGGACGGTGTTGCCACAAGACTGCAGGCCCTCATAGTTACTCTTGGTGGGCGCAGAATGGGCCCTGCTGTGAACTATTAGATCAAGATTTGTAATTACCCGCCCCTGTTAAACAGGGGCTGAAAAATTGTGCCTTAGGCACTGGTGCTGGTGCCACAACACTGCAACCCCTCACAGAGACTGTACTTGGAGCACAGCAGTCACACGTGTTGCGAAGCATTTTTGTTAAAAAATTGTAAGTACACGCCCCTGTTAAACAGGGGCTGAAAAATTGTGCCTTAGGCACTGGTGCTGGTGCCACAACACTGCAACCCGGCCCTCACAGATACTGTACTTGGAGCACAGCAGTCACACGTGTTGCGAAGCATTTTTTTTAAAAAATTGTAAGTACACGCCCCTGTTAAACAGGGGCTGAAAAATTGTGCCTTAGGCACTGGTGCTGGTGCCACAACACTGCAACCCGGCCCTCACAGAGACTGTACTTGGAGCACAGCAGTCACACGTGTTGCGAAGCATTTTTTTTAAAAATTGTAAGTACACGCCCCTGTTAAACAGGGGCTGAAAAATTGTGCCTTAGGCACTGGTGCTGGTGCCACAACACTGCAACACGGCCCTCACAGAGACTGTACTTGGAGCACAGCAGTCACACGTGTTGCGAAGCATTTTTTTTAAAAAATTGTAAGTACACGCCCCTGTTAAACAGGGGCTGAAAAATTGTGCCTTAGGCACTGGTGCTGGTGCCACAACACTGCAACACGGCCCTCACAGAGACTGTACTTGGAGCACAGCAGTCACACGTGTTGCGAAGCATTTTTTTTAAAAAATTGTAAGAACACGCCCCTGTTAAACAGGGGCTGAAAAATTGTGCCTTAGGCACTGGTGCTGTGGCATGGATCATTGAGGAGGAGGAAGAGGATAGTCAGTGAACATAAGAGGACAGTCACTCAGCATCAGCATAGGCAGTCTTGAAGGGATGTGACATTAAAAATTATTCGGTTATATCCGCCTCAGGTGCCTGGTAGCTGGTGGTGATCCAAGACTGATTCATTTTGATGAATGTCAGTCGATCAACCGAGGCGGTGGACAGGCGCACCCTATGATCAGTCACAAATCCTCCAGCAGCACTGAATGTGCGTTCGGAAAGAACGCTGGAGGCAGGACAGGCCAGTAGCTCAATTGCATACTGTGCAAGCTCTGGCCAGTGATCCATCCTCAGGACCCAGTAAGCCAGAGGATTTTCGGTGGGAAAGGTGTCCAAGTCTGACCTTGCCCCAAGGTATTCCTGCACCATGTATATCAGACGCTGGCGATGGTTGCTGGAACCGATCATACCTTGGGGCTGCGGACTAAAAAATTGTCTGAACGCATCGGTCAGACGTCCACCTTCCCCACCGCTCCTTCTGCCACTGACCGAAGCCTCAGCAACTCGTCGCCCAGGACCAGGAGTTTGTAGCCTCCCAGTTTCTGGGAACGCGTTGCACAGACCTTTCTGCAAGGCCTCCCTGAGATGTCTCATCCTCTGCTCCCTCTGCGACGGCAAGATAAGGTCCGCAACCTTACCCTTGTACCGCGGATCAAGGAGAGTGGCCAGCCAGTAATGGTCCCTCTCCTTGATCCGAAGAACACGAGGATCCTTCCGCAGGCTTTGCAGGATCAGGGAGGCCATGCAGCGTAGGTTAGCTGAGGCATTCGGTCCGGAGTCTTCTGGGTCACTGAGGATGACATGATCGCCAGCCACCTCCTCCCAGCCACGTACAAGTCCACTGGCTTGTTGGGACTGTACATCATCCCTAAAAGACTGCTGCTGCTGATGCTGAGTGCCAGGCTCCACCTCCATGCTCACACAATCCTCCTCCTCCTCCTCCTCCTCCTCCTCCTCATCCTCTTCCTGTGTGATGGGTGGGACAGAAGGAACACTGTCCGGATAAAGGGGGCCTTGAGAGGCAAGGAAGTCCTCCTCTTCCTGCCTCTGTTCTGCCTCAAGTGCCCTGTCCATTATCCCACGCAGCGTATGCTCCAACAGGTGGACAAGAGGGACAGTGTCACTGATGCATGCACTGTCACTGCTCACCATCCTCGTGGCCTCCTCAAATGGTGAGAGGACAGTGCATGCATCCCTGATCATGCTCCACTGACGTGGGGAAAAAAAACCAAGCTCCCCTGACCCTGTCCTGGTGCCGTAGTCGCAAAGGTACTCATTGATGGCCCTCTGCTGCGTGTGCAGTCGCTGCAGCATGGCCAACGTTGAGTTCCACCTGGTGGGCATGTCAGATATTAGGCGGTTCTTGGGCAGGTTCAGCTCCTTTTGCAGCTCAGTCAGCCGAGCACTGGCATTATAAGATCGGCGGAAATGCACACAGACTTTCCTGGCCTGCCTCAGGACATCCTGTAAGCCTGGGAACCTGCCCAAGAACCGCTGCACCACCAGGTTGAGGACGTGAGCCATGCAGGGCACATGGGTGAGCTGCCCCTGTCGCAGGGCGGAGAGGAGGTTGGTGCCATTGTCAGAAACGACCATTCCTGGCTTAAGCTGACGTGGCGTCAACCACCTCTCGGCCTGCCCCTGCAGAGCTGCCAGAACCTCTGGCCCAGTGTGGCTCCTGTCCCCCAAACACACCAGCGCAAGCACGGCATGGCATCTTTTTGCCTGCGTACTTGCGTAGCCCCTTGTACGCCTACGGAGCACCGCTGGTTCCAAGGACAGAGCACTGGAGGAAGAAGAAGAGGAGGGGGTGGAGGAGAGAGGTGTGTCACAACCAGTAGCAGTAGTCGCGTTTTGGAGGCGTGGTGGCGGAACAACCTCCAACACTACTGCACCTTGTCCTGCATCCCTCCCAGCTGCCAATAGAGTGACCCAATGGGCCGTGAAAGAAAGGTACCGTCCCTGTCCATGCCTGCTGGACCATGAGTCAGCGGTAATATGCACCTTACCGCTGACCGCCCTGTCCAGCGAGGCATGGACATTGCCCTCCACATGCCGGTAGAGAGACGGAATCGCCTTCCGCGAGAAAAAGTGGCGTTTGGGAACCTGCCACTGAGGAACCGCACATTGAACAAACTCACGGAAGGGGGCCGAGTCTACCAACTGAAAAGGCAGCAGTTGAAGTGCTAGCAATTTAGCAAGGCTAGCATTCAACCGCTGGGCATGTGGATGGCTGGGAGTGTACTTCTTTCTACGGTCCAGCAGCTGGGGCAGGGAAATTTGCCTGCTGCATTCGGACGTCGGTGTACTGCAAGTACTTGGTTGTGACACACCAAATTCTACACCTTCAGTCCTCTCAGAGCAGCTTTCAGAGAGGACTGAAGGTGTAGTGGGGATGGAGATCCCAGCTGAGGAGGAGCAAGGAGAGGTCCGCTTAGTTCTTTGGTGTGGGTCTTTTATGTGTGCCTGCCAACGAGCTGCATGGCAGGTCGCCATATGTCTGGTCATGCTTGTCGTGCCCAAGCGGCTGATGTTTTGGCCACGCGAGATACGCTTGAGACAAATATTGCAAATAGCAGTGGTGCGATCTGCTGCACTCGTCTCAAAAAAGGCCCACACCAAAGAACTTTTCTGATAACGTGCAGAGGCAGCGCCCTGCACAGGCGGAGCTCTGCGGTGTTGTACAGTTGCTGTGCTGGCCTCTACCTGGCCTCCAGGGGGCATCCTGCCTCGTTGGACATGTGACGCGCATCCTCCTCCTCCTCGTCCTCCTCCTCATCCTCTCTCCCTTGAGGCACCCACGTGGAGTCAGTGACCTCATCATCCCCTCCCTCTTCACCACTAGAGCAAACCTGGCAGTAAGCTGCAGCTGGTGGAACTGTACTGCCAGATTCCTCAAGCTGGGTATCGTCATCCGAGCCTTCGAATCGTTGGGCATCCTCCTGGAGCATGTACCCAACACTGTGCTCAAAGAGTTCGGGGGACTCCTCAGGAGGACATGGTGGGTCTAGGGAAGGGGTGGCTGATGATGCTCTGTCAGTACCCTGAGCCTGGGTGAGAGAGGATGAGGAGGATGAGGAGGGCTTGGTCATCCATTCTACCAAGCCTTCAGCATGATGCGGCTCCACATGTCCAGCTGCCGAAAACAAAGACGCGCGTGTCCCATGGCCACGTGCTGATGACGATGCACGACCACGTCCACGTCCACGGCCACGTCCACTAGAAACAGAGCCTGCCTGCCCTGTGTTCTTGGCTCTGCACGCTCTGCCTCCCCTTGGCGGTCTTCCAGCCATTGTAGTCGGTAGTCCTGTGGGTGCTGCTGAGAAGAAAATATAGGAGCTCTGTGTGATGCCACTAACACACTAGAAGTCCTATAGGTGCTTCTGCAAAGAAAATATAGGAGCTCTGTGTGATGCCACTAACACACTAGAAGTCCTGTGGGTGCTGCTGAGAAGAAAATATAGGAGCTCTGTGTGATGCCACTAACACACTAGAAGTCCTATGGGTGCTTCTGCAAAGAAAAAATAGGAGCTCTGTGTGATGCCACTAACACACTAGAAGTCCTGTGGGTGCTGCTGAGAAGAAAATATAGGAGCTCTGTGTGATGCCACTACACACTAGAAGTCCTATTGGTGCTTCTGCAAAGAAAATATAGGAGCTCTGTGTGATGCCACTAACAAACTAGAAGTCCTATAGGTGCTTCTGCAAAGAAAATATAGGAGCTCTGTGTGATGCCACTAACACACTAGAAGTCCTGTGGGTGCTGCTGAGAAGAATATATAGGAGCTCTGTGTGATGCCACTAACACACTAGAAGTCCTATGGGTGCTTCTGCAAAGAAAATAGAGGAGCTCTGTGTGATGCCACTAACACACTAGAAGTCCTGTGGGTGCTTCTGCAAAGAAAATAGAGGAGCTCTGTGTGATTCCACTAACACAATAGAAGTCCTATGGGTGCTTCTGCAAAAGAAAATATAGGAGCTCTGTGTGATGCCACTAACACACTAGAAGTCCTGTGGGTGCTGCTGAGAAGAATATATAGGAGCTCTGTGTGATGCCACTAACACACTAGAAGTCCTATGGGTGCTTCTGCAAAGAAAATAGAGGAGCTCTGTGTGATGCCACTAACACACTAGAAGTCCTGTGGGTGCTTCTGCAAAGAAAATAGAGGAGCTCTGTGTGATGCCACTAACACACTAGAAGTCCAGTGGGTGCTGCTGAGAAGAATATATAGGAGCTCTGTGTGATGCCACTAACACACTAGAAGTCCTAAGGGTGCTTCTGCAAAGAAAATAGAGGAGCTCTGTGTGATGCCACTAACACACTAGAAGTCCTGTGGGTGCTTCTGCAAAGAAAATAGAGGAGCTTGTGTGATGCCACTAACACACTAGAACTATAGGAGCTCTGTGTGATGCCACTAACACACTAGGAGCTCTGTGTGATGCCACTAACACACTAGAAGTCCTGTGGGTGCTTCTGCAAAGAAAATAGAGGAGCTCTGTGTGATGCCACTAACACACTAGAAGTCCTGTGGGTGCTTCTGCAAAGAAAATAGAGGAGCTCTGTGTGATGCCACTAACACACTAGAAGTCCTGTGGGTGCTTCTGCAAAGAAAATAGAGGAGCTCTGTGTGATGCCACTAACACACTAGAAGTCCTGTGGGTGCTTCTGCAAAGAAAATAGAGGAGCTCTGTGTGATGCCACTAACACACTAGAAGTCCTGTGGGTGCTGCTGAGAAGAATATATAGGAGCTCTGTGTGAAGCCACTAACACACTAGAAGTCCTGTGGGTGCTTATGCAAAGAAAATAGAGGAGCTCTGTTTGATGGGACTAACACACTTCAAGTCCTATAGGTGCTTCTGGGAAGAAAATATAGCTCTGTGTGTGTGATGGGACTAACACACTTCAAGTCCTATAGGTGCTTCTGGGAAGAAAATATAGCTCTGTGTGTGTAATGGGACTAACACACTTCAAGTCCTATAGGTGCTTCTGGGAAGAAAATATAGCTCTGTGTGTGTAATGGGACTAACACACTTCAAGTCCTATAGGTGCTTCTGGGAAGAAAATATAGCTCTGTGTGTGTAATGGGACTAACACACTTCAAGTCCTATAGGTGCTTCTGGGAAGAAAATATAGCTCTGTGTGTGTAATGGGACTAACACACTTCAAGTCCTATAGGTGCTTCTGGGAACAAAATATAGCTCTGTGTGTGTAATGGGACTAACACACTTCAAGTCCTATAGGTGCCTCTGGGAACAAAATATAGGAGCTCTGCCTGCCTGCCACGAACACACTACAAGTCCTATAGGTGCTTCTGGTAACAAAATATAGGAGCTCTGCCTGCCTGCCACTAACACACTTCAAGTCCTATAGGTGCTTCTGGGAAGAAAATATAGCTCTGTGTGTGTAATGGGACTAACACACTTCAAGTCCTATAGGTGCTTCTGGGAACAAAATATAGCTCTGTGTGTGTAATGGGACTAACACACTTCAAGTCCTATAGGTGCCTCTGGGAACAAAATATAGGAGCTCTGCCTGCCTGCCACGAACACACTACAAGTCCTATAGGTGCTTCTGGTAACAAAATATAGGAGCTCTGCCTGCCTGCCACTAACACACTACAAGTCCTATAGGTGCTTCTGGGAAGAAAATATAGCTCTGTGTGTGTAATGGGACTAACACACTTCAAGTCCTATAGGTGCTTCTGGGAAGAAAATATAGCTCTGTGTGTGTAATGGGACTAACACACTTCAAGTCCTATAGGTGCTTCTGGGAAGAAAATATAGCTCTGTGTGTGTAATGGGACTAACACACTTCAAGTCCTATAGGTGCCTCTGGGAACAAAATATAGGAGCTCTGCCTGCCTGCCACGAACACACTACAAGTCCTATAGGTGCTTCTGGTAACAAAATATAGGAGCTCTGCCTGCCTGCCACTAACACACTACAAGTCCTATAGGTGCTTCTGGGAAGAAAATATAGCTCTGTGTGTGTAATGGGACTAACACACTTCAAGTCCTATAGGTGCTTCTGGGAAGAAAATATAGCTCTGTGTGTGTAATGGGACTAACACACTTCAAGTCCTATAGGTGCTTCTGGGAAGAAAATATAGCTCTGTGTGTGTAATGGGACTAACACACTTCAAGTCCTATAGGTGCTTCTGGGAAGAAAATATAGCTCTGTGTGTGTAATGGGACTAACACACTTCAAGTCCTATAGGTGCTTCTGGGAAGAAAATATAGCTCTGTGTGTGTAATGGGACTAACACACTTCAAGTCCTATAGGTGCTTCTGGGAACAAAGTATAGCTCTTTGTGTGTAATGGGACTAACACACTTCAAGTCCTATAGGTGCTTCTGGGAAGAAAATATAGCTCTGTGTGTGTGATGGGACTAACACACTTCAAGTCCTATAGGTGCTTCTGGGAACAAAATATAGCTCTGTGTGTGTAATGGGACTAACACACTTCAAGTCCTATAGGTGCTTCTGGGAAAAAAATATAGCTCTGTGTGTGTGATGGGACTAACACACTTCAAGTCCTATAGGTGCTTCTGGGAACAAAATATAGCTCTGTGTGTGTAATGGGACTAACACACTTCAAGTCCTATAGGTGCCTCTGGGAACAAAATATAGGAGCTCTGCCTGCCTGCCACGAACACACTACAAGTCCTATAGGTGCTTCTGGTAACAAAATATAGGAGCTCTGCCTGCCTGCCACTAACACACTACAAGTCCTATAGGTGCTTCTGGGAAGAAAATATAGCTCTGTGTGTGTAATGGGACTAACACACTTCAAGTCCTATAGGTGCTTCTGGGAAGAAAATATAGCTCTGTGTGTGTAATGGGACTAACACACTTCAAGTCCTATAGGTGCTTCTGGGAAGAAAATATAGCTCTGTGTGTGTAATGGGACTAACACACTTCAAGTCCTATAGGTGCCTCTGGGAACAAAATATAGGAGCTCTGCCTGCCTGCCACGAACACACTACAAGTCCTATAGGTGCTTCTGGTAACAAAATATAGGAGCTCTGCCTGCCTGCCACTAACACACTACAAGTCCTATAGGTGCTTCTGGGAAGAAAATATAGCTCTGTGTGTGTAATGGGACTAACACACTTCAAGTCCTATAGGTGCTTCTGGGAAGAAAATATAGCTCTGTGTGTGTAATGGGACTAACACACTTCAAGTCCTATAGGTGCTTCTGGGAAGAAAATATAGCTCTGTGTGTGTAATGGGACTAACACACTTCAAGTCCTATAGGTGCTTCTGGGAAGAAAATATAGCTCTGTGTGTGTAATGGGACTAACACACTTCAAGTCCTATAGGTGCTTCTGGGAAGAAAATATAGCTCTGTGTGTGTAATGGGACTAACACACTTCAAGTCCTATAGGTGCTTCTGGGAACAAAGTATAGCTCTTTGTGTGTAATGGGACTAACACACTTCAAGTCCTATAGGTGCTTCTGGGAAGAAAATATAGCTCTGTGTGTGTGATGGGACTAACACACTTCAAGTCCTATAGGTGCTTCTGGGAACAAAATATAGCTCTGTGTGTGTAATGGGACTAACACACTTCAAGTCCTATAGGTGCTTCTGGGAACAAAATATAGCTCTGTGTGTGTGATGGGACTAACACACTTCAAGTCCTATAGGTGCTTCTGGGAACAAAATATAGCTCTGTGTGTGTAATGGGACTAACACACTTCAAGTCCTATAGGTGCTTCTGGGAAGAAAATATAGCTCTGTGTGTGTAATGGGACTAACACACTTCAAGTCCTATAGGTGCTTCTGGGAACAAAATATAGCTCTGTGTGTGTGATGGGACTAACACACTTCAAGTCCTATAGGTGCTTCTGGGAACAAAATATAGCTCTGTGTGTGTAATGGGACTAACACACTTCAAGTCCTATAGGTGCTTCTGGGAAGAAAATATAGCTCTGTGTGTGTAATGGGACTAACACACTTCAAGTCCTATAGGTGCTTCTGGGAAGAAAATATAGCTCTGTGTGTGTGATGGGACTAACACACTTCAAGTCCTATAGGTGCTTCTGGGAAGAAAATATAGCTCTGTGTGTGTAATGGGACTAACACACTTCAAGTCCTATAGGTGCTTCTGGGAACAAAATATAGCTCTGTGTGTGTGATGGGACTAACACACTTCAAGTCCTATAGGTGCTTCTGGGAAGAAAATATAGCTCTGTGTGTGTAATGGGACTAACACACTTCAAGTCCTATAGGTGCTTCTGGGAAGAAAATATAGCTCTGTGTGTGTGATGGGACTAACACACTTCAAGTCCTATAGGTGCTTCTGGGAACAAAGTATAGCTCTTTGTGTGTAATGGGACTAACACACTTCAAGTCCTATAGGTGCTTCTGGGAAGAAAATATAGCTCTGTGTGTGTGATGGGACTAACACACTTCAAGTCCTATAGGTGCTTCTGGGAAGAAAATATAGCTCTGTGTGTGTGATGGGACTAACACACTTCAAGTCCTATAGGTGCTTCTGGGAACAAAGTATAGCTCTTTGTGTGTAATGGGACTAACACACTTCAAGTCCTATAGGTGCTTCTGGGAAGAAAATATAGCTCTGTGTGTGTGATGGGACTAACACACTTCAAGTCCTATAGGTGCTTCTGGGAAGAAAAATATAGCTCTGTGTGTGTCATGGGACTAACACACTTCAAGTCCTATAGGTGCTTCTGGGAAGAAAATATAGCTCTGTGTGTGTGATGGGACTAACACACTTCAAGTCCTATAGGTGCTTCTGGGAAGAAAATATAGCTCTGTGTGTGTAATGGGACTAACACACTTCAAGTCCTATAGGTGCTTCTGGGAAGAAAATATAGCTCTGTGTGTGTAATGGGACTAACACACTTCAAGTCCTATAGGTGCTTCTGGGAAGAAAATATAGCTCTGTGTGTGTAATGGGACTAACACACTTCAAGTCCTATAGGTGCTTCTGGGAACAAAATATAGCTCTGTGTGTGTAATGGGACTAACACACTTCAAGTCCTATAGGTGCCTCTGGAACAAAATATAGGAGCTCTGCCTGCCTGCCACGAACACACTACAAGTCCTATAGGTGCTTCTGGTAACAAAATATAGGAGCTCTGCCTGCCTGCCACTAACACACTACAAGTCCTATAGGTGCTTCTGGTAACAAAATATAGGAGCTCTGCCTGCCTGTCACTAACACACTACAAGTCCTATAGGTGCTTCTGGTAACAAAATATAGGAGCTCTGCCTGCCTGCCACTAACACACTACAAGTCCTATAGGTGCTTCTGGTAACAAAATATAGGAGCTCTGCCTGCCTGTCACTAACACACTACAAGTCCTATAGGTGCTTCTGGGAACAAAATATAGGAGCTCTGCCTGCCTGCCACTAACACACTACAAGTCCTATAGGTGCTTCTGGTAACAAAATATAGGAGCTCTGCCTGCCTGCCACGAACACACTACAAGTCCTATAGGTGCTTCTGGTAACAAAATATAGGAGCTCTGCCTGCCTGCCACGAGCACACTACAAGCCCCTCTTTGTCAATCAATCTTTGTAACTGAATCTATCTAACTCAATCTCTGCAAGTGAATCTCTCTCTCTATCTATCTAAATGCAGCAGAGTGTCACAGAAACAGCCTGCTCAATCTGCGCCGGAACAGCATGTGACCGGCGCAGACGGCGTGGCGGCGTTTTATAGGGGGGGGCGTGTACTACAGCCCCTGAGCTGTAATTGGCTACAGGCGTCCTGCCTGTAGCCAATTATGGCTCTTCGAGTTTCCGGGGCTGTGATTGGCCAAGCATGCGGGGTCACAGTGCATGCTTGGCCAATCATCAGCCAGCAATGCACTGCGTCGGCCGCGCCGGCCGCAATGCATTGCGGGGCCGCGCGCATCACACGAACGTGATGCGAGCGGCCAAAATAGTTCTGGGCTCGCCGAGCGAGCGAACGCCCGGTGCTCGATGCGAACGTGGGTTCGCATCGAGCACCGGGCCCATCCTTATTCCTGACCACCGCAGGCACGTACGAAATGTTCTCCTTCGACTCAGGCAGCACGGGCTTTACGCCAAATTGGAGAAGTGCGAGTTTGAACTGCAAACCATACAGTTTCTTGGCTTAGTCATCTCCGTTGATGGTATTAAGATGGACCCTCAAAAGGTGTCCACCATCCTGGAATGGCCTGCTCCGACCGATAAAAAGGGAGTCCAACGCTTCATAGGCTTTGCTAATTTTTATCGGAAATTTATTAGAAACTTCTCTGCAATTATCTCCCCCATCACTGAACTCACCAGGCAAGGAAATCGGTTCTGTTGGTCCCCCAGTTCGCAAGTAGCCTTTGAAAAGTTGAAAGAACTGTTTACTTCTGCGTCCATCCTGAAGCACCCTGATCCTGTGTTGCCCTTCGTCCTTGAAGTAGACGCGTCAGAAATCGCTGTGGGGGCCGTGCTCTCCCAGCGACAAGGTGCCAAGGCCCTTCTATTTCCAGTGGCCTTCTTCTCCCGCAAACTCTCTACGGCAGAGAGAAATTACGACGTTGGGGACCGGGAGCTCCTGGCCATCAAGGCCGCCTTAGAAGAGTGGCGCTACTTGCTGGAGGGTGCTGCACACCCCATCTTGGTCTATACCGACCACAAAAACCTGGAATACCTGAGGACAGCTAAAAGGCTGAGACCATGGCAGGCAAGATGGGCTCTATTCTTTTCCAGGTTTTTGTTCCATATCACTTACAGACCTGGCTCAAAAAATATCAAAGCTGATGCTCTATCCCGTATGTTTCACGAGGCTGAAGAACCACTACCCCCAGACACCATCCTGCCGGCCGGAAATTTCTTGTTACTCCAGGGGGACCTCCTGTCTCGCTTGAAACAAGCTTCGGTGGAATGGGCCCCACCTGTTGGAAACGAGGTAAAGAAGCTGGACGGTTTGTTCTGGTATAAGGACAAGATACTGGTTCCCGAATGCCTGAGGGTGGAGGTCATGGGACTTTGTCACGACCATAAGTTGGCCGGACATTTCAGTACCTTGAAGACGACGGAATTGGTGCAGCGGGCATTCTGGTGGCCGCAGCTGACTAAGGACTGCAAGACCTATGTGGAAACCTGTACCACCTGTGCCCGAAGTAAGACGTGTCGAGCCAAGACATGGGGTTTACTAAGGCCCCTTGGAAGATGATATCGATGGATTTCATTGTGGAACTCCCTTTAGCGGAAGGCTATTCTACCATCTTCATTGTGGTTGACAGGTTGTCGAAGATGGCTCATTTTCTACCCATGAAGGGTACTCCTTCGGCCATGGAAACGGCAAAGATCTTCATTAAAGAGATAGTGAGGCTGCCTGGAGTCCCCGCAAGCATCGTGTCTGATCGCGGTGTTCAATTTACCTCCAAGTTCTGGAAGGCCCTCTGCAGTTCTCTGGAGATCGAGTTGGCATTTTCGTCCGCCTATCACCCTCAGACGAACGGGCAGACGGAGAGAACTAACCAGACCCTGGAGCAGTACCTCCGCTGCTTCTCTGCCTTCTCGCAGGACGATTGGGCCTCGCTACTACCTATGGCCGAGTTTTCGTATAATAACTCCCTGCACTCCGCGATCAAGCAAACACCCTTCTTTGCTAACTATGGCTACCACCCAACCTTCCTGCCTGGCTCTGTACCCGAGTGTTCCATCCCCGCAGTGTCCGAAATATTGGACTTCTTCCGGACCAACAGCAAATCATTACAGTAAACAATGACCCGAACCCAGGAGTACAATAAAAAGATGTTCGATAGGAAGAGGCGAGGTGAGCTCATCCTGATGCCCGGTAACCAAGTCTGGCTCTCAACCGTTAACCTAAAGATGGCCTGCCCCTCAAAGAAACTAGGCCCCAGATTCTTGGGCCCCTTCTCGGTCAAAAGGAAAGTGAATGAGGTGACTTACGAGCTTGACTTACCCGCTGAAGATCCATCCAGTCTTCCATGTGTCCCTGCTAAAACCCGTTGTCTCTAACCCCTTTACTGGACGTAACACAGGTCCACCCGAACCTGTAACTGTGGATGGTGAGGTGGAATTTGAGGTGGAAGCGATATTGGACTGCAGAAAAAGGGGCAACCAAGCCCAGTATTTGATCAAATGGAGGGGGTATGGACCGGAGGACAACTCCTGGGAACCTGAAGGTAACCTACATGCGGAGGAACTCCTGAGCGCCTTTAAAGACACCCATGCTGACAGACTGGACCGGATGGGCATCCGGAGGCTGCCCTTAAGGAGGGGGCACTGTCAGGAAATGCCTCTGAGCGGACCTGGTACAGGGCGCCCTGGGGTGCGCCGGTGTGCGCCGGTGTGCGCTGGCGCTCGCGTGCGCGTGCCTGTGCGCGCAGGTGTGCGGGTGCATGCGGGTGCGCATGATTGTGCGCCTGTGCGCGTGTCTGGGCGTGCGTGTGAGGGTGCGCGGGCACGCGTTGGCGCGCGCGCGCGCATGGCGTTTGGCGCCAATCGGCCTATTTAGGCTGAGCTCACTGGGCGCTCGGTGCTGTCCGATCGTCAGCTCTCTGTGTCCTGTTACCTGCTGCCTAATCCTGTCTGACTTCCTGACCCCCGGCTTGATCCTGCACCTGCCTGTCTGCTGCCTGCCTGTTGACCTCGGCCCGTCCCTGACTCTGCTCCGGCCTTCTCCTCTGTACTGCGCTGCCCGCCTGTTGCCAAACTCTGCCTGTGACCCGGACTTGAACCTGCCTCTCCTCTGTACCGTGCCTGTGTGTGGAAGTGTTCTGCCAAGTTCCTGCTCTGCACCTGCTGCCTGCCTCCTACTGTCAGGAGACCACGGACTCCACTCCAGCAAGTCTCTGGGGCCTTTTCCCAGCAACGACCCGCCAGGCTCTCATACCACTCTGTGCTCTTGTGCCTCCTGTCCCCACTTCCAGGGGCAGAGAACCAGACACGTACGGGAGGCCTTCCCCCTGCTATATCGGGCTCACCTGTCCGGCGCATTAAGTCTGACACCCTCTCTGCTGAACCACATCAAACGGCGGGTGGGGCAAAATTGTGGGATGATCGTAAAGGGACAATATAATTAAAGTGTACGATATTTGCAGCGTTTAGGGATGTGCTATGTAAAGAGTGCAGTTTTTAGGGGTGCCCTGTGCACAGAGTTCAGGGGTGCACTAAGGACAGAGTTCAGGGGTGTGTTGTGTACAGAGAGCAGGGTTAAGGAGTGCTTTACATACAGAGTGTAGGGTTTAGGGGTGTGCTATGCAAGGCTCAGCTCTTACACAGGCTGTGCAAACCTCACTTCCACCCCTCCTCAGCTCTGACCTTTGCACCACTCTCCCCCAATCCCCACCTCTGCATACATCTCCTTCTTCAACAAGCCTCATCTCTATCCCCCCCCAAAAGCTTTTTCTCCTCTCATTTACCTGTCCCGGCTCTAGTACCTTCCGACATTGTAGGCAGCTTTGCCTCTCTCTCTCTCATCTGTAGGGAGATAATTAGTTAGCATATGTGCATTCGAGCACAGATGTGGATCACAGTGCAGCTTACCGCATGATGCCCATCCCACACTGCACCTGCATCTACCTTGTCCCCACTGTGAGTGCAGGCAGGGCTCTGGGGGAGCCGCCGAGAGTAAAGCTGTCCTTGTAAACACAGAAGCCTTCTGTGTTTACAAGTGACAATGGGGAGCAGGAAGTGGGGGGCGAGAACCTACGGTGGTAGAACAGAGTTCTACCATGTTCTGGCTGAAAAAAATCTCTGGGTGTGAGGGCCATATGAAATGGCTTGGAGGGCCGGATTCAGCTTGCGGGCCTTCTGTCTGACACATGTGAACTAGGCTTACCTAGGGGGCCTAATCACAAGCTTGAGTCTAGGGATCAAGTTGGGTCTGGAGAAGCTCACTGGAGAGAGCCAGGAGGAAGTTGGTGGTAAAGAGTCCAGCTGCCCTTTGATGCTGTGAGTTTACATCTCCCTCACTAGGAGAAGCCTGGTGGAGGCTAACTGATGATCCTGTGGCTAAGTAAGTAAGCAACCCAATTGCTGAGAAGTTAGTGACTGTGTGTACTTTTTAGACTCTCTAAGGAGTACTAGTCACCGTCAGCATAGAGATCCTGTGGGACTTTCATTTTTGTACTGTGCATCCAGAAAGTCAAGAAGCACTCAAGGTATTCAGTTTTACAGTTTTCTGGGGCATCCCATGCTCTCTCTCTCCATCTCAATTCATCGTTCTTAATAATACAAAATAAACAGAAACCCCCAGACTGTTCTGTGGAGCCAGTGGAAGAGTGCAGGAAATGCTGTGTGTGTGCTCTAAGGGGGGAAATAGGACCAAGACTCTTTGGAGGGTGCGCTACACTAACTTGGCTTGTTAGTGGGATATCTCAAATTTTTGGATTAATTAAGGAGCAAAAGATTAGAGAATCACTTTACATAAAAGAACACTATACAGCATTAGGATTTCCAGTAGTGTACTTCAACAGTGACATTAGCCCAGTGCAGTCTTCACACCTTCCTATCTGACCACTTCTAGCCACCAGGATTGATTGTGTACCGCATGCACAAGAACACTCAGTTTAGTCAAGTGTTTATTTTTATGCTATGGAGAGGTATTGGGGAAGTGTTCTAAGGCATATCTTGATGGCTTATCAGAGGGAAGACATAGCAATCATAACAAGTTTTCTAACCTGTCCAATTCTTATTGTTCAGAACAGTTGATACATATTCGAGAGATCGTTGCCTGATTCAGACTGGACTGTCATCTTATGTCTATATCTGGATTCAGCTTTAAAGACCCTTTGTCACTAGACAGAATGAGCAGAAATGCAGGTACCTAGAAGTGAACATACCTGCAACAGTCTATCAAACCTTTTGTCACAGTCGAATCTCAGGCCATTCTAACATGCAAAGCTTTGGCCTGTCCTGATAATACAAAAGTTTGCCCACACCTTCTCACCTCCTATACATTCCCCTTGGCCAGTAAGGATGCCATTGATCATATTGATACCCCTACAGGTACAGGGGCTTAGCCACAAAAAAGTATTGAAACTTGTCCTGTCATTAGTAATTACTTAAGTATGTGCCGATTCATGACTCGGTTGCATAAAGACTAAACCCGGGTGGATGACTGATAAAAGCCCAAAATAAAAAAATATATAAAATAAGTGCAGCAAAGAAAAACCAATGCAGCAAGAGTAGAAAAAACAAAACAAATATAATTATATGTTCTTGTCTTTGAGTTCCTATTTTGCTTACATTGTTTCTTTGGTGTAATTTGTTGTTATTTGAAAACTTTCTTGCAAACTTTTCTTGAAAACTTTCTTGCACAATATTTCACATAGCTACTTGATTTTTTTAAAGAAAAAAAATGCAGAAGATTTTTTTTTTAATATAACAATAAAACATACTAAGTAATAAGAAAGAAAGCAAAAAAAAAACAAAAAACATTTGTGTACTTTCTTTTAAACACTTCCATTTTGCCATTTTGCAAAGAAAAAAAAAGCGTACTGGAAAGGACATAGCTTTTATAAAAAAATGTTTTTTGGAGTTATTTATTTTTTCCTTGTTTCCCTTTTTTTTTTTTTTTTTCCAATGATCGTGATCATGTATACAGGCTCCTGAAAAATCTACTACAAATAAAATGTTTGAATTTATTATTGCTGCTGGGATGTAAATCATAAAACTTGACAACTCTCCCAAAAAATAGTTTTTACTTTTCATGGTGACTGTTCCATGAACTCTAAAAGCTGTTCTAATTTATGCATAGCCATTTCACTAACTTTTGGCAAGATGACAAATTCAGTCACACAAATTACTGAAAATGTGCGTTCTAGTTATACCTCGCAAAACTATATATAACTTTCACTTTCATGCAGCTGTGCGCTACGTTCACTTCTTCCTCTTCCAAGATAAAATTCAATGTATTTAATGCTTAGAACCGTGAGATACAAAAGTTATCCATCCGTGGCAACAATATTGGAATTGTTGTATTACAAATGGGGCATGAAATGGACATTATGCTTTATTATAACCAAAATACTCATGAAATACAAACACTAATAGCAAAAAATGTATTTTGTTCAATGACTGATTTCCTTGTCCTATTAAAATATCATATGTAGCTTTTTTTTTTTTTTAATGAAAAGTATAAACAAGATGTTATGGCTTTGGCTTTTAGCGAAATGCCTAAAAAGTATTGTGAATTGTAGCATACTTTCCAAAAATCTTGAAAAAAAAGGGACATTTACAGGAAACTAATAGTCTCAATAGAAAATGCTAGATTCCTGTACATGGGTTAACAATTGCTCGATTTGATAAACAGTTCCTTTTATTTTTGCTTGCAGTGGATATTTAAAGTAGAACTAACCTCTTATAAACAGAATATTTTGTTTTGTAGAGTACGATATGTAATGCATGATAACGTTTAAAAAAAATCCCCTTACTTTGTTTATGTTGTCTGCACTGCACTGTGCACATCCCGTAGATCTTTTGTATAAACTTAATGTGGACAGGTGTGCCTCCAGGTCCTGCCTACAGTTTTACTGCTAGGGTAGAACATGTCCTTTCATTTGGAAAAAACAGCAGCTTTAAAAATTCTAAATGTGTCCAATGTTAAAAGAGCACTATATTTTTGCCTTTTTTCTATAAAAAACAGATAACAACAAAATACACCTAAACTTTTGTTTAAAAAAAAAAAAAAAACTTTAAAAGTTAATATGTTGTAATATTTCTTTTCGATTGTACTTGATTTTATCACACTGTGTGTAACCATAATCAATAATCATGACCATCAATGCCTTGATGAAAAAAGTAAAAATAAACACCCCAACAACTGGAACTTATTAAACAAATTGTCCCTTTTTTGTGTTTTTGTGTTTTTTTTTGTTTTGCATGTTTTAAATGTATTTTCTTTGTTATTTGAAGTTGTGCAGACAATAGGAAGAATCAATTAGAATTTTGCACTTTTAACACTTTGTGAATATTTGTTAAAGCTGCAGATGGAAATAAAAGGCACACATTACCACCGACCATCAGGATAGGTACACAGGCAGTCACCCTGGTGAATGACGTGGGCTCACCTGAGGTGCTGAGTTCCTCAGAGCTCCTGATGCTGGAGATGGATGCCTAATGCCCTGGACACATGAGCAGATTTTCTGTCGGAAAAATCTTGGATGTTTTTTCTGATGGAATACCGCTCAAGCTTGGCTTGCATACACACAAGTTCTCAAGAACGCGGTGACGTACAACATTACGACGAGCCGTGAAAATGAAGTTCAATGCTTTAGAGCATGCGTAGGAATTTTGCGCGTCGGAATTGCTACAGATGATCGGAATTTCCGATCTGAACTTTTTCCGATCGAAAAATTGAGAACCTGCTCTCAATCAGTCCGACGGAGCATACACATGGTCGCATTTTCCGAACCAAAAGCTCTCATCTGACTTTTGCTGGCCGAATTTTCGATCGTGTGTACGCGGCATAAGTGTTCAGGTTGCAAGCTGTCCTGTTCTAGGGGCATTGCTTGGGTTGAATGTTCCATAATGGTGCCAGACCCACCACACCATAAAGATCCTCTTTGGTATAGTAGCTTTGAAATCCATTACCATTTTGTAATTGTAAGAGGGAATGATTTGTACTTACATTGAAGAGATTGTAAGAGACAAAGAGGTATCTACAAATGGAATCTCAATATTCAGAGAAAAGAGGCATTTCCGGACCTTCAACTTATAGTAGCTGGGTACTGGTGCAGCCTGAGCAGTTGCACGTAAAAAAAAATTGCATTCACCCACAGACTTCTTTATAGGAGGACCTGACTTGTGGAAGCTACTGTATGCCCAGAACAAAGCAAGCAGAGGACAAAGGACTAATCACCAGTATTGCTTGTGGATTCGCTGAAGCTTTTTTTTTTTCTCTAGGAATGACTTACTATGCCTTGCTGTGCACTGCCAGACCTGTAGAACACAATTGTCACTCCAATTGTTTTAGTCCAGAGTACAGATATCTAAATGTATTAATCCTCAATTGGGATGATACAAGATGATATAGCCAATGCGATTCAGGGGTGGCAATGTTCCCCTTCATCTGGACTGAAAGAATACAAAACTGAAGATGAAACAATATATACGAAGTACAATAAAAGGTGAAGAAATATTTAAAATGCAAGCTGGAGGGGAAATAACGTTGACATGTTTAAAGTGTATCTCTAGACTAAACCTTTTTATCTTAGCTTTGGATAGTGTGGGGAAGGGTTAGATTTACTGTCAAGTTTTTATTGCTCTCTCTGACCTTAGGGGGATTGTCTGTTCTATTCATACTGGCGACCATCTAAAAAAAAGTTCAAGAAATTCGAAAATTTTAGAACTGTCCTCAGAAGAACAAGTAAGCAAAATCTTCAAATGGGAATAACTGTCTTAAGCCCCATACACACGGTCGGACAATCCGCGGACCAGGTCCGTCGGTCCATGTCCGTCATACTTTGTCCGATGTTGGTTTTGCGTACACACGGTCGGACAAAGTTGTCGGAAAATCCGATCATTCTGAACGTGGTGACGTTTGTTGCCTACGACGGGACTACGTAGAGGCTAGTAGCCAATAGCTTTGGTCTTGTAATGTGATCTGAGCATGCGTAGCACTTTGTCCGGTCGGACAACCGTACACACGATCGGATTTGGTGTGATCGGACCGTGTTGATGGCAAATCTTTCCAGCAGGAGATAAGACTTTGTCCGTCGGACAAACCGACGTACACTGTCCGATGGTGCATACACACGGTCTGATTTTTCAACAACATTGTCCGATCGGACAGAATCCATGAAAAAGTCCGACCGTGTGTATGGGGCTTTAGAGAAATCCCATCACTTTGTAAGATATCCTCCTACTTCCTGTTGCACCTTTGGGACAGGATGTGAATAGGATGTTCCTCAATAGTACACACACACAATAAACTGGCAGGAGTTTGAACCCTTTCCTAGTGTATTGAAACAAAAATGGTGGCTAAACATAAAATTTCAGAGATACACTATAATGACACCTAGAACACATCCATTCAGTTATGATACAATCACTCATGTGTAAGTTATTGCTCATTCAAATTTAATTTTAGTTGCACAGCCTTTCTTTACCTTTTATTTTATTTTATTTATTCTGCATATGTTGCATATTCTGTTTAGTATTCTTGTAGCCCTAATGAATGGGAACCTCCAAAATGTGTTGGCAACAATGTATCATCCCACATAAGGACTAATGCCGCGTACACACGACCGGACTTTTTGACAGAAAAGGTCCGACGGTTTTTCCGATGGACTTTCGGTGGACTTCCGACAGACTTTCTAAACGAATGGACTTGGACACACACAATCACACCAAAATCCGCCGGATTCGAACGTGATGACATACGACCGGACTAGAATAAGGAAGTTCATAGCCAGTAGCCAATAGCTGTGAAAAATTGTGCGATAGGGGCGCTACATACATTTTAGATCAATGTATAATACTGCAATCACCAATCGTGTGCAAAAAAAAATATAATAAAAATTATTTTTGGAATTTCTTAAAGTGCATAAAACCTTCTATCTTACAAGTAGGTAATGATTAATAATTCCCGTGTATCAGTAACCCATGTGGCCTACATACACTCAACAATTATTTGAAATGTGTATATAGACGTTACACTCCCGTGCGACCATAAAAATATATATTCTCAATAGACTTCAACATAAAACCACAGAAATTGCTCAATAATATCACATTAAAGAAAAAAATCAAGTAGTGACATATATAAAGTCCATTAGGGTAAGTGAACCCCTCCAATTAAAATTCTGACAAAAGATCTTCTTATAATGTGTAGTTTTCACTTGTTCAAATGCAATCTCGTCAGCAGAATTTTTAAGACCCTTCACCATAGAGAATCCTCTTCCAATCACCCAATAGTGAGAATAATAACCGCCGGTACCTGGTCACGTCCTGTTTCAAACACTTCCGGATCCTTGCTGGTTGTCGGCGACGCTGTGTACACAGAGCCGGTTGGAAGAGATCTCCATTATCCACCAATTTAATTACAACGCGAGCAGCCTCAGTGCCGGGTTGGGCACTGAGACATGTGAGTAGCCATTTGGCTATGTCTTTTTAACAAATCTTTTAAATAAAAAAGCAGTATTATGCTATGCAGCTGTGTTTTGCTCCTTTATATGTATCCTGCCTGAGCCACTTGGGAGGAAGAGTACCTGTCATCATCTCCTGACATATCTTATGTGAACAGGCACTTACCTGTACAAGCACTATTGACTTACTTTTAAGGTAAAGTAGTCAATACAATCTGGTAAGCAGCCAGCTTATTTCTCACTATTGGGTCATTGGAAGAGGATTCTCTATGGTGAAGGGTCTTAAAAATTCTGCTGACAAGATTGCATTTGAACAAGTGAAAACTACACATTATAAGAAGATCTTTTGTCACAATTTTTATTTGGAGGGGTTCACATACCCTAATGGACTTTATATATGTCACTATCACTACTTAATTTTTTTCTTTAATGTGATATTATTGAGCAATTTCTATGGTTTTATGTTAAAGTCTATCGAGAATATATATTCTTATGGTTGCACGGGAGTGTAACGTCTATATACACATTTCAAATAATTGTTGAGTGTATGTAGGCCACATGGGTTACTGATACACGGGAATTATTAATAATTACCTACTTGTAAGATAGAAGGTTTTATGCACTTTAAGAAATTCCAAAAATAATTTTTATTATATTTTTTTTGCACACGATTGGTGATCACAGTATTATACATTAATCTAAAATTTATGTAGCGCCCCTATCGCACAATTTTTCACATTCTCAAATCGCACGATTTCCAAGGGAGCAGCTTTTTGTTAGTTTGTTTGTTATTAGAGATATTTTACACATAGGAGTACAACTTATTTTGTTATGTGGCGCGGAGTTTAATACAGCTGTGTTTGGTAGCTGCCTTTACCCAGTAGCCAATAGCTGCCCTAGCGTCGGTTTTTGTCCGTCGGACTAGCATACAGACGAACGGATTTCTCGATAGGAACTGGTTCCGGCGGAAAAATTTGAAACATGTTCTATTTCTAAAGTCCGTCTGATTTTTTGACAGCAAAAGTCCGATGATGCCCACACACGATTGAATTGTCCAGCGGATCTGTTCCGTCGGACCTTTGCTGTCGAAAAGTCCGGTTGTGTGTACGCGGCATAATACATTTAGATTTCTGGACGCTCTAGCTGGGTATACACTAGTAAAATTTCGAATGAATATTCTTAGGAAAGTTGATATGAAATTTCTCCGAACATGTCGTTTGAAAGTAACTCAAGATTTAATTCGATTTTTAAAGTGATACTAAACACACCCTGATTAATTGACATCACTTCTCTATCTGTTCATAGATGATGGCACTGTAATTAGTTTAATAAAAAAAAAAAAAAAAATCTCATTACCTTCTTTCCTAATTGATAAACAGCTGTCACATGACCCATCTCTTTCCCATCCTGTCTGTAGGGAAACAGTGGCAGGAGGAGCTTCTAGTCCTCTGCTACTGGTCACAGGTTCCAAAAAAATAAAAAACAGCCTTTGGGATACAGAGTAAAAATAAAATAAAAATAAGATCAATAAACTGTTTTAAATAGTTATACAAATAAATACAGTATTTCAAATTAAATATTTATTATTTTTTGGCAATAACATGGTGTGGGCGGATTTTTGCCAGTCACAGGCTGTGTTACGCCCCTCCGGGCTGTGTTACGCCCCTCCAGCCTGTGTCTTAGAATAAGAGGTAGGTGAAGCCTTCATCAATCAGGATACAATATCCCACCCCTATTGTGCTTAGTTGGTTAGTGGGCATGGAGAAGGAGGGAAAGAGTGGGCTGTCATTTACCACTGTATAGTCACATGACCTGCTCAGATGTGATGTGAGAGAGGCAATGCTCAGAGTAGAAGCATACTCAAAACCATCCATGTGCACTAGCTGCCAACACTGCTCTGCAAAATCCCCAACTGCAGTGGGGACATGGACAGAAGGGGGGAGGGAGCAGCACGATTAACCAGGTTTTTTGCAGAATACAGTAAACAAATCCCATAGTGACTGAGTGATTATAAACAGCACGAAATACACCATTTATTGATAATTTTTAATGATGTGGGTTTAATGACACTGTAACATTTGATTTTGGAATAAATGGACTTTACTGAATGAAAACCACATATACTGATATAAATTCATACATGGTGCGAGCCGTCGTAGATGTACGTCGGCCCTTTAAGACGCCGTAGGAGCAATCGCTCGTGACAAAGCGAGAATCTGGATCTGTGTGTGTAAACACAAAAATCCCGGTTCTCTCAGGGGAGTAGAGACAGATCGTGTGTTCATATCAAGTATGAACACCGATCTCTCTCCTCCCCTAGTCACCCCCATAGCCCCTACAGTTAGAACACACCTAAGGAACACAGTTAACCCCTTGATCACCCCCTAGTGTTAGCCCCTTTCCTGCCAGTGAAATTTATACAGTAATCAGTCTATTTTTATAGCGCTGATCTCTATATAATTGTCAATGGTCCCAAAAATGTGTCAAAAGTGTCCAATTTGTCCAATGCAATATCGCAGTTCCGAAAAAAATCGCTGATCACCTCCATTACTAGTAAAAAAAAAAAATAATAATAATAAAAATGCCATAAATCTATCCCCTATTTTGTTGACGCTATAACTTTTGCACAAACCAATCAATATACAGTACGTTTATTTCAATTTTGTTTATCAAAGATATGTAGGAGAATACATATCGGCCTAAACTGAGGGAAAAAATAAAATTGTGAAAAAAAATTTGCAATATTTATTATAGCAAAAAGTAAAAGATATTGTGTTTTTTTTTCAAAATTGTTGCCCTTTTGTTTATAGCGCAAAAAAAAAAAAAAAAAACGCAGAGGTGATCAAATACCACCAAAAGAAAGCTCTATTTGTTTGGATGTTAATTTTGTTTGGATACAGCGTTGCACGACCGCTCAATTTTCAGTTAAAATGACGCAGTGCCGTGGCGCAAAAAAATGGCTTGGTCATAGAGCAGCCAAATCTTTTGGGGCTGAAGTGGTTTACCACTTCCCGCCCGGCCTATAGCAGAATGACGGCTGGGAAGTGGTTCAGTTATCCTGACTAGGCGTCATATGACGTCCAGCAGGATAACATTCCGGCGTGCGCCCGTGGGGGCGCGCAGCGCGGCGTGTCAGACGCATCTCCTGACCAATCACAGCTGATCAATGCGTGAACCAGAAAGTGCCGGTAAAGGGCATTCCTCGGTTCGCACTGACAGGGAGAGACGAACGGCGGCTCTCCCTGTCAGAGGGGGGGTCTGTGCTGATAATCAGCACATTGATTATAAGCACAGCCCCATCAGATGTGCTACCACAGCTGCCAGTCAGTGCCCATAAGCTGCCAGTCAATGCACCATAAAAAAAAAGATGACAGTGCCCAGATGAGTGCCAATCAGTGGCCATATCAGTGGCAATTAGTGCCCACCACAGTTCCTATCAGTGCCCATCACAGTGCCAATCAGTGCCCAGCAGTAAAACCTGTCAGTACCTCATCAGTACCTCATCATCAGTGCTGCCCATCAGTGCCACCTGTCAGTGCCAATCAGTACTGCCTATCAGTGCCAATCAGTGTCGCCTTTCAGTGCCCATCACAGCCACCAGTCAGTGCCCATAACAGCCACCAGTCAGAAATACCTCAGATGAGATCTGGGGTCAAAAATACCTCAGATCTCATATGTACACTAAAGCGCCCTGTCCCGACGAACTTGTGTGCAGAAGCGAACGCATACGTGAGTAGCGCCTGCATATGAAAATGGTATTCAAACCACACATGTGAGGTATCACTGTGATCATTAGAGTGAGAGCAATAATTCAAGCCCTAGATCTCCTCTGTAACTCCAAACTGGTAACCTGTAGAAATTTATAAGTGTCGCCTATGGTAATTTTTAAGGGTAAAAGCTTGTCGCCATTCCATTCTTTGCTAAAAAAAAAAATATATATATATATATATATATATATATATATATATATATATATATAACATGTTTGGGGTTCTAAGTAATTTTCTAGCAAAAAATACAGATTTTAACTTGTGTCAAAAATGCACTCGGTCCTCAAGTGTTTAAAAGAACAGGGGACAAATAAAAGAAGTTCATTATTAGGGTTTACATATATTTTATTACTTGGACCTGAATGCTTGTTTGGCCTGCCTTGTGGTAAATACAGTCTTGCTACTGGCCCAAAAAAATCTTTATTTTTCCAAAAAAGTGTATTTTTCCCACCAAAAAAAGTGCACTTGTAAAACCGCTGCGCAAATACGGTGTGACAGAAAGTATTGCAACGACCGCCATTTTATTCTCTAGGGTGTTAGAAAAAATATATAATGTTTGGGGGTTAGTAAGTAATTTCCTAGCAAAAAAAAAATTATTTTAACTTGTAAACACTGAGTCTGAAAAATAGGATAATCTTCATTAATGCCACGTACACACGAGCGGATTTTCCACTCAAATTCCGCTTGCATACACACGGTCACACAAAAGTTCACACGGAATTTTTTGCAACCACTTCCTCTCTACATTCTTTATGGCTACATAGCATTTTCAGGGTATGTTTCCTGATAGTGACAGCAGTGGACCATGGCTGTGCAAAGTGCAATGTCATGGCTGATTCTAGTCTCCATAGGAGGCATGTGTGATCACATAACAGGAATTTCCCCCGTACACACAAGCAGATTTTTCGTCGGAAACAACTTGGATGTTTTTTCCGACGAAATTCCACTTAAGCTTGGCTTGCATACACACGGTCACACAAAAGTTCTCTGCACTTTCGACCGTCAAGAACGCGGTGACGTACAACACTACAATGAGCTGAGAAAATGAAGTTCAATGCTTCCGAGCATGCGTCGAATTGTTTCCGAGCATGCCTAGGAATTTTGCACGTCGGAATTTGTACAGAAGATCGGAATTTCCGATCGGAACTTTTTACAACCAAAAAATTAAGAACCTGCTCTCAATATTTTGCTGCCCGAAATTCCGCCAGCAAAAGTCAGATGGAGCATATACACGGTCGCATTTTCCAACCAAATGCTCTCATCTGACTTTTGCTGGCGGAATTTCCTATTGTGTGTACGGGGCATTAGTATCATTATAGTAGTCTATTCACTACTCCAGGTGCAGCAATCCACGCAAACCAGCTGAGCGTAAACACCCCTCTTCATGAGATTTTTGTTAGGGTTAGGCACAATGAATATTTGTAGATGTTCCCTATAACCTAATAAATCTTCACTTTTTGAGTTCAGGTGCACATTATTGCATTTATTCCACTAAATCTAGATGACAGGTATTCTTTAAAATCATTTGACTTCTATATAAAACCAAATGCTGGAGTAATGGTTTATTATCTATGTGATGTCAAGCATGGCACTTCATCTTTGCTTTTTTTTCCCCTATCTGCTATCAGAAAATATGAACTTTGTGTTGAAGGCAGCTGAAGCTGTTCCACTACTATAAATTATTTTAAAGCTATCATGATGTACATTCCACCAGTCTTGAATCACTGTGAGAATTCTCCGGAGATCAGAAACACATTCCCTACTGTTAGTCTATAAATAAAATAAGAACAGCTGACATTTGCGGTAAATGTTCTAAATATACACCCTCCATACATATCCTCCACATACAGGCCGTCAATCATACTCTAATAAAACAGAAACTTCTGTTACTTGAGGTCAACTAATTAATATTGAAGGAATTCATTATATACACAGTGCTTTGGTAAGTAAAGGCTTATCTATCATATAAGCAATATATATTTATATAATAAACAAAAAAAAAAAATTCATTATACGGTTTTATTTGTTTTAGCCGTATATCATTTTGCTGGTCTGCTGGAAAATATAGAAGAATAATAACATCACAGAGCTCAAATGAAAACTCCAGAGATAACAAAAGGCACCAATAAGCTTACATAATTGGGTTGATTTACTAAAGGAATAAAAGGCTGTTTAATTTTCAAAGTGAATAATAGGAAATATGGTGAACCTTTAATCACTGGGAATACTCAATCATGTAACACTGGATTTTTTCTAGCACATGACGGGTCAATTTAAGTGAATATGGTTTCTTGATTTATTATGCTTAGCTAACATTCTGTTTGGAAAGTCAACTTTTTTTTTTTTCTAATCCAAAAGAGTTTTTCTTAGTATTAAAATGGGCATAAAGTAACAACTTCAATGCGGACAACAACATGCACCTATGTTGTACAGTATGTATTCACATAAAGGAATAGATAAGACAAGGTCTCTGCAATATTACATACACAGATGGGATGTGTTACATAGACGATTGGTAAGTTAATCAAATGGCTGAAGACAAATGAAATGAGAAACTAATCACAGAGTGCTCACAGGAGTAGATGCGTAACAATATAGCAAAGCCCATATAATTAGAGTATAATCAGTTGAGAAATCACGAAAATATAAACCCAAAGTTTCATGTGCTGTCTTATTGGAACGACACTATATTGTCAAAAGTATTGGCACACCTGCCTTTACACACACATGAACTTTAATGGCATCCCAGTCCTGGCCCGGACTGGCCATAGGGCAAAACGGCACTTGTCCGGTGGGCCGGGGCTGCAGGGCCGCAAGTCCTTGCTGGGCCCGAGGCAGCTGGGCGGCTCTTTGAGCCTGCGCCACTCACCCGGCCTCTCTGCGGCTTCCCGGCTGCTAGTTCAGCTCAGCATGTCTGCATGTATAGTGAAGCCGTCTGTGCCCGGGGGTGTGGCCATGAAGGGGAGGAGCTAGATGAGACACCTCCGCAGCTGCACGTATAGTTCAGCTGTCTGTGCCAGGGGGCGTGACCATAAAGGGGAGGGGCTAGAGGAGACCTGTTGCAGACACCATGGAGCCAGATCATAGAGAATGTGAGTGCAGCCCCCCTGTAACCTGGATAGGAGGAGCAGAGGGGGCGGCTGCATATAGAAGAATAATTATCTCCATCTTCCTCCTGCAGTCTTTGAATGCCTGCAAGAGGGAGAGGAGAAGCAGGCATTCAAAGACTGCAGGAGGAAGATGGAGAGAATGATTCTTCTATATGCAGCCACCCCCACTGCTCCTCCTATCCTGCTTATTTCTGCTGCCCCTCCTATGCTCTCTGCCCCACCCATCATCTTTGCCCCCTCGTGCTCTCCACCTCCCCTTGGCTCTCAGCCTGCCCGTGCTCTCCACCATACTCTTTGCCCCCCGTGTTCTCCACCTCCACTCATGCTCTCCAGTGCCCCCCATGTGCTCTCCACATCCCCCCATGCTCTCCGCTGCCTCCTGTGCTCTCCACCTCCCCCCATGCTCTCCGCTGCCCCCCTGTGTTCTCCACCACCACCCATGTTCTCCGCTGCCCCCCTGTGCTCTCCCCCCATGCTCTCTGCTGCCCCCCTGTGCTCTGCACCTCCCTCCATGCTCTCCACTGCCCCCCTGTGCTCTCCACCTCCCCCATGCTCTCTGCTGCCCCATGTGCTCTCCACATCCCCCCATGCTCTTTGCTGCCCCCCTGTGCTCTCCACATCCCCCCATGCTCTCTGGTGCCCCCTGTGCTCTCCTCATCCCCCCATTTCCTCCGGTGCCCCCCTGTGCTCTCCACATCCCCCCATGCTCTCCACTATCCCCTGTGCTCTTTCCCTCCCCCCCATGCTCTCTGCTGCACCCCTGTGCTGTACACTTTCCCCCATGCTCTCCGCTGCCTTAATAATAATAATCACTTACTGCAAATGCATTGGTGAATGTCACAGACCCTGGACTACATAAAAAGCCCCCACCCAGGGGTGTTAAATATTATTTTGTATGATAGCAACAATGTGTACTGATTTTAATATATGTGATGGGAAATAAATATTCTAAGCAAATATGTGTTTTTATTTAAATGATTATATACATTATATGTAAATATGGGTTCACACCCTGATTGATTTTTTTCAAATCATCTTGTTTAACAACTTCTCTTAACCACTTAAGGACCAAGCCTCTTTCTGAGATTTGGTGTTTACAAGTTAACATTTTTTTTTAACTTAACTTGCAATACAAGGTACCTGAACCATCCCTAAACCTGATTTTTGTTAATAAAAGCATTGGAAAAAGAAACTAAGTGTTTGGAGCTGACATCTGTGAACATCTGGTCCAATGGGACCCCTATGACGGACACGGTAGAACAGTGAATTAACGGTAAGCCCAAAATAATTAAAATATCAGCAGCTCCTTCGGGGGTCAGTGCTACATATATATATATATTTTTTTTTTTCATATTATTTCTTCTAACACGCTAAAGAATAAAATGGCTGTAGTTGCAATACTTTCTGTCACATCGTATTTGCGCAGGGGTCTTACAAGCGCACTTTTTTTGGAAAAAAAAATATTTTTTGCATTAAAAAATAAAACAGTAAAGTTAGCCCAATTTTTTTTTATATTGTGAAAGATAATGTTATGCAGAGTAAATTGATAACCAACATGTCATTCTTCCAAATTGCGCCCACTTGTGGAATGGCAACAAACTTTTACCCTTAAAAATCTCCATAGGCAACGTTTAAAAAAATTCTACAGGTTGCATGTTTTGAGTTACAGAGGAGGTCTAGAGCTAGAATTATTGCTCTCACTCTAATAATCGCGGTGATACCACACATGTGTGGTTTGAACACCATTTTTTGCATTTGCTTCTGCACGTGAACTCAGCGTGACGGGGCGCGTTAAAAAATATTTTTTTACATTTATTTTACTTTTTATTTTTACACTGTTCTTTAAAAAAAAATGAAAATTGTGTCACTTTTATTCCTATTACAAGGAATGTAAACATCCCTTGCAATAGAAAAAAAAAATCATGACAGAACTTCTTAAATAGGTCAAAAAGTCCTCAGATCTCATATTTACACTAAAATTCAATAATAAAAAAAAAATTACCTTCAAGACGTCGCATCCGCCCTGCAATGGTATGGAGACGGGTGGTGGCCATCTTCCCCTCACTCATCTCCATACCTAACAGGGAGAAGGATCCGATCGCCTCCGCCGCTGCGGGCAGCTCCGGTAAGTGGCACCGGAGAGCTGCATGGGGGGGCCCTCTTCCGCCGCCGATAAAAGTGATCTTGCGTCGAATCCTATTTTTTTTTTGATCACAACAGAAGAGAATGAAGTAGCAGTGGATCAGAGGGCTTGCATGATTCTCTGTAGCTCATAAAATTTCACACCAGGATGTAACTCCTGACTTGAAAAAAAAAATGTCAGATCTGACACAAAACATAGCAATGTGATCCAAGGTGTAATTATTCTGCTCACCGATAGAATATAACATAGTTTATTCTTACTTGGTTTTACAAAGGATGTTTTTTTTTTTGAGTTTTTCGTGTATGGTGAGAAGACATTATTTTCCCAAACCTGGTGGTTCTCAACCTGGGGGTCGGGACCCCCTCTGGGGTCCAATGATGATTTGCCAGGGGTTACGAATCTTGGGCTGTTTCCTGGAGCCTGTACTGCTCTCCCAGCCTGTTTGCGGCCACCCAGAAGATCTGTCCCTGGAGCCTGCGGCTGCCCACTCAGCCTCTTTGCAGCCGCCCATTCAGTTCACGACATGGCTGGGGGGCAGAGACTAGATGTCAGCTGATTGGTGAGGAATATGAAATGGGAGGAGCTGGGGGAGACCCTATCTCCTTATTTTGGCATAGGTGTCACTGCTTCGGGACACCTATAAATCGGAGACACAGTGAAGCCAGAGACACAGTGAGTAACACTACCTGTGATTATAGTTGCCATTAAAAGTTCCCACTAGAGTTCTCAGATCAGCAGTTGAAGCTTGATCAAGAGCACCTAAGTTGGCTGATCAGAATTCCACCCAGCATTGCCACTCATCCCATCCCCCCCCCCCCCACCAAGGAGTAAGTGAAGGAATGGAAATAGAGAATACATTGAAGGGAGAGGAAAAGAGGGGGAGGAACAAAGAAAAATGGGGAGAAAGAATAAGGCTGGGTTTACACCTAAGACGGATCAGTTGCACAGCAGGGGTCCGGTGCGTGCTGGTTCACCATTTCAGGTCAGATTTCAGCCCAAATTTTGGGCTGAATTCGGACCTGAAACAGACCAAAAAAGGCACACGCTTTTCATGCAAAATGCATGGGACCTGCTGCAGAGATATGTGAATCGGCTCCATAGAGAGCCAGTCACATTCTCCTGCTATGCGAATTGAATGCGAGGAAACCCGCATCCAATTCGCATAGGTGTAAACCCAGCCTCAGAGAAAGAACAAGAAACACAGCTAGAGAGAGGGAAGGGGGAAAAAACACGAAATTAGGATTAAGAGGGATAAAAGGGAAAGAAAGGAGAACAAAGAGAAAGACTGGTACATCCTAAAATGTACCATAAGGGGTTTTAATACTGTACGAGTGGAAGGGACTCAGGGAGCGCTAAATGTCCATGGGTTAGGGGCGCAAATTACGTGCTGACAACCCACGCTACGAAAATTATTTTACTGTAAGGGGTCCCCACAACTTGGGAAATTTTATCAAGGGGTCACGGCACTAGGAAGGTTGAGAACCATTAAGCTAGGAGCTGATGTGGGGTACACAGGACATACCAAAACAGGCATCATCCTGGTACCGTTCTTTTATAGCGGGCGTTCGGCTCTTCAGGCATAACAAGCTAAAAGCCGCTCGGCTGTTATCCTGTAGGAGCGAGAGGGGAGGTCCCCCTCCTGCCGCCTTCCGCCGCTCTTCCTGGGCCTCCCATCCCACCGGGAGACCAGATCCACGATCCGGCACTTCCGCCGGCTAGAGTGAGACTGGAAGGGAGTCGGAAACTGCTTTGATCCAGTCTCCATTGTATAAACATGGAAGTGACGTCACAACACTTATAATTAGCACTAGACCTCCTCTGTAACTCTAACCTGGTAACTGTTATTAAGTGTTCTTGCATAGCAAGATCACTTATTGTTATCTCACATATATATTATTATTATTATTAAGTGTTCTTGCATAGCAAGATCACTTATTGTTATCTCACATATATTATTATTATTAAGTGTTCTTGCATAGCAAGATCACTTATTGTTATCTCACATATATATTATTATTATTATTATTATTATTAAGTGTTCTTGCATAGCAAGATCACTTATTGTTATCTCACATATATATTATTATTATTAAGTGTTCTTGCATAGCAAGATCACTTATTGTTATCTCACATATATATATATTATTATTATTATTATTATTATTCTTATAGCCAAATTTTGCACGCTAACTCCTCCCACAGTTTTTATGCTACATATACCGAATATATACCAAAACGTGCGGATTGTTCCCGAATGGTGTGCTATTACTTTGTGGAACGTTTTTCCGAATGGTTCACGAAATATCGTCATTTTTGCGGCGAAATTTGTCCCATAGGAATGAATGGAGAAATGTTCAAAACTAGAGTGGGAGGTGACAAAAGCTCTGAGGGGAATTATAGCTCCTCCCACACAGCTCTGAGGGGATTATAGGTAGTCCCACACATCTCTGAGGGGGATTATAGGTAGTCCCACACAGCTCTGAGGGGAATTATAGTAGTCCCACACAGCTCTGAGGGGAATTATAGGTAGTCCCACACAGCTCTGAGGGGATTATAGGTAGTCCCACACAGCTCTGAGGGGGGATTATAGGTAGTCCCACACAGCTCTGAGGGGAATTATAGGTAGTCCCACACAGCTCTGAGGGGGATTATAGGTGGTCCCACACAGCTCTGAGGGGATTATAGGTAGTCCCACACAGCTCATAGGGGGATTATAGGTAGTCCCACACAGCTCTGAGGGGAATTATAGGTAGTCCCACACAGCTCTGAGGGGAATTATAGGTCCTCCCACACAGCTCTGAGGGGAATTATAGGTAGTCCCACACAGCTCTGAGGGGAATTATAGGTAGTCCAACACAGCTCTGAGGGGAATTATAGGTAGTCCAACACAGCTCTGAGGGGGATTATAGGTAGTCCTACACAACTCTGAGGGGAATTATAACTAGTCCCACACAGCTCTGAGGGGAATTATGAAATTTGAAAAGAAAAAATTAAAAAAAAAATAATAATAATAAAAAAAAAAAAAAAATAAATAATTTTAGAAAAAAAAATGAAAATTAGGAAATTTAAAAAAAAAAAATTCTTTTTTGAAAAAAAAAAATTTTTTTAGAAAAAAAATATCATTTAAAAAAAAAAATAATAATTAAAAAAAATCATTAAAAAAAAAAAAACATTTTTGAAAAAAAAAATAATTTAAAAAAAAAATAATAAAAAAATAAAAAATAAAATAATTTTAGAAAAAAAATGAAAATTAGGAAATTTGAAAAAAAAAAAAATCTTTTTTGAAAAAAAAAATCTTTTTTGAAAAAAAAAAATCTTTTTTGAAAAAAAAAAATATTTTTAAAAAAAATAAATTTTTGGGAAAAAATATATTTTTGGGAAAAAATATATTTTTGGGAAAAAATATATTTTTGGAAAAAATATATTTTTGGGAAAAAAAATATTTTTTAAAAAAATATTTTTAAAAAAAAATAATAAAACTCAAAAAAAAATTAAATTTTTTTTTTTTTATAAAAAAAAAAATCAATCATTTTAGAAAAAAAAAAAAGAAAATGAGGAAATTTTAAAAAAATAAAAAAAATAATCTTTTTGAAAAAAAAAAAATAATTTTTTGGAAAAAAAAAAAATAATTTTTGAAAAAAAAAAAATTTTTTTTTTTGAAAAAAAAAAAATTTTTTGAAAAAAAAAAAATTTTTTTGAAAAATATTTTTTTTTTTTAAAAATAATTAAATAAAAAAATCAAAAAAAATCATTTAAAAAAAATCATAAAAAAAAAATAATCATTTTTGAAAAAAAAAAAATACGTTTAGTTACTCAAGCCACTTCACCCAGTTACTCCGCCCACTCCAGTAGGTGGAGGCAAGAACACGTCACACAATTTCCCCAGAAATTGTATTTTTTCTAGTTATTATTATTATTATTATTATTATTCTTATAGCCAAATTTTGCACGCTAACTCCTCCCACAGTTTTTATGCTACATATACCGAATATATACCAAAACGTGCGGATTGTTCCCGAATGGTGTGCTATTACTTTGTGGAACGTTTTTCCGAATGGTTCACGAAATATCGTCATTTTTGCGGCGAAATTTGTCCCATAGGAATGAATGGAGAAATGTTCAAAACTAGTGGGAGGTGACAAAAGCTCTGAGGGGAATTATAGCTCCTCCCACATAGCTCTGAGGGCAATTATAGGTAGTCTTCGTCGTTTCGCCGAATGGTTTACGAAATATCGTCATTTTTGCTGAGAAATTTGTCCCATAGGAATGAATGGAGAAATGATCAAAACTAGAGTGGGAGGTGACTAAAGCTCAGAGGGGAATTATAGGTAGTCCCACACACAGCTGAGGGGAATTATAGGTAGTCCCACACAGCTCTGAGGGGGATTATAGGTAGTCCCCACACAGCTCTGAGGGGAATTATAGGTAGTCCCACACAGCTCTGAGGGGGATTATAGGTAGTCCCACACAGCTCTGAGGGGAATTATAGGTAGTCCCACACAGCTCTGAGGGGGATTATAGGTAGTCCCACACAGCTCTGAGGGGGATTATAGGTAGTCCCACACAGCTCTGAGGGGGGATTGTAGGTAGTCCCACACAGCTCTGAGGGGGGATTATAGGTAGTCCCACACAGCTCTGAGGGTGGATTATAGGTAGTCCCACACCGCTCTGAGGGCGATTATAGGTAGTCCCACACCGCTCTGAGGGGATTATAGGTAGTCCCACACAGCTCTGAGGGGGATTATAGTTAGTCCCACACAGCTCTGAGGGGAATTATGAAATTTGAAAAAAAAAAAAATAATAAAAAAAAAAATAATAAAAAAAAAATAAAAATAAAATAATTTTAGAAAAAAAAATGAAAATTTGGAAATTTGAAAAAAAAAATCTTTTTTGAAAAAAAAAAAAAAAATTTTAGAAAAAAAAAAAATATATAATATAAAAAAAAAATAATAATTAAAAAAAAAAAATCATTAAAAAAAAAATAATTTTTGAAAAAAAAATTTTTTTAAAAAAAAAAAAAAAAATCAATAATTTTAGAAAAAAAAATGAAAATTTAAAAAAAAAAAAAAAAATTTGAAGAAAAAAAATTTTTTGAAAAAAAAATTTTTTTGAAAAAAAAAAATTTTTTTTGAAAAAAAAAAAATTATTTTAAAAAAAAAAAAAATTATTTTCGAAAAAAAATATTTTTATAAAAAAAAAAAATAAAAAAAATTTTTTTTTAAAAAAAAATCATTTTAGAAAAAAAATGAAAATTAGGAAATTTGAAAAAAAAATGTGAAAAAAAAAAATTTTTGAAAAAAATAATTTTGAAAAATGTATTTTTAGAAAAAATTGAATAAACATCTAAAAAATCATTTAAAAAAAAATCATGAAAAAAAAAATAATTATTTTTGAAAAAAATAAATAAATGTTTAGTTACTCAAGCCACTCCACCCAGTTTCTCCGCCCACTCCAGTAGGTGGAGGCAAGAACACGTCACACAATTTCCCAAGAAATTGTATTTTTTCTAGTTATTATTATTATTATTCTTATAGCCAAATTTTGCACGCTAACTCCTCCCACAGTTTTTATGCTACATATACCGAATATATACCAAAACGTGCGGATTGTTCCCGAATGGTGTGCTATTACTTTGTGGAACATTTTTCCGAATGGTTCACGAAATATCGTCATTTTTGCGGCGAAATTTGTCCCATAGGAATGAATGGAGAAATGTTCAAAACTAGTGGGAGGTGACAAAAGCTCTGAGGGGAATTATAGCTCCTCCCACATAGCTCTGAGGGCAATTATAGGTAGTCTTCGTCGTTTCGCCGAATGGTTTACGAAATATCGTCATTTTTGCGGCGAAATTTGTCCCATAGGAATGAATGGAGAAATGATCAAAACTAGAGTGGGAGGTGACAAAAGCTCAGAGGGGAATTATAGGTAGTCCCACACAGCTGAGGGGGATTATAGGTAGTCCCACACAGCTCTGAGGGGAATTATAGGTAGTCCCACACAGCTCTGAGGGGATTATAGGTAGTCCCACACAGCTCTGAGGGGGATTATAGGTAGTCCCACACAGCTCTGAGGGGGATTATAGGTAGTCCCACACAGCTCTGAGGGGGATTATAGGTAGTCCCACACAGCTCTGAGGGGAATTATAGGTAGTCCCACACAGCTCTGAGGGGGATTATAGGTAGTCCCACACAGCTCTGAGGGGGATTATAGGTAGTCCCACACAGCTCTGAGGGGGATTATAGGTAGTCCCACACAGCTCTGAGGGGGATTATAGGTAGTCCCACACAGCTCTGAGGGGGATTATAGGTAGGTCCCACACAGCTCTGAGGGGGATTATAGGTAGTCCCACACAGCTCTGAGGGGGATTATAGGTAGTCCCACACATCTGAGGGGGATTATAGGTAGTCCCACACAGCTCTGAGGGGATTATAGGTAGTCCCACACAGCTCTGAGGGGAATTATAGGTAGTCCCACACAGCTCTGAGGGGGATTATAGTTAGTCCCACACAGCTCTGAGGGGAATTATTAAATTTGAAAAAAAAAAATAATTAAAAAAAAAAAAAAATAATAATAAAAAAAATAAAAATAAAATAATTTTAGAAAAAAAAATGAAAATTAGGAAATTTAAAAAAAAAAAAAAAAAAAAAAAAATTATTTTAATAATTTTAAAAAAAAAAAATATAATAATTTAAAAAAAAATAATAAAAATTAAAAAAAATCATTAAAAAAAAATAATTTTAAAAAAAAAAAAATTTTTTATAAAAAAAAAAAAAAAATCAATCATTTTAGAAAAAAAAAAAAATTTAGGAAATTTGAAAAAAAAAAAACATTTTTAGAAAAAAAAAAAATTTTAAAAAAAAAAAAAAAAATAAAAAAAATTTTTTAAAAAAAAATTATTTTGAAAAAAAAAAAAAAATTATTTTTGAAAAAAAAAATTATTTTTGAAAAAAAAAAAAAAAATTATTTTTGAAAAAAAAAAATTTTTTTTTTTTTTTTAAAAAAAAAAATCAATCATTTTAGAAAAAAAATGAAAATTAGGAAATTGAAAAAAAAAAAAAAAAAATTTTTTTTGTGAAAAAAAACAATTTTTTGAAAAAAAATAATTTTTGAAAAAAATTATTTTTAGAAAAAATTGAATAAAAAAAAAAAAAATCATTTAAAAAAAAATCATTAAAAAAAAAAAAAATTATTTTTGAAAAAAATAAATAAATGTTTAGTTACTCAAGCCACTCCACCCAGTTTCTCCGCCCACTCCAGTAGGTGGAGGCAAGAACACGTCACACAATTTCCCCAGAAATTGTATTTTTTCTAGTTATTATTATTATTATTCTTATAGCCAAATTTTGCACGCTAACTCCTCCCACAGTTTTTATGCTACATATACCGAATATATACCAAAACGTGCGGATTGTTCCCGAATGGTGTGCTATTACTTTGTGGAACGTTTTTCCGAATGGTTCACGAAATATCGTCATTTTTGCGGCGAAATTTGTCCCATAGGAATGAATGGAGAAATGTTCAAAACTAGTGGGAGGTGACAAAAGCTCTGAGGGGAATTATAGCTCCTCCCACATAGCTCTGAGGGCAATTATAGGTAGTCTTCGTCGTTTCGCCGAATGGTTTACGAAATATCGTCATTTTTGCGGCGAAATTTGTCCCATAGGAATGAATGGAGAAATGATCAAAACTAGAGTGGGAGGTGACTAAAGCTCAGAGGGGAATTATAGGTAGTCCCACACAGCTGAGGGGAATTATAGGTAGTCCCACACAGCTCTGAGGGGGATTATAGGTAGTCCCACACAGCTCTGAGGGGAATTATAGGTAGTCCCACACAGCTCTGAGGGGGATTATAGGTAGTCCCACACAGCTCTGAGGGGAATTATAGGTAGTCCCACACAGCTCTGAGGGGGATTATAGGTAGTCCCACACAGCTCTGAGGGGATTATAGGTAGTCCCACACAGCTCTGAGGGGGATTGTAGGTAGTCCCACACAGCTCTGAGGGGGATTATAGGTAGTCCCACACATCTGAGGTGGATTATAGGTAGTCCCACACAGCTCTGAGGGCGATTATAGGTAGTCCCACACAGCTCTGAGGGCGATTATAGGTAGTCCCACACAGCTCTGAGGGGGATTATAGTTAGTCCCACACAGCTCTGAGGGGAATTATGAAATTTGAAAAAAAAAAAATAAAAAAAAAAAAATAATAATAATAAAAAAAATAAAAAAAAAATAATTTTAGAAAAAAAAATGAAAATTTGGAAATTTGAAAAAAAAAAAAAAAAAATCTTTTTTAAAAAAAAAAAAAAATAATTTTAGAAAAAAAAATATAATTAAAAAAAAAATTTTTTAAAAAAAATAATTAAAAAAAAAATAATTAAAAAAAAAAAAATAATTTTTGAAAAAAATATTTTATATAAAAAAAAAAAAAAATCAATAATTTTAGAAAAAAAAATGAAAATTTAGGAAATTTGAAGAAAAAAAAATTATTTTTGAAAAAAAAAAAATATTTTTGAAAAAAAAAAAATTATTTTGAAAAAAAAAAAATTATTTTTGAAAAAAAAAAAATTATTTTTGAAAAAAAAAAAAAATTATTTTTTTTTATTTTTATAAAAAAAAATCAATCATTTTAAAAAAAAAATGAAAATTAGGAAATTTGAAAAAAAAAAAAAAAAAAAATTTTTTTTTTGAAAAAAAAAAATAATTTTTGAAAAAATTATTTTTAGAAAAAATTGAATAAAAATCTAAAAAATCATTTTAAAAAAAAAAATCATTAAAAAAAAAATAATTATTTTTGAAAAAAATAAATAAATGTTTAGTTACTCAAGCCACTCCACCCAGTTTCTCCGCCCACTCCAGTAGGTGGAGGCAAGAACACGTCACACAATTTCCCCAGAAATTGTATTTTTTCTAGTTATTATTATTATTCTTATAGCCAAATTTTGCACGCTAACTCCTCCCACAGTTTTTACGCTACATATACCGAATATATACCAAAACGTGCGGATTGTTCCCGAATGGTGTGCTATTACTTTGTGGAACGTTTCGCCGAACGTTTCACGAAATATCGTCATTTTTGCGGCGAAATTTGTCCCATAGGAATGAATGGAGAAATGTTCAAAACTAGAGTGGGAGGTGACAAAAGCTCTGAGGGGAATTTTAGCTCCTCCCACACAGCTTTGAGGGGGGGTTATAGGTAGTCCCACACAGCTGAGGGGGTTATAGGTAGTCCCACACAGCTCTGAGGGGGGTTATAGGTAGTCCCACACAGCTCTGAGGGGGATTATAGGTAGTCCCACACAGCTCTGAGGGGAATTATAGGTAGTCCCACACAGCTCTGAGGGAATTATAGGTAGTCCCACACAGCTCTGAGGGGAATTATAGGTAGTCCCACACAGCTCTGAGGGGAATTATAGGTAGTCCCACACAGCTCTGAGGGGAATTATAGGTAGTCCCACACAGCTCTGAGGGGGATTATAGGTAGTCCCACACAGCTCTGAGGGGGATTATAGGTAGTCCCACACAGCTCTGAGGGGGATTATAGGTAGTCCCCACACAGCTCTGAGGGGGATTATAGGTAGTCCCACACAGCTCTGAGGGGGATTATAGGTAGTCCCACACAGCTCTGAGGGGGATTATAGGTAGTCCCACACAGCTCTGAGGGGGATTATAGGTAGTCCCACACAGCTCTGAGGGGAATTATATGTAGTCCCACACAGCTCTGAGGGGGATTATAGGTAGTCCTACAGAACTGTGAAGGGAATTATAACTAGTCCCACACAGCTCTGAGGGGAATTATGAAATTTGAAAAGAAAAAAAAAATAATAATAAAAAAAAAATAAAAAAAATAATTTTAGAAAAAAAAAAAATGAAAATTAGGAAATTTAAAAAAAAAAAAATTCTTTTTTGAAAAAAAAAAATTATTTTAGAAAAAAAATATCATTTTTAAAAAAAAAAAAAATAATTAAAAAAAAAATTAAATTAAAAAAAAAAAAACATTTTTGAAAAAAAAAAAATTTAAAAAAAAAAAAAAAAAATAATTTTAGAAAAAAAAATTAAAATTAGGAAATTTGAAAAAAAAAAAAATCTTTTTTGAAAAAAAAAATCTTTTTTTAAAAAAAAAATATATTTTTGGGAAAAAAAAATATTTTTTGAAAAAAAAAATATCATTAAAAAAAAAAAAAATAATAATAAAAAAAAAAATTAATTTTTTTTTTTTTTTTAAAAAAAAAAAAATCAATCATTTTAAAAAAAAAATGAAAATGAGGAAATTTTAAAAAAATAATCTTTTTGAAAAAAAAAAAAAAAAAATTTTTGAAAAAAAAAAAAATTTTTGAAAAAAAAAAAATTTTTGAAAAAAAAAATAATTTTTGAAAAAAAATTTTTTTTTTAAAATAATTAAAAATAAAAATAAAAAACAATCATTTAAAAAAAATCATTAAAAAAATAAAAATTCAAAAAAAAAATAAATACGTTTAGTTACTCAAGCCACTTCACCCAGTTACTCCGCCCACTCCAGTAGGTGGAGGCAAGAACACGTCACACAATTTCCCCAGAAATTGTATCTTTTCTAGTTAAGTGTTCTTGCATAGCAAGATCACTTATTGTTATCTCACATATATATTATTATTATTATTCTTATAGCCAAATTTACCACCCTAACTCCTCCCACAGTTTTTACGCTACATATACCGAATATATACCAAAACGTGCGGATTGTTCCCGAATGGTGTGCTATTACTTTGTGGAACGTTTCGCCGAATGTTTCACGAAATATCGTCATTTTTGCGGCGAAATTTGTCCCATAGGAATGAATGGAGAAATGTTCAAAACTAGAGTGGGAGGTGACAAAAGCTCTGAGGGGAATTATAGCTCCTCCCACACAGCTTTGAGGGGGGTTATAGGTAGTCCCACACAGCTGAGGGGGTTATAGGTAGTCCCACACAGCTCTGAGGGGGATTATAGGTAGTCCCACACAGCTCTGAGGGGGATTATAGGTAGTCCCACACAGCTCTGAGGGGAATTATAGGTAGTCCCACACAGCTGAGGGGAATTATAGGTAGTCCCACACAGATCTGAGGGGAATTATAGCTTCTCCCACACAGCTCTGAGGTGAATTATAGGTAGTCCCACACAGCTTTGAGGGGAATTATGAAATTTGAAAAAATAATAATAATAATAATATTTTAGAAAAAAAAGGAAATTATGAAATTTGAAAAAAATATGAAAATTAGGAAATTTGAATTATAGGTAGTCCCACACAGCTCTGAGGGCGATTATAGTTAGTCCCACACAGATCTGAGGGGAATTATGAAATTTAAAAAAAAAAAAAAAAAATTAAAAAAAAATAATAATAATAAAAAAAATAAAAATAAAATAATTTTAGAAAAAAAAAATGAAAATTAGGAAATTTGAAAAAAAAAAAATCTTTTTTGAAAAAAAAAAAAAATAATTTTAAAAAAATATATAATTTAAAAAAAAAAATAATAATAATTAAAAAAAATCATAAAAAAAAAAAAATTAAAAAAAAAAATAATTTTTGAAAAAAATATTTTTTAAAAAAAAAAAAAAAATCAATCATTTTAGAAAAAAAAAAAAAATTTAGGAAATTTGAAAAAAAAAAATTTTTGAAAAAAACATTAAAAAAAAAAAATAATTTTTAAAAAAAAAAATTATTTAAAAAAAAAAAAAATTATAATGAAAAAAAATATTTTTAATTTTTTTTAAAAAAAAATTCATTTTTGAAAAAAATGAAAATTAGGAAAATTGAAAAAAAAAATTTTGTGAAAAAAAATAATTTTGAAAAAAATAATTTTGAAAAATTTATTTTTAGAAAAAATTGAAAAAAAAAAAAAAAAAATCATTTAAAAAAAAAAAATCATTAAAAAAAAAAAAAATTATTTTTGAAAAAAATAAATAAATGTTTAGTTACTCAAGCCACTCCACCCAGTTTCTCCGCCCACTCCAGTAGGTGGAGGCAAGAACACGTCACACAATTTCCCCAGAAATTGTATTTTTTCTAGTTATTATTATTCTTATTATAGCCAAATTTTGCACGCTAACTCCTCCCACAGTTTTTATGCTACATATACCGAATATATACCAAAACGTGCGGATTGTTCCCGAATGGTGTGCTATTACTTTGTGGAACGTTTTTCCGAATGGTTCACGAAATATCGTCATTTTTGCGGCGAAATTTGTCCCATAGGAATGAATGGAGAAATGTTCAAAACTAGTGGGAGGTGACAAAAGCTCTGAGGGGAATTATAGCTCCTCCCACATAGCTCTGAGGGCAATTATAGGTAGTCTTCGTCGTTTCGCCGAATGGTTTACGAAATATCGTCATTTTTGCGGCGAAATTTGTCCCATAGGAATGAATGGAGAAATGATCAAAACTAGAGTGGGAGGTGACAAAAGCTCAGAGGGGAATTATAGGTAGTCCCACACAGCTGAGGGGAATTATAGGTAGTCCCACACAGCTCTGAGGGGAATTATAGGTAGTCCCACACAGCTCTGAGGGAATTATAGGTAGTCCCACACAGCTCTGAGGGGAATTTATAGGTAGTCCCACACAGCTCTGAGGGGGATTATAGGTAGTCCCACACAGCTCTGAGGGGGATTATAGGTAGTCCCACACAGCTCTGAGGGGGATTATAGGTAGTCCCACACAGCTCTGAGGGGAATTATAGGTAGTCCCACACAGCTCTGAGGGGGATTTATAGGTAGTCCCACACAGCTCTGAGGGGAATTATAGGTAGTCCCACACAGCTCTGAGGGGGATTATAGGTAGTCCCACACAGCTCTGAGGGGATTATAGGTAGTCCCACACAGCTCTGAGGGGAATTATAGGTAGTCCCACACAGCTCTGAGGGGAATTATAGGTAGTCCCACACAGCTCTGAGGGGATTATAGGTAGTCCCACACAGCTCTGAGGGGGATTATAGGTAGTCCCACACAGCTCTGAGGGGGATTATAGGTAGTCCCACACAGCTCTGAGGGGAATTATAGGTAGTCCCACACAGCTCTGAGGGGAATTATAGGTAGTCCCACACAGCTCTGAGGGGAATTATAGGTAGTCCCACACAGCTCTGAGGGGGATTATAGGTAGTCCCACACAGCTCTGAGGGGGATTATAGGTAGTCCCACACAGCTCTGAGGGGGATTATAGGTAGTCCCACACAGCTCTGAGGGGGATTATAGGTAGTCCCACACATCTGAGGTGGATTATAGGTAGTCCCACACAGCTCTGAGGGCGATTATAGGTAGTCCCACACAGCTCTCAGGGGGCGATTATAGGTAGTCCCACACAGCTCTGAGGGGGATTATAGTTAGTCCCACACATCTCTGAGGGAAATTATGAAATTTGAAAAAAAAAAAAATTAAAAAATAATAATAATAATAAAAAAAATAAAAATAAAATAATTTTAGAAAAAAAATTAAAATTAGGAAATTTGAAAAAAAAAACATTTTTAGAAAAAAAAAAAAATTTTAAAAAAAAAAATAATTAAAAAAAAATAATAATAATAAAAAAAATAAAAAAAAATAATTTTAAAAAAAAAAAAAAATTGAAAAGGAAATTTGAAAAAAAAAACATTTTTAGAAAAAAAAATCATTAAAAAAAAAATAATAATTAAAAAAAAATTATTTTTGAAAAAAAAAATTATTTTTGAAAAAAAAAAATTATTTTTGAAAAAAAAAATTATTTTTGAAAAAAAAAATTATTTTTTGAAAAAAAAAAAATTATTTTTGAAAAAAAAATATTATTTTTGAAAAAAAAAATTTTTTTGAAAAAAAAAAAATTTTATAAAAAAAATAAATCATTTTAGAAAAAAAATGAAAATTACGAAATTTGAAAAAAAAAGTGAAAAAATTTTTGAAAAAAAAAATAATTTTGAAAAATTTATTTTTAGAAAAAATTGAATAAAAATCTAAAAAAATCATTTAAAAAAAAATCATTAAAAAAAAAAAAAAAAAATTATTTTTGAAAAAAATAAATAAATGTTTAGTTACTCAAGCCACTCCACCCAGTTTCTCCGCCCACTCCAGTAGGTGGAGGCAAGAACACGTCACACAATTTCCCCAGAAATTGTATTTTTTCTAGTTATTATTCTTATTATAGCCAAATTTTGCACGCTAACTCCTCCCACAGTTTTTATGCTACATATACCGAATATATACCAAAACGTGCGGATTGTTCCCGAATGGTGTGCTATTACTTTGTGGGACGTTTTTCCGAATGGTTCACGAAATATCGTCATTTTTGCGGCGAAATTTGTCCCATAGGAATGAATGGAGAAATGTTCAAAACTAGAGTGGGAGGTGACAAAAGCTCTGAGGGGAATTATAGCTCCTCCCACACAGCTCTGAGGGGATTATAGGTAGTCCCACACAGCTCTGAGGGGGATTATAGGTAGTCCCACACAGCTCTGAGGGAATTATAGGTAGTCCCACACAGCTCTGAGGGGATTATAGGTAGTCCCACACAGCTCTGAGGGGATTATAGGTAGTCCCACACAGCTCTGAGGGGAGATTATAGGTAGTCCCACACAGCTCTGAGGGGATTATAGGTAGTCCCACACAGCTCTGAGGGGATTATAGGTAGTCCCACACATCTCTGAGGGGGATTATAGGTAGTCCCACACATCTCTGAGGGGAATTATAGGTAGTCCCACACAGCTGAGGGGGATTATAGGTAGTCCCACACAGCTCTGAGGGGGGTTATAGGTAGTCCCACACATCTCTGAGGGGAATTATAGGTAGTCCCACACAGCTGAGGGGGATTATAGGTAGTCCCACACAGCTCTGAGGGGGGTTATAGGTAGTCCCACACAGCTCTGAGGAGAATTATAGGTAGTCCCACACAGCTCTGAGGGGAATTATAGGTAGTCCAACACAGCTCTGAGGGGGATTATAGGTAGTCCTACACAACTCTGAGGGGAATTATAACTAGTCCCACACAGCTCTGAGGGGAATTATGAAATTTGAAAAGAAAAAAAAAAAAAAAAAATAATAATAATAAAAAAAAAAAAAAAAAATAATTTTAGAAAAAAATATGAAATTAGGAAATTTAAAAAAAATAATTCTTTTTTGAAAAAAAAATTATTTTAAAAAAAAAATATCATTTAAAAAAAAAAATAATAATTTGAAAAAATCATTAAAACAAAAACATTTTTGAAAAAAAAAAAAAAAATAATTTAAAAAAAAATAATAATAAAAAAATAAAAAATTAAATAATTTTAGAAAAAAAATGAAAATTAGGAAATTTGAAAAAAAAAAAAAATCTTTTTTGAAAAAAAAAAAAAAATCTTTTTTGAAAAAAAAAATATATTTTTGGAAAAAAAAATATTTTTTGAAAAAAATATATTTTTGGGAAAAAAAAATATTTTTTGAAAAAAAAATATCATTTAAAAAAAAAATAACTCAAAAAAAAAATTAAAATTTTTTTTTTTTTTTATAAAAAAAAAAAATCAATCATTTTAGAAAAAAATGAAAATGAGGAAATTTTAAAAAAATAATCTTTTTGGAAAAAAAATAATTTTTGAAAAAATATTTTTTTTTTAAAATAATTAAATAAAAATCAAAAAAAAATCATTTAAAAAAAATCATTAAAAAAATAATCATTTTTGAAAAAAAAAATAAATACGTTTAGTTACTCAAGCCACTTCACCCAGTTACTCCGCCCACTCCAGTAGGTGGAGGCAAGAACACGTCACACAATTTCCCCAGAAATTGTATCTTTTCTAGTTTATTTTTGTCATCATTGCAGTTTGTCGCCATTCCACGAATGTGCGCAATTTCAAGGCATGACATGTTAGGTATCTATTTACTCGGCGTAACGTCATCTTTTACATTATACAAAAAAATTGGACTAACTTTACTGTTTCGTTTTTTTTTTTTTTCCCCAGAACAATTGCATTTGAAAGACCTCTGCGCAAATACATTGTGACATAAAATATTGCAACGATCGCCATTTTATTCTCTATATTCTCTGCTAAAAAATATATATATATATATATATATATATATATATATATATATATATATATAGTTTGGGGGTTCTTATTAATTTTCTTGCAAAAAATACAGATTTTAACTTGTAAGCAACAAATGTCAGAAATATGCTTAGGCATGAAAGGGATATAATATACAAAGTTGATATTTTCTATCCTTTTTTAACCTTCCTCTTATTTAAATCAGTCAATGAATATTTTAGATTGAGGTTGAATTATTTTGTGATTCTGCATTGTATGAGTATCTATTTTAAGTTCTCTTACTTTCCTATTGATGTTTCACATCGCTTTTAATTTTTCATGATTTTTTTTTTTTTTATAGTGCCTATTCATCAGAGTAAATAATTGCACTTCTTCCTGTGAAATTGATGAGTATGACTCTAATTTCATCTGCTGGAGTGTCGATACATAATAGAGCCTCATCCTCCCCCATGCATATAAATATTTCAGAAATGTGTTATGCAACTGATATTTTACCATTTTGAATGTCTGTCACACTAGGTATTACATTTTCATAGCTAACAGTATTGAGATGACATACAATCTCCCTGATTAACTGCCGGCTTCTTGTTTAGAATTATCACTAAGTATAAAAAAAAATCTTGCAAATAAAATGTTGGCCAATTAAAAAGTATTCTGTGCCATGCCGGTTACCTGCTGGAGCTGCCTTATGCCCCAGGTGTTTACTATTATGAAACCCTTTTTTTCCCCACTCTCTTCTTTTTTTCCACCCACGTTTTGATTAGAATCCCATTAAGATCTCCCAACTTCACCACTTTTGGATAGGCAAAGGTGTTCTCACTCCAAGCATGGTCAAGCAGAACCATACCGGAGTACGACTGTCACCCCTCTTCACTCTCCTACTGGTCAGCGTTCACACTGTGCTTCAAAGGAAGAGTTCCCGAGAATGCTTACATTATCACCTCTGGCAATCAGGCCTCCGTGATTTCTGCATCTGTGCTCCAAGCTCACACTGAAGTTAACCATGCTGACCTCCCAGTGATCCTTTCTTCAGACCAACTCATACAAGTGGTCCCATGCACGGTATGCTTAACCAAGCCTGGGCATGATTTGGAGTGCTCACACTAAACAAATAAACCAGGCTAAGGGTTGAACTGTGTCCGGGCATGGAGAAAACACCTTGTGCATGTACACTGCTATACACTGCTGCTGCTAAACAGACGTTTAGGAACAGTTGGACATTTTTTTCAACTGCACCTGAACTCTCCTCTATGTTATATTATCAGTACATGTAAACAGGGTCGTTTACAGTAGTTTCTAGGCAGTTGAGTTTAGAGGCTTTTTTTGGAATGCAAAAAAATGGGTTCAGAAGCTGAGTTTAGAGGCATTTCAAGCCCCAAACGCTTCTAAACGTGGCTAAACGTGGCTTAAAGCGGTAACTCGCGTTTAGCCACGTTTCATTTACAGGCGTCTTTCATTTTTGCCCATTTTGAAAAAAAAAAGGAATATATATATATATATATATTTATGACTGCGACATTATGGCGGACACATCGTACAATTTTGACACATTTTTGGGACCATTGACATTTATAAAGCGATCAGTGCTATAAAAATGTCATTGGCAGTGAAGGGGTTTACACTAGGGGGCGATCAAGGGGTTAACTGTGTTCCCTGGCAGGTGATTCTAACTGAAGGGGGAGGGGACTGACTAGAGGAAGTGACAGATTGTGGTTCCTAGCTAATAGGAACACACGATCTGTCACTCCTGTCAGAACAGGAGCATCAACCCCGCTTCTGTGCAGCGGGCGCACACCTGCTATCCTGGTCCTGCGAGCCAACGTATAGCTACGACGGTTCGTGGGATCGCGCCGACCTGCCGCAGTATAATGATGGCGGCTGGTCGGCAAGCGGTTAAAATGTATTAACTTTTTTTTGGATTAGTGTTTAGAGTAGGCAAAGGGTTAAAACATCTGTTGGGTTTTTACTGCTATCTAGGGCTTTGCTGGAAAGATTTACTCATTCATTTCATTTTCTGTCCTGCTGACAACATTGTATCAAACAGGAAATGGGGAAAATTCTCCAATGCCCCGTACACACGATCGGAAATTCCCCCAGCAAAAGTCCGATGTGAGCTATTGGTCGGAAATTCCGACCATGTGTATGCTCCATCAGACTTTTGCTGGCAGAATTCCCGCCAGCAAAAGATTGAGAGCAGGTTCTCTATTTTTCAGTCGGAAAAAGTTTTGATCGGAAATTCCAATTGTCTGTAGCAATTCCGAATACGCAAAATTCCTACGCATGCTCGGAAACAATTTGACGCATGCTCTGAAGCATTGAACCTCATTTTCTCGGCTCGTCGTAGAGTTGTACGTCACTGCGTTCTTGACGGTTGAAAGTTCAGAGAACTTTTGTGTGGCTGTGTGTATGCAAGCCAAGCTTGAGCTGAATTCCGTCGGAAAAATCATCCAACTTTTTTCTGACGAGAAATCCGCTCGTGTATACGCGGCATAACAGCTACTCAGACTACAAATCCTACAGATCCAAATGGGAGTGCTGATCGTCACTTTAAACAAGCTACTAGCAGGTTTTTAAAAAGCTTCAAGAAGTGCTTTTTTTAAAGTGGCAATCAGCACTCCTATTAGGATCTTTGTCCAACATTTTCAAGCTGGAGCTAAACTGTACTTTAAAAGTGTCAACAAAGCTTCCTGAAAGCTCTGCAAATGCTTGTTGTTCACACTGCTCTTATACAAGCTAAAGCCCCGTGTGAAACAGGCCTAAATTTGTTCCTATTAAATCCCTTATTAAAGCACGTGTAAACCCATCATTTTGTATTCCTAATATGTGCCTGCTGTACCATGTATTGTTTTAAAAAAAAAGTATCCTGTTCTCTTTGTATTGCTTCCTTTGTGCGAAAACCCTGGTGTTCCTGCCAATAACTCTGCTTTCCTATAAAAAAAAAAAAAAAAAACTGACCACACTAGAGAGCACAGCGTGGTGAGTTCTTTGGCTGTGCTGGGAACTTGTCCCGATCTCCTCCAATGATCAGCCTTGTCCTGACTCCCCCCACACAGCCATTCGCTGGGCAGACCAATATGCTGCTGTTTCTCCTCCCCAGAACAGAGGTAATGTGAACACTTATAAAAAGGGGATAAAAAGGTATTTATAATGTTTTTTTATATACATACACGCAAATGTTTTGCCTTTCATTTCTATTTTAAACTGAATGGGTTATTTTAAAAGGTTAGGGTTTAAATATACTTTAACCCTTAGTTTACCCTGATCATTCCTAATGAATTCCTTATTTCCCTTTTATACTATTTTCCTGTAATTTTTATTTTTTTTTCAAATCATAACTATTTAAGTATTTAAAGTGATTCTAAAGGCTCAAGGTTTTTAACTTTCATGTATTCTATGCATGAAGGCATAAAACTTTCTGTGTGCAGCAACCCCCCCCCCCCAGGGACTTTCCCTCCTCATTGGCTGAGACAGCAGTGGGAGCCAATGGGGGTCAATCGCAGTCACTGAGCCAATGAGAAGAGACAGAGGGCGACCCCAAACCACAGCTCTGTGTGTGAATGAACCCACAGAGCAGAGTCTCCGAAGCGCGCCTGCTTGGGTGCCCCCACAGGAAGCTGTTTGCTCTGGGGGCACTTGGCAGGAGGGAGGGGCCAGGAGCACTGACGAGGGACCCAAGAAGAGGAGGATCAGGGCTGCTCTGTGTAAAACCACCTCACAGAGCAGGTAAGTATAACATGTTTTGTTATTTAAAAAAACTTGCCTTTAATATAACTTTAAGCCATCTTGTTCATTAAAAACACTTATTTCATATGTAGATAACTTCACAATGCTTTGTACCAAACTCAACATTTTAGTATAATTTTTAAAAGAACAAATTGTAAAATAAAATGTATACCTGCACTAAAACATTTTTTTTTAACTAACACTGCTCAAAATAGAAAAAAAAAACTGCTATTATCTTTTTTTAGGTTAGTCTATGGATTACATAAAAACATAAAGTTATTTTCTGCAAGACAATATTCTGAAGATACTAATTTACATTGTCCCTTCTATTTCTGTATATGGATGATGGCACGGTAATTATTTTATTTATTTAAAAAAAATCTAAGCAGTGGCGGCCCGTTCATACGGGACACAAGGGCGTTGCCCCCAATCCCTGTGCCCAGCCCCTAATCTACATTCAGGGCGCTGGACGCATGGATTTTAATGTTTTTTTTTTCTTTTTTGGAAGCACATGATTACAGCCTGAGGCTCTAATTGGCTTCAAAAAAGGGTGGGCTTGGGGTGCACAGCACTGAGCCCTGAGCTCAGTGCAGTTGTGTGACAATAGCGAATTGAAATTTGCTATTGTTTTCCTGATTCTCCTCCAGGCCAATCAGGAAGCGGGTCTTAATGAATAAATAAAACATATCAATACACTGTTTTAAATTTGTCATACCAATATATATTTTCAATATTTTTTTTTTTTTATGGAAATAACAAGGTGTGGGTGGATTTCTGCCACTCACAGGCTGTGTCACGCCCCTCCAGCCTGTGTCTTAGAATAAGAGGGAGGCGATTCCTCCATTAGTCTACATTTAATATCCCACCCCCATTGTGTTTAGTTGGTTAGTGGGCATGAAGGAGGTGGAAGGGAGTGGGCTGTCATTTATCACTGTGTATAAGCCCACATGTGTGACTCTGTAGTCACATGGGCTGCTCAGATGTTATAGAGAGGAAATGCTCAGCATAGAAACTCACTGAAAACTGAGCATGTGTAGAGTTGCCACCACAGCTGCAAAATCCCTAGCTGAATTGGGTACATGAACAGAAGGGGGAGATAGAGAACAGCAGGATGTACCAGATTTTTTGCAGAATACAGAAAACGAATCTCATAGTGACTATGAACAGCGTGTAATACACCATTAATTGATAGTTTTTTTATGATGTGGGTTTAGTGACATTTTAAGTAATGACAAAGTTAATTTTGGATAAACATGCTCATAGAAGCATAACGTAAAGATTGAGCTGGTCCATACACATATAGAGGTGTGATAGCTGAACTAATGATACACAAATATTGCAGATAATTACAAATAATACCACTTAAAAATAACCTCGGCAGTTACTATATTTATGAATATATGCAGAAATGTTATGCAATGTTTTTACTTGAATAGCCTTGAATTCTTTCAGCGCATACTAAATATTTCATATGAAAATCTTATTGTGCATATTGGAAAGCAATCCACAAGCACATTTTTATACGGAGTATGACACTTATGAGAATGTATAGAATGTAAATAAATGTTTAAACATTACAATAGTTCAGATGAAATTCTTCCAACCTGTCACCTCCTGCAAGAATTAATAATAAGAAACAGATAGAAGCTGGTCCTTAGTGTGACATATGTTCACAGTTTAGTAAACGGGAAGTCAGAAAGCAATTTTCTAGACTTGGTGAAAATGTAATGAGCACCCATGTGTTACGATGAAGGTGTTTTTCTTAATTATCTATCACTTTTTACATTATTGTGCAGGTGAAAACATAAACCTGTGTTGAATGCTTTTTAAAGTTTGTGGCTTCCATAGAAATAATTGCTCAGAGAATAGTCTGCACAAAGGGCCCGTTTACATTTGCAGTTGGGAAGGTGATAAAAACATACAGTTGAGAGGGTTTTATCTCCACTCTAACTACTCTCATTGAGCTGCAAAGGCACAGAATGGGGGTGGTCGCCATGCCATGGTAAGACTTTAACCCCCCATCACCTTCGGGGGGTAATACCACCCACTGAATGTGACCCATTTAACGTGTTCTGGGGGGAGGGGGTGTGGGCATTTAGGAGTTAAAACAGGCAGTGAGGAGGTGAGGTAACGCCTTCTCACCACCTGTCAAATGCCCTCTAAAAAATTATCATTGGGGGCTTAGGCTAGTGTAAACAGCCCTAGGGGTGAGTTGGCATGGGCCAAGATGCTGCCAAAGTCTGAGTGAGTTTGGGCTGAAGTAAACAATGGACTACCATTAATGTTGTCAAACTTGAGCTCCACTGAGATCTATGAGATCTGCTGCAGTGGCAGGTGGGACTTGTTGTTTTTCCTTGTGAATGGATCTGTGAATGAATGACAAGGCTGTGCTGGTGGAGCCATGTACAGCTGTGCTAAATTCAAAGAAAAATAGAAGGCTGCAGGAAACTGCAATTCAGATAAATGGACGTGGTTTGAGGATGGGGAGTTGGGCAAAGTGACCATGTTCACTCTAAATATGGATGCGCCATTGAAAAACATAAGGTCACAAAGATGACTCTAAAAGGTGAAATACATATATTGGAACTGTTTTAACTGCTAAAGATATTCTAATCCTTTGCAGCCAGCCTTTTAGGCACCCCTTTGCTATTAAGTTATGGGGGGGTGGCAACCTTGATTTAGGGGTATCTGTAGTGCACTTTCTCCATTCTGCTCCATAGTGTATACAATGTTAGGTAAGGTCTCTGCAGCATATACATGCCAAATGCTGTAATGTCTATGGCGCCTTAAAATGGATGTAATCCAAATCAAAACCCAAACCTAACTAAAATATTCCTAAACATGTTAATGTAGATTGAAAATGTATTTTAGACGGTGTAATCTTTTAATATTGACAACTTTGATTAAAATAATATTTGATAATCCTGCCATGAAGGTCTTTGTTCAGGTACTTACTGTAATGGCGTGACAACGCTTTGACCTTGTCTACCTATTGCTTTCTAAGCAATTATAACATACGTTCAAGGGAGACTAAAAGGGCCATCTCAAAGTTCAATGGTTAGACAAGTTCTGTCTTTGTTTTCGCTAGGAAGCCCATCCTGATCAGTGTGTAGCTGCTTTTGTAGTACATGCATGTAGACTGTCAGGACTTGAGTCTGAACCTGCGACTGTCTCTTCTTGCTGAGCTACCTGAGATGCTGGACAGCTTCCTGCCTAATGGCTTAGATGACCTTGTCTTATGTCTTGTTTCTCTTGAACCTTGAACGCTTTTCTCCTCCCATGAATTTCCTATTTAGGTCACGCCTCTGCACTTCCTGTTTGCTGGATTATTATGCTCTCTCCAGCCAATGTCTCGCTCCTCTCACTACTGCTTCAGTCTATATCTTCGCTACCACTCGTTACTGACTTTTGGTTAATTTCTCGACTAAGCTTTCTGTCTGATCCCCTCCAGCTACTACTCAGTACTGACCCTTGGCTTGTTTATCAACTATGCTTCTGCTTGTTCCTTATCTGCTCCATCCTTTACCTGCCTCCTGCTTGCTTTCTCCCTACTGGGGCAATCCTGAGAGCTGTAACCTGGCATCGGTATGCAGTTAAACCCATCTCCACCATCAGGTGCTCTGGTGAAGACTGGCTGGTTCTTAGACCCCGTGCCTTGGATGAGCCTGCATTATCTGCTAGCTGATCTGTTTCTGTATTTATCCAGCTGACTGCTCGTTGATCTCTCAAATGCCACTGGCCTCTGAGCCTGATTCTAGACCATGACATAGACACAAAGTTGTTGCAAATAGGCTACAGAAATCAGATGGATAAAAAAAAGGATGAAAAACAGGAGAATTTAATTTTCTCTCTAAAATAAAGAAAGAATACCAACAATTCAGCCAGCCAATTGTCATTTAGTTAGGTATATATATATATATATATATATATATATATATATATATATATATATATATATATATATATATATATATTTTTTTTTTTTTTTTATTTTTTTTTATTTTGAACAGCCACAAAATTCACTGCCATTTTAAGCTGTACTTTGTTTTAATATTGTGTTCCATTTTATCAGTGGTGGTGACAGATGCAGATAACAGGAGTGACTGAATATTTGTTTCCCCCTAGCTTGGGTATCATTCATTTTGGTGCATGCCAGTGAAAGCACTGTTCCCATTACTATAGAGAAAAGAGAACAATACCTAACCTGCAGACTTTTAAACAAACATCATGAGAGCAATTACAGACACTTTCAGTGCTTATGAGTGTATAGTTGGCAAAAGGACATTGTGCTGCCAAGCAAGTTTTTATAAACCATACTGTCGCAAAGGCCCACAGATTATTATTATCATTATTATACAGAATTGATATAGCGCCAACAGTTTATTAAGCACTTTACGATATAAAAGGGAGACAATACAGTTACAATACAATAGGGTGGGGGAGGTGGTACAACAGGTTGTGACTGTGGGGAATGAGCTGATGGAAGTAGTACAAGATTAGTTGGAGGTGTGATAGGCTTCCCTGAAGAGATGAGTTTTCAGGGACTGCCTGTCGGTCAGCTAGAGTAAGAGATAGCCGGACAGGTTGAGGTAGAGAATTCCAGAGGATGGAGGAGGCTCTGGAGAAATCCTGGAGACAAGCATTGGAGGGGGAGACAGTGGAGAGTAGGAAGACTTGAGTAGAGAGTAGAGGACGGTTTTGGTGATATTTGGAGACAAGATTGGTGAAGTAGCCTGGAGCAGAGTTGTGAACGGCTTTGTATGTTGTGGTTAGTATTTTGAATTTAATTTGCTGGGCGAACGGGAGCCAGTGTAGGGATTGGCGGAGAGGGGTGACAGATACTGAGGGGTTGATAAGGGGGATAAGTCTGCCAGCAGCATTCATTAAAGACTGCAGAGGAGATAGCCTATGGAGAGGTAGGCCAATGAGAAGAGAGTTGCAATAGTCAAGGCGAGAGATAACGAGGGAGTGAATGAGTAGCTTGGTGGTTTCATTTGTTAAAAAGGGGCGAATTTGAGAGATGTTATGGAGGTGAAGGAGGGATTGATGATTGCATTATTGATTTTGATGGAAAAGTCAGGGAGGGGGGGCCCGGGCAGGGGGGAATATTGAAAATTAAATTAATACCGCGCTAGAAATAAAAAATAATGAGTGAAAAAATATGTGGCAAAAGCTGCAGCCAGTAACCGTACAATATCTACCAGGCAACAAGACATAAAAATAAATAAAAAGCTGGTGTGAGCCCTCCAAATCAAATCATTCCTCAAGTGTTTGAAAACGTGAAGATAAAGACCAGTTGTAGATTAATTAGAGGCACCACCTATTCTTAATCATAGAAAACCCAGACAATGGCACCAAACCAATGAATCTTAAAAAGGATTACATGTGACACATATCCATTTTAAATAAACCCCCATAAAGAAATCCGCAAAACCACATATATATATATAGGTGACAGTGAAAAGGATATGTAGCAATATCTGTGAAAATGAATGTATATAATGAATAAAAAAGAAACTAGATGATAAAGTTCTTAAATCTGAGAGTCAGTTAATTGATTCCACAGTCCTGAGAATAATAGCAAAATCAGGGGAATGTTCCAACTTAAGTTCCAATCCTATATTCCAAGATGAGAGATCATCAAATGGTAAAGTGAGTGAGGCTCCTTACCTCATCTGATGGACTCCCTTAAGAGCAGAGTCTACAGCGCAGGCAGAAAACAATCCTCTGCAAGGATATAGGTGATTCATCAGCTCTTCTCCGTTCCAGTCTGTCTTTTCCCCCCAGGGGAACGAACGCGGCCCAGAACTCAGATGCCAATCTTCAGATTCCCCCGGCCGCTGCACACGGGCGGAGCGAAATTGATTGACAGCGCAGGTGACCAATCCCAGGAGTCCTGCCTCGTCTGAACACACCAGGACTTAGGGGGCTCCCCAAAAGAGCTGCAAATTCACGGGGGCCCTCCGAGATGGCACCTGCAGTTAAAAATCAGCACTCAGGCCCCTCGGCCATGAGTGGAGATGTGAGGGGAAAGAAAAAAACGAACCCCAATAGTGAAACACCGCTATGAACAGGGAGATGTTTTATTGAAAAAATATATACATAAACCCAAGATGCAATTCTTAAGGTCACAGTGTAGTACAAAGAAAAACTTATTCACATGAGTATTAAAAAATAAGCTTAACTTGTACACAAATATAAAAGAAATTAAAAAATCATTAAAAAAAACGGTTAAATTAAAAACAAAATATACACCCGTGCATGGGAATCTAGTGGACGTGATGGTATCAACATAACCTGCCCGACATGTTTCGCAATACCTTGCATCTTCCTGGAGCACAGGTGATATGTTGATCCATCACTTAAATAGTACTGGGTCCAAACCAAGCCTCTATTTGGTTCGGTCACCATTTTTCCTTGGTTTTTCACACCATTGTATCTAAACCAAGCCTCGGCTTCATTTAGACACCATTTTCTTGTGGTCCAGGAATGAACCCAAAGGGGGGAATATTAGCAGGTCGATTTAGTTTAGTAATGTGAGAGGAGACTGAAGGAGTGATGTGAGGAGCAGACAGATAGATTTAGGTGTCATCCACATATAGATGGTATTGGAAGCCGTTGGCGATTATCAAGTGACCAAGGGAGGGGGTGTAGATAGAGAAGAGAATGGGTCCAAGAACAGAGCCTTGGGGGACCCCCCACAGAAAGGGGAAATGTAGAGAAGGAGACAGAGTTATAGTTAACACTGAAGGAGCGCTGTGATAGGTAGGAGGAGAACCAGGATAGAGCAGAATCTTGAAGGCCAAGGGAACGGAGTTTGAGAACAGTATCAGAGGTCAAGCAGTAGGAGTATGGAGTAGTGACCATTGGTTTTTGCAGTCAAAAAAACATTAGTGAGTTTTAGTAAAGGCAGGTTCTGTGGAGTGCTGTGAGCGAAAGGCAGGCTGTAAGGGGTCAAGAAGGGTATTTTCACTGAGGTAGGAGCTAAGACGGTTGTAGACTAAGCGTTCTAGAAGATTAGAGGTGAATGGGAGCAATGAGATGGGTCTTAAGTTGTTCAGGTTGGTGGGGTCCAGTAAGGGGTTTTTAAGAAAGGGAGTGATCTGTGCATGTTTTAGAGGGGAAGGAAAGGTGCTACTAGAGAGAGAGAGACAGAAGATGTGAGTAAGGGAGCATAGAATAGAATAAGAGGGTGACCGTAGAAGTTGTGAGGGAACAGGATCCAGGGGACAGTTGGTTTGGTAGGCATCTGAGAAAAGTTTTGTAACCTCTTTAGTAGTAGCCAGTTTAAAAGGGGAGAGTAGCCAGTTTAAAAGGGGAGAGTGTTGACTGCGCTGTTAGCTCTGCTATCCAAGCTTACCTGTTAGGCAAGGTATGTTGAGTGGGGAAGATGTACGCACAGTGGAGGTGACTTCACGTATTGCATCAATCATGTCTTTGAAGTGATTGGCAATATCTTGGGCAGTGAGTGGGTTAGAGGGGGAGGGGGACGAAGCAGAGAGTTAAAGGTTGAGAAGAGCTAAAGGGGATACAATGACAAGGTATAAATAAGAGAGACAAAGTAGGCTTGTTTGGCAGCATGGAGGCAGGAATTGTATCTTAGGAGGGCAGATTTATATAGGGGGAAGTCCTGCAGGCATTTGGTTTTAGGCCACAGTCAAGATTCCCTTCGGTATGGAAGGGATATGGTCCTGAACTGTTTCAGAGGCTTGGCACGGCCTCCATCTTTTCTAAACTGGACCTCAGAGGGGCCCGAGTGTAATATCCATGCTAAGAGTCTAGTTCAAGCCTTCAAAAGAGCTCACCCTGAGAGATTTGCCCAGAGGGGCACCCGGAGGTTGCCCCTAGGAGGGGGGCAATGTCATGAAGCTCCTGCCAGAAATCTAAACCCGGGCCGTCCTGGCCCTCAGATTCCATTGCGCATGCGCATGCGCGCCCGGGCGCGGGCACGTGCACAACCGCGCACAGGGAGACGGGCGCGCGCCCTAGTTAGCACCAGCCGGCCTATTTAAGCCTGACTTGAGCAGACGGTCTTTGCTGTCTGCTCTACAGCGTTGTGGTGTAGTAAATGAAACCTGATCCTGTTATACCTGTTCCTTTGACCCGGCTTGCCATAAAGACTATCCTGCTTTCTGCCTGTACCCGACCCCGGCTTCCAGTGACCATCCTCCTGCCTGATCCATTGTACCTTGCTCTAGTTCAGATTCATTACCTGACTTCTTGATGAACTTTGGTTCCTTGTTTAGCCTTTGTCCAGTCTGCAGTCTGACCCTCTGTAACGAGCCTGTTCACCTGCTGGTTCCAGTCCAGTCTGTGGTTCCGTTTCCTGTGTTCAGTTCCTGTCAGCTCAGCTATCCCAGCTTACCTGTGAACCTGCTTGCCAAGCCGTTGTCCAGTTCCTGTCAGCTCTGCTATCCAAGTGTACCTGTGAACTTACTTGCCAAGCCGTTGTCCCGTTCCTGTCAGCTCTGCTATCCAAGTGTACCTGTGAACTTACTTGCCAAGCCGTTGTCCAGTTCCTGTCAGCTCTGCTATCCAAGCTTACCTGTGAACCTGCTTGCCAAGCCGTTGTTCAGTTCCTGTCAGCTCTGCTATCCAAGTGTACCTGTGAACTTACTTGCCAAGCCGTTGTCCAGTTCCTGTCAGCTCTGCTATCCAAGCTTACCTGTGAACCTGCTTGCCAAGCCGTTGTTCAGTTCCTGTCAGCTCTGCTATCCAAGTGTACCTGTGAACCTACTTGCCAAGCCGTTGTCCAGTTCCTGTCAGCTCCGCTATCCAGTTTACCTGTGAGCCTGCTTCCAGTGATCATGCCAGCTCTGCTATCCAGCTTACCTGTGAGCCTGATTCCTGTGATCCTGCCAGCCCTGCTATCCAGTTTACCTGTGAGCCTGTTTCCTGTGATCCTGCCAGCTCTGCTATCCAGTTTACCTGTGAGCCTGTTTCCTGTGATCCTGCCAGCTCTGCTATCCAGTTTACCTGTGAGCCTGATTCCTGTGATCCTGCCAGCTCTGCTATCCGGTTTACCTGTGAGCCTGTTTCCTGTGATCCTGCCAGCTCTGCTATCCAGTTTTACCTGTGAGCCTGCTTCCTGTGATCCTGCCAGCTCTGCTATCCAGTTTACCTGTGAGCCTGCTTCCTGTGATCCTGCCAGCTCTGCTATCCATTTACCTGTGAGCCTGCTTCCCAGAGATCCTGCCTGCTCAGCTAACCTGTTTCCTTCCCACCGGTCTGTTGATCCTGCCAGGCACCCGTGCTCCTCCTCACTCCTGGCTCTCCTGTTCCCACACCAGGGGACCAGGAGTGGGAGACGCAAGGGAGGCCTCCCCCTGCAATCTCGGGCTCGCACCACCAGGTACGTGACAGCATCTGAGAAAAGTTTTGTAACCTCTTTAGTAGTAGCCAGTTTAAAAGGGGAGAGTGTTGACTGCGCTGTTAGGCAAGGTATGTTGAGTGGGGAAGATGTACGTACAGTGGAGGTGACTTCACGTATTGCATCAATCATGTCTTTGAAGTGATTGGCAATATCTTGGGCAGTGAGTGGGTTAGAGGGGGAGGGGGACGAAGCAGAGAGTTAAAGGTTGAGAAGAGCTAAAGGGGATACAATGACAAGCAGAGGCGGCTCTCTAATTAGGCAAATTAGGCGGTCGCCTAAGGCCCAGCGATCAGGGGGGCCTCGCGACCGCCTAGTTTACCTTATAACAGAGTCACCTCTTCTAGCGGCAGAGATCCCCGCCACAAGCACAGCGCCGAATCCTCCCAGTGGCACAGAGAAAATCGGCCACGAGCGGGAGAGATCAGCGGTGATCGGAGCTCACTGAGAGCTCCAGATATCTTTATTTTTATTTTTTTTCTATCTATCTATCTATCTATCTATCTATCTATCTATCTATCTATCTATCTATCTATCTATCTATCTATCTATCTATTTATATCTTCTCCCTTTATCTATCTACCTTTCTTTTTTCATCTATCTATCTATCTATCTATCTTTTTTTCTATCTATCTATCTTTCTCTCTCCCTTTTATCTACCTACCTTTCTTTTATCTATCTATCTATCTATCTATCTATCTATCTATCTATCTACCTACCTTTCTTTTATCTATCTATCTATCTATCTATCTATCTATCTATCTATCTATCTATCTATCTTTCTCCCTCTGTCTATCTATCTATCTATCTTTCTTTCTATTTATCTTTCTTTCTCCCTTTATCTACCTACCTTTCTTTTTTTATCTATCTATCTATCTATCTATCTATCTATCTATCTATCTATCTATCTATCTATCTATCTATCTCTCTCCCTTTATCTACCTACCTTTCTTTTTGTATCTATCTATCTATCTATCTATCTATCTATCTATCTATCTATCTATCTATCTATCTATCTATCTATCTATCTTTCTATCTATCTGTCTCCCTCTATCTACTTTTTCTTTCTCTCTCCCTTTATCTACCTATCTTTCTATCTATCTATCTTTCTATTTATCTTTCTTTCTCCCTCTATCTATCTATCTTTTTTTTCTATCTATCTATCTTTATTTTTTTCTATCTATCTATCTATCTATATATCTATCTATCTATCTATCTATCTATCTATCTATCTATCTATCTATCTATCTATCTATCTATCTTTCTATTTATCTTTCTTTCTCCCTCTATCTATCTATCTTTCTCTCTCCCTTTATCTATCTACCTTTCTTTTTTTATCTATCTTTCTCCCTCTATCTACTTTTTCTTTTTCTCTCCCTTTATCTACCTATCTTTCTTTTTGTATCTATCTATCTATCTCCATCTATCTATCTATCTTTCTCCCTCTGTCTATCTATCTTTTTTCTATCTATCTATCTATCCATCTTTATTTTTTTTCTATCTATCTATCTATCTATCTATCTTTCTCCCTCTGTCTGTCTATCTATCTATCTATCTATCTTTCTTTCTATTTATCTTTCTTTCTCCCTTTATCTACCTACCTTTCTTTTGTTATCTATCTATCTATCTATCTATCTATCTATCTATCTATATCTATCTATCTATCTATCTATCTATCTATCTATCTATCTCTCTCCCTTTATCTACCTACCTTTATTTTTTTATCTATCTATCTATCTATCTATCTATCTATCTATCTATCTATCTATCTATCTATCTATCTATCTATCTATCTATCTATCTATCTTTCTATCTATCTTTCTCCCTCTGTCTATCTATCTTTTTTCTATCTATCTATCTATCCATCTTTATTTTTTTTCTATCTATCTATCTATCTATCTATCTATCTATCTATCTATCTATCTATCTATCTTTCTTTCTATTTATCTTTCTTTCTCCCTCTATCTATCTATCTTTTTTTCTATCTATCTATCTCTCTCCCTTTATCTACCTACCTTTCTTTTTTATCTATCTTTCTCCCTCTATCTATCTATCTTTCTCCCTCTGTCTATCCATCTATCTATCCATCTTTTTTTCTCTTTCTCCCTTCTTTCTTTCTTTCTTTCTTTCTTTCTTTCTCTTTGTCCCTTCATATTTTTTTCTTTCTTTCTCCCTTCATCCTACTCTTTTTCTTTCTTTCTTTCATTTTATTTTTTTATTTCTTTCCTTCCTTCCATCTTTCTTTCTTTCTCCACTAACCACTCCAGTTCTCCTCTATACATTCCCCATCTCCTACCCCCTCCCCCTTTTTTCAACCTGCCTCCTTCTCCCCTACCCCATGGTTCCCAGCTCCATCCTGACTCATATTTTTTCAGGGGCTAAGAAAGAACCCTGAAGCAGAGCATCTTACTAGTGCTGCTGTTTGTGTGGGTGTGATGTGTGCTGCACCAATCCCTGCTGACCCTCCTCTCCTATTCATCCCATCTGATTGGTGCAGGACACATCCCACCCACACAAGCAGTAGAGCCGCCTCTGATGACAAGGTATAAATAAGAGAGACAAAGTAGGCTTGTTTGGCAGCATGGAGGCAGGAATTGTATCTTGCACTGTATTTTCCTACCCCTGTACTGTATCCTCCTACCACCTGTACTGTATTTTCCTTGAGATTTCTAGTGTTGTCAGTTTGCCAGGGTTGTAACGGTCGGGGCCTGATTCTGCGTGTGGTTAGAGGAACAAGTGTGTCCAGTGATAATGAGCGTGAACTGTTGTAGACAGAGGTGGCCAGGTCAGGACAGGACAGGGGAGTTTGTCATAGAGGTGGTCAGTAGCAGAATAGAGAAGAGAAGGGTTAAAGATTCCTACAAGTAATCGTTTGCTGCTTGGAGGGATGGGTGGTTGGAGGCAAGGATATAGTGAAACCGATGAGGTTATGATCAGAGAAAGGAAAGGGGGTGTTTGTGAGGTTGCCAGGAGTGCAGAAATGGGAGAAATATCCAATTATATCATTCTGCATTTGTATTTTAAATGCTATTCTTAATAAATTCAATTATAAAAGCCAAATATCACATTAATTTGTGATGCAAATGTAACCAAGCCTGTAGAAAAAGAGGCATTATGTTCTCGTTTGATGGTCTGGGTCTGGCAGTTTCCTGAAGAACAACTCTTTAGGCTCGATTCACATCTATGCATGTTGCTTTTGAGCATTTTGGCAGTGCTTTTTGCTGTGCTTTCTGTGTTTTTTTAAACTGCTTTTTATTTGTGATTTTACCGTGATTTTGCAGCGATTCACGTTTTTTTTTACATTCACTCTATATAGCTGGCTGCTAAGAAGGGGGCCAGGAAACTGGCCACCACGCCCTTAACAACCAATGAGTCATCAGCTGTCAGAGGGTTTCCCCCCGATGAGTCATCAGCTCACATGCTGAATTAAAAAAAAGCAAAAGGCATTGCCGGCAAAAAAATTTGTAAAAAAAAAAAGCGGTTGCCCCCTCCCCCCCCCCCGAGGTCCATACTAGGCCCTTTGGGTCTGGTATGGATTTGGAGGGGACACCTCCACGCCCCAAAAAAATAAAAATAAATGGCGTCCCCCCCGCCCCCAAAGTCCATACCAGACCCTTGTCCGACATCGGAGTGGAAAGAACGGCGGGGACCCAGCGTCGGATTGTTTTTTTTTTCAGTGGGTCAGCAGTGGGAGTGGCGGTGGAGGAAGAAGAAGAAGACCAGAGAAATAAGCAGAAAACCTGGGAAAGAGGAAGAAGACCGGAGGAAGAAATGGGGGAAGAAGACAGAGGAAAAATACATTTTTAATAAAGGACTTGTCAAAAACTGTCTTTTGTAACACTACACTACTTTTTTTGGTGACTGGGTACTCATACTCATTCACATAGGGGGGTGGGATCTGGGGGCTTCTGGATTCTTATAAGCCCCCTGCCTGCAGACCCCCACAACAACCATCCAGGATTGTGAAGCAGAAGCCCTTGTCCATGGGGAAAAGTTGTTTTGGGGTGGGGGGCAGAGCTCCTCCTGTCCCAAAGCACCCCCCCCCCATGTTGAGGGCATGTGGCCTGGTATGGTTTAGGAGGGGGGCACTCGCTCATCCCCTCCCTTTCCTGACCTGCTGGGCTGCATGCTCGGATAAAGGTCTGGTACAAATTTTTTTGGGGGGGGGGCACCACTCCATTTAAAAAAAACTATTTGGCATGGAGGTGTCCCCTTCAAAATCCAAACCTCAGTTTGGTATGGTTTGGGGGGTGGGAACTCCCCACCATTTTTTCGTTCATTTTCTTAGCCGGAAAATCTTTATTTTTTTCAAATTCAGCTGATGACTCATCGGTGATAAAGGATGTGGAGGACAGCTTTTGGGACCACTCCTTAGCAACCAGCTATATACAGTGAATGTAAAACCAAAAAAACCCCACAAATCGCAGCAAAATTGCGGTAAAAACACAGCACTGGCATTTTGGATGTGGGTTCATTGAAGTCTATTACATGCAAAATGCTGTATGCTGTGGGAAAAAAAGGTCCCTGACTCTTTCCAAAAACGCAGAGGCACAAAATTACATTGATGTGAACGTGTTCCATTGGAACTCATGTTAAAAATAATGTCCTGCGTTTCTTCAAAAAACATAAAAAAACGAATTTGTGTGAATGGAGCCTTAAAGAGAAATATTTGTCATGAGGTGTAGGGACCCTGTCCATAGCAGTACTGTGCCTATTTTAAATTTAGTGCTGCTGGGCTGTAGTCAGCCTAGGCTTAAATTGATAATTTGCTTCTGCATGCTGTTGAGGAGTTTCCCTAGCAATAATGTTGGAAAATCCACTAGCCGGAATTATGGATATTTATATCTCCCTTACAAACTGCTAGGAGGTAAATTACCAATTTTGCATGCTGGGTAGAGGGAACCTTCTAGAATCTCTCTTGCCCCCAGTAAAAATTTTCATCAGTGGCCTTTTTACAGTGATGAAAACAAAACTAAAAATACACCACATTTTGGTCTACTGATAAAACCTATGACAAAAATCAATTCTGTTATCATTAACGAACTAAAACTAAACGAAAATGTGAGGCAGGGGACGTTTACCCTTGTGAACTTCCGGTTTCCAAAGCACATTTTTATACGGAGTATGACACTTATGAGAATGTATAGAATGCAAATAAATGTTTAAACATTACAATAGTTCAGATGAAATTCTTCCAACCTGTCACCTCCTGCAAGAATTAATTGTAAGAAACAGATAGAAGCCGGTCCTTAGTGTGACATATGTTCACAGTTTAGTAAACGGAAAGTCAGAAAGCAATTTTCTAGACTTGGTGAAAATGTAATGAGCACCCATGTGTTACGATGAAGGTGTTTTTCTTAATTATCTATCACTTTTTACATTATTGTGCAGGTTAAAACATAAACCTGTGCTGAATGTTTTTTAAAGTTTGTGGCTTTCATAGAAATAATTGCTCAGAGAATAGTCTGCACAAAGGGCCCGTTTACATTTGCAGTTGGGAAGGTGATAAAAACATACAGTTGAGAGGGTTTTATCTCCACTCTAACCACTCTCAGTGAGCTGTAAAGGCACAGAATGGGGGTGTACACAGGGCCGGATTCCCCACAAGGCCACCGTGGCCAGACCTTGGGGCGGCAGTGGCGCAGGGGCGGCTCGCCAGTCCCGCTCCTGCAGCGACTTCTCTGCTTCCCCCCACTTCCCCCTGCACAAACATAGCCCCCGGCGGGCGGCGGCAGTGCTGTATGTTGGCCCCGCGGCTGCCTTCTGGCTCCTGCACATACAATATAGCCCCCGGCGCGGCAGCCTGCTAAACTACGGGCTTACTTGGCCAGGGGGAGGGAGCAAATGCCGCCCCATTAAACGCCCAGTGACTGTGACTGACCAGACCGGGTGCAAGTCATTTCAGTGACAGAGGCGGAGCCTAAAGCTCCACCTACCCTCCTCCACGTGACATCCCTATCTATGCAATTTCTCTTTGGCCCGGGGGGGGGGGGGGGTCTCTCTGTATCTGTCTGTAGAAGGAAAACAGAGAGGAGGATGACGGGAACCCGGGAACCCCCTCAAGTGGTGGCCAGGACAGACAGCAGGTAAGTTGCATTTATTTTTGTAAGTCATCAATCAATTTAAAGTGGCAGTGCTCAGCATGGATTAACTTAAAGTTTTCAGAGCATGCATATTGCAATAAAGTGCTTCATGCTGGCTCTGCTCAAACTCATTAAACAGTCCACATTCAGTGAAAGTTCATGTACTGCAAACCTTGCAGTACATGAACTTTCACTGAATGTGGACTGTTTAATAAGTTTGCATAGGTTCCAGCATGCATGGAGCACTTTGCAGTACACAAGCTTTCACTGAATGTGGACTGTCTAATAAGTTTGCATAGATTCCAGCATATGCAAAGTGCTCCATGCTGAAATCAATGCAAACCCATTAAACAATCCACATTCAGTGAAAATTCATGCACTGCAAAGTGCTCCATGCTATAACCAAAACATAATTAACATACCCTAGTAAACTGTGATATTTTGAAACTGACGAAGCTGCACTGATTACCACTGATGAGGCGGTACTCCTAGGTGGCACTGATAGGCGGCACTGATGGGCACTGGTAGGCTGCACTGATAGGCGGCACTGATGGGCACTGGTAGGCTGCACTGATGGACTGCACTAATGAGCACTGATAGGCAGCACGGATGGGTACTGATAGGTGGCACTGGTAGGCTGCACTGAGGAGCACTGGTAGGCTTCACTGAGGAGCACTGGTAGGCTGCACTGATGAGCACTGATAGGCGGCCCTGATGAGCACTGATGGGCACTGGTAGGCGGCACTGATGGACACTGATAAAGGCAGCACTGATGGGACTGTACTGATGGGCACTGATAAGGCTGCACTGTTGGGCACAGATGAGGCGGCACTCTTATGATGCACTGATAAGGCAGCACTGATGAGGATGCACTGATGGCCACTGATAGGCTGCACTGGTAGCCCCCGATCAGACTGCACTGATGGGCATTGATAAGGCTGCACTGTTAGGCACAGATGAGGCGGAAATCTTAAGCTGCACTGATAAGCTGCACTGATGGGCACTGATAGGCTGCACTGTGGCCCCTGATGAGGCTGTACTGATGGGCACTGATGAGGCTGTACTGATGGGCACTGATGGGTACTGATATGCTTTATGTTGATATTGTTAAAGTTGTTGTTGATATTTATTTTTGGAACTTAATTCTGCATAAAACATTTAACAGTGTAATTTCATGAGATGTAGGGTAGGGGTTGGGTGGGCCAAGTGGTGGCGAGTAACTCTTAAGGCCTGGCTAGTGGCTCAGGACTTAAAATTTTTAGCCCTACATTGTACATTCACATCAGACCCTTGCCTTAAGGAGCTTACAATCTAAAGTCCTTAACTCACATTCATACATACACATGGTAGGGGCAACAACCTGGAATCTAGTAGGTTAGTCAAAGCATCTTCATTTTCCTGTGAAGTTATACTGTATACTGCTGATTACCTGGCACCTTTACACACACAGCCATATATGTATGAGTGTCCAATGGATAGTCTCTGATCATCACCTGTAATGTGTCCGCAGTCGCTGACCATCTCATGTACCTGCATTACAGAATATTTTCAGTCTGTACAATTAAAGCCAGTTATTTTCAGTGTTCTCGTGGTGGTGTGTGTGTGTGTGGAGGAGGGGGGCGGCATTGAAGGACCCGGCCTTGAGGTGGCAAAGGGAGTAAATCCGGGCCTGGGTGTACACATGCCATGGTAAGACTTTAACCCCTATCACCTTCAGTGGGTGTTACCGTCCACTGAATGTGACCCATTTAAAGTGTTCTGGGGGAAGGGGGTGTGGGCATTTAGGAGTTAAAACAGGCAGTGAGGAGGTGAGGTAATGCCTCCTCACCACCTTTCAAATGCCCTCTGAAAAGTGAGCACTAGGGGCTTAGGCTAGTGTAAACAGCCCTAGGGGTGAGTTGGCATGGGCCAGGATGCCTCCAAAGTCTTTTGGGCTGAAGAGTTTGGGCTGAAGTAAACAATGGACTACCATTATTGTCACCACACTTGAGTTCCACTGAGATCTAAGACATCTGCTGCAGTGGCAGAAGGGACTTGTTGTTTTTCCTTGTGAATGGATCTGTGAATGAATGACAAGGCTGTGCAGGTGGAGCCATGTACAGCTGTGCTAAATTCAAAGAAAAATGGAAGGCTGCAGGAAACCGCAATTCAGATAAATGCATGTGGATATGGACGCACCATTAAAAAACATAAGGTTATAAAGATGACTCTAAAAGGTGAAATACATATATTGGAACTGTTTTAACTGCTAAAGATATTCTAATCCTTTGCAGCCAGCTTTTTAGGCACCCCTTGCTATTAAGTTATGGGGGGTGGCAACCTTGATTTAGGGGTATCTGTAGTGCACTTCCTCCATTCTGCTCCATAGTGTATACAATGTTAGTTAAGGTCTCTGCAGCACATACATGCCAAATGCTGTAATGTCTATGGTGCCTTAAAATGCATGTAATCCCAATCAAAACCCAAACCTAACTAAAATATTCCTAAACATGTTAATGTAGATTTAAAATTTATTTTAGATGGTGTAATCTTTTAATATTGACAGCTTTGATTAAAATAATATTTGATAATCCTGCCATGAAGGTCTTTGTTCAGGTACTTACTATAATGGCATGACAACGCTTTGCCCTTGTCTACCTATTGCTTTTCTAAGCAATTATCGCATACGTTCAAGGGAGACTAAAAGGGCCATCTCAAAGTTCAATGGTTAGACAAGCTCTGTCTTTGTCCTCGCTAGGAAGCCCATCCTGATCAGTGTGTAGCTGCTTTTGTAGTACATGCATGTAGAGTCTGAACCTGCGACTGTCTCTTCTTGCTGAGCTACCTGAGATGCTGGACAGCTTCCTGCCTAATGGCTTAGATGACCTTATCTTATGTCTTGTTTCTCTTGAACCTTGAACGCTTTTCTCCTCCCATGAACTTCCTATTTAGGTCACGCCTCTGCACTTCCTGTTTGCTGGATTATTATGCTCTCTCCAGCCAATGTCTTGCTCCTCTCACTACTGCTTCAGTCTATATCTTCGCTACCACTCGTTACTGACTTTTGGCTTGTTCCTTGACTAAGCTTTCTGTCTGATCCCCTCCAGCTACTACTCAGTACTGACCCTTGGCTTGTTTATCAACTATGCTTCTGCTTGTTCCTTATCTGCTCCATCCTTTACCTGCCTCCTGCTTGCTTTCTACTTACTGGAGAAAAAAAATTGCAGAAACTGACGCTGAATCTTCCTTTTTGGGTTATTTATTTGAAAGATAACACAGTCTCATAATGAAGGGTAGAGGGAAAGGAGGAAAGTTCAGGTACTTTTGGAACTGCAAAACTAGTAAGTCTCTCACTATAGAAATCCAGAGAATTACTGTGTCACAGTTGGATTCTCACAACCCCCGGATAGACCTCCTCTCACTGGGCCTAGCAGCTGGTGGAGTGTTAAGTAAAGCAAAGTCTCTGCCACAGTATGAGTATAGATCCATTTAGTGTCCTTCAACTGAGCCTCCAGGCTCCTTCACATAAGCCAGCCTTGTGCATGGCCTTCTCCCGAAGAGTCCTCCCCTGGATGCTTCTCCAGTTGCTGGGCCTCTCCTTAGATGAGACAGCACTGGACCACTCTTGAATCAATAGGCCCCAATATCCATTCAGGCCTGTCTCTGCAGTTGCTTTGCCTCGGGCTATCCAGCCCGAGACTTGGAATTACATGGATCTGCACCCCAGACCAGGAGGGCCGTGAGGGCTGGTCAGGAGGACCAGGACCAAACAGACAGAAGATCTCTTCTGGACCGGAACCCAGAAGCACGTGACGTCAGTACCTTAAATACTCCCTCCCAAAATGCTCAGCGGGATGCCACTCCCACTGGGCTGGTTCCGAGAGAAAGAAAGGTATCCAATACACCCAACTGAACTGCGTTCACATTCTTGCCGGCGGTGACAGCGACACCTTTGGCCAAGTAAGACTCAGTGCAATCCAGCTAGACTGGTACTGAAATCATAATTTGGCAAAATTAGCCCTAAAACCCAACTGTGGTTTCAGGAATATTAATTTTCAAAAACACATAGCGCATGCTCGGCAGGAGCCAGCTATATATATATATACAGTGGTGTGAAAAAGTGTTTGCCCCCTTCCTCATTTCCTGTTCCTTTGCATGTTTGTCACACTTAAGTGTTTCGGAACATCAAACCAATTTAAACAATAGTCAAGGACAACACAAGTAAACACAAAATGCAATTTGTAAATGAATGTGTTTATTATTAAAGATGAAAAAAAATCCAAACCATCATTGCCCTGTGTGAAAAAGTGATTGCCCCCTAAACCTAATAACTGGTTGGGCCACCCTTAGCAGCAACAACTGCAACCAAGCGTTTGCGATAACGTGCAATGAGGCTTTTACAGCGTCCTGGAGGAATTTTGGCCCACTCATCTTTGCAGAATTGTCCTAATTCAGTTACATTAGAGGGTTTTCGAGCATGAACGGCCTTTTTAAGGTCATACCACAACATCTCAATAGGATTCAGGTCAGGACTTTGGCTAGGCCACTCCAAAGTCTTCATTTTGTTTTTCTTCAGCCATTCGGTGGTGGACTTGCTGGTGTGTTTAGGATCATTGTCCTGCTGCAGAACCCAAGTTCGTTTCAGCTTGAGTACACGAACAGATGGTCGGACATTCTCCTTCAGGATCTCTTGGTAGACAGCAGAATTCATAGTTCCTTTTATCACGGCAAGTCTTCCAGGTCCTGAAGCAGCAAAACAGCCCCAGACCATCACACTACCACCACCATATTTTACTGTTGGTATAATGTTCTTTTTCTGAAATGCAGTGTTCCTTCTACGCCAGATATACTTGGACACACACCTTCCAAAGAGTTCCACTTTTGTCTCATCGGTCCACAGAATGTTGTCCCAAAAGTCTTGGGGATCATCAAGATGTGTTGTGGAGAAATTGAGACGAGCTTTGATGTTCTTTTTGCTCAGCAGTGGTTTTCTCCTTGCAACTTATTTTGCCCAGTCTTTTCCTGATGGTGGAGGCATGAACGCTGACCTTAACTGAGGCAAGTGAGGCCTGCAGTTCCTTGGACGTTGTTGTGGGGTCTTTTGTGACCTCTTGGATGAGTCGTCGCTGCGCTCTTGGGGTAATTTTGGGCGGCCGGCCACTCCTGGAAAGGTTCACCACTGTTCCATGTCTTCGCCATTTGTGGATAATGGCTCTCACTGTGGTTCGCTGGATTCCCAAAGCTTTGGAAATGGCTTTATAACCCTTTCCAGACTGATAGATCTCAATTACTTTCTTTCTCAATTGTTCCTGAATTTCTTTGGGTCTCGGCATGATGTGTAGCTTTTAAGGATCTTCTGGTGGACCTTACTGTGTCAAGCAGCTCCTATTTAAGTGATGCCTTGATTGTGAACAGGTGTGGCAATAATCAGGCCTGGGTGTGGCTAGAGAAATTGAACTCAGGTGTGGACAACCACAGTTATAGTATGTTTTAACAAGGGGGGCAATCACTTTTTCACACAGGGCCATGATGGTTTGGATTTTTTTTCACCTTTAATAATAAACACCTTCATTTACAAATTGCATTTTGTGTTTACTTGTGTTGTCCTTGACTATTGTTTAAATTGGTTTGATGTTCCGAAACACTTAATTGTGACAAACATGCAAAGGAACAGGAAATGAGGAAGGGGGCAAACACTTTTTCACACCACTGTATATATATATATATATATATATATATATTTTTTTATTATTATTATTTTTTTTTTTTTTGAACAGCCACAAAATTCACTGCCATTTTAAGCTGCACTTTGTTTTAATATTGTGTTACATTTTATCAGCGGTGGTGTCAGATGGAGATAACAGGAGTGACTGAATATTTTTTTCCCCCTAGCTTGGGTATCATTCATTTTGGTGCATGCCAGTGAAAGCACTGTTCCCATTACTTAGAACAATACATAACCTGCAGACTTTTTAACAAACATCATGAGAGCAATTACAGACACGTTCAGTGCTTATGAGTGCATAGTTGTCAACAATTTAAAACAATATATAGGACATTGTGCTGCCAAGCTTGTTTTTATAAACCATACTGCTGCAAAAGCCCACAGATTATTATTATTATTATTATACAGAATGTATATAGTGCCAACAGTTTACGCAGCACTTTACAATATAAAAGGGAGACAATACAGTTACAATACAATAAAATACAAGAGGATAGAAGAAGAAGAGAGCCCTGCTCAGAAGAGCTTACAATCTAATAGGATGGGGCAGGTGGTACAAAAGATTGTGACTGTGGGGAATGAGCTTATGGAAGTGGTACAAGATTAGTTGGAGGTGAGACAGGCTTCCCTGAAAAGATGAGTAGGAGAAATCCGGACAGGTTGAGGTAGAGGGTTCCAGAGGATGGGAGAGGCTCTGGAGAAATCCTGGAGATGAGCATGGGAGGAGGAGACAAGGGAGCTTGAGAGTTGGAGGTCTTGAGAAGAGCGTAGAGGACGATTTGGGTGATATTTGGAGACAAGATTCGTTATGTAGCTTGGAGCAGAGTTGTGAATGGCTTTGCATGTTGTGGTTAGTATTTTGAATTTAATTTGCTGGGCGATCTGGAGCCAGTGTAGGGATTGGCAGAGAAGGGTGGCAGATACTGAACGACTGGTAAAGTGGATAAGTTTGGCAGCAGCATTCATTAAAGACTGAAGAGGAGATAGCCTATGGAGAGGTAGGCCAATGAGAAGAGAGTTGCAATAGTCATGGCGAGAGATAACAAGGGAGTGAATGAGTAGCTTGGTGGTTTCATTTGTTAAAAAGGGGCACATTTTAGAGATTTTACGGAGGTGAAGTCTACAAGCTTTCAACAGCGATTGGATTTGGGGCTGAAAGAACAGGTCAGAGTCTAGGATTACACCTAGTACCCTGGCATGAATGGAGGGATTGATGGTTGCATTATTGATTTTGATGGAAAAATCATGGAGGGTGGGCATGGGCATGGGGAAATATTACCAACTCAATTTAGTTTAAGGAAGTGGTACAACATCCATGCTGATATGTCAGTTAGTAAGTTAGTAATGTGAGAGGAGACTGAAGGAGTGAAGTGAGGAGCAGACAGATAGATTTGGGTGACATCCACGTATAGATGGTATTGGAACCTGTGGGCGATTATCAAGTGACCATGGGAGGGGGTGTAGATAGAGGAGAGAAGGGGTCCAAGAACAGAGCCTTGGGGGACCCCCACAGAAAGGGGAAATGGAGAGGAGGAGACAGAGTTGTAGTTAACACTGAAGGAGCGCTGTGATAGGTAGGAGGAGAACCAGGATAGATCAGAATCTTGGAGGTCAAGGGTACAGAGATTATTGAGAAGGAGCGGGTGGTCAACAGTATCAAAGGCTGCAGAGAGGTCAAGCAGTAGGAGTATGGAGTAGGGACCATTGTTTTTTGCAGTTATTAAATCATTAGTGAGTTTTAGAAAAGGCTGGTTCTGTGGAGTGCTGTGAGCGAAAGCCAGGCTGTAAGGGGTCAAGAAGGTTATTTTCACTGAGGTAGGAGCTAAGAGGGTTGTAGACTAAGCATTCTAGTAGTTTAGAGGTGAATGGGAGCAATGAGATGGGTCTTAAATTGCTCAGGTTGGTGGGGTCCAGTAAGAGGGAGCATAGAATAGAATAAGAGAGTGACTGTAGAAGTTGTGAGAGAACAGGATCCAGGGGACTGTTGGTTAGATGGGCATCTGAGAAAAGTTTTGTAACATCTTCAGTAGTAGCTAGTTTAAAAGAGGAGAGTGTTGACTGCGCTGTTAGGCAAGGTATGTTGAGTGGGGAAGATGTACCCACAGTGGAGGTGACTTCACGTATTGCATCAATCTTGTCTTTGAAGTGATTGGCAATTTCTTGGGCAGTGAGTGAGTTAGTGGGTAAAGGGGGAGGGGGAGAGTTAAAGGTTGAGAAGAGCTGAAGGGGATTGGATGACAAGGTATAAATGAGAGAGACAAAGTAGGCTTGTTTGGCAGCATGGAGGCAGGAATTGTATCTTAGGAGGGCAGATTTATATAGGGTGAAGTCCTGCAGGCATTTGGTTTTACGCCAAAGTCATTCAAGAGTGTTGTCAGTTTGCCAGGGTTGTAACGGTCGGGCCTGATTCTGCGTGTAGTTAGATGAGCAAGTGCATCCAGTGATAATGAGAGTGAACTGTTGTAGACAGAGGTGGCCAGGTCAGGACAGGACAGGGTAGAGACTGTCATAGAGGTGGTCAGTAGCAGAATAGAGAAGAGAAGGATTAAAGTGGCAAAGGTTTCTACAAGTAATCGTTTGCTGCTTGGAGGGATGGGTGGTTGGAGGCAAGGATACAGTGAAACTGATAGACATGTGCACAACAAAAAAATTTGTTTATTTTCGTTTTGTTTTTTTCGTTTCCGAAAAAAAATTGTTTTTTTTCGTTTCGTTTTTTTCGTTTCCATCGATTCGTAACGATTCGTACATTCGTAAGTCGTCGTTGTTCGGATTCGTAACGATTCGTACATTCGTAAGTCGTCGGTGTTCGTATTCGTAACGATTCGTACATTCGTAAGAGTTATTTTTTCGTTGATTCGTTTTTTCGTTAGTTTAATTTTCGGACGCATTCGTATTTATTCGTACATTCGTAACATTCGTAACATTCGTAGATTCGTAATCGGAGCATAATTCATAATTTGATGTAAGGTGTATGCTATTATTACATTTTAATAATTTACGAATCGAAAAAAAAAGTTACGAATTGAAAAAAAAAAAGTTACGAATTGAAAAAAAAGTTACGAATGTACGACACGGAAAATTACAAATCGAAAAAAAAAAAAAAAAAAAAGTTACGAATTGAGAAAAAAGTTACAAATCGAAAAAAAAAGTTACGAATCGAAAAAAAAAGTTACGAATGTACAAATTTTTTGGTTCAATAGAGACACGGAAAATTACAAATCAGAAAAAGAAAAAAAAAAAGTTACGAATTGAAAAAAAAGTTACGAATCGAAAAAAAGTTACGAATGTACGAATTTTTTGGTTCAATAGAGACACGGAAAATTACAAATCGAAAAAGAAAAAAAAAAGTTACGAATCGAAAAAAAAGTTACGAATCGAAAAAAAAGTTACGAATGTACGAATTTTTTTGTTCAATCCATTCGAAGCACGTTTAGCAGCACCATTGTAAGGGACACGGAAAATTACCAATTCAACAAAAAAAAAAAGTTACGAATGTACGAATTTTTTTGTTCGTTTTCGTTTTTCAGATTTTCTTCATTAGTACATTCGTTGTTTCTAATTTGTTTTTTTTCGGATTTCCGTTGTTTTTCGGATTCGTTCGATTCGAATGATTCGTTAATCGGACTCGTACGATTCGAACGATTCATTACGATTCGTTATTCGGATTCGTACGATTCGAATGATTCGTTCATTCGTACGAAAACGAACGAACGAAAATAACGAAAAAAACGAAAAACGAAAAAAAACTAAACGAATTGCACATGTCTAGAAACTGATGAAGTTATGATCAGAGAGAGGAAAGGGGGTGTTTGTGAGGTTGACAGGAGTGCAGAAATAGGAGAAATATCCAATTATATCATTCTGCTTTTGTATTTTAAATGCTATTCTTAATAAACACAATTATAAAAGCCAAATATCATCTTAATTTATGATGCAAATGTAATCAAGGCGGTAGAAAAAGGGGCATTATGTTCTCTTTTGATGGTCTGGGTCTGGCAGTTTGCTGAAGAAAAACTCTTTAGGCTCGATTCACATCTATGCATGTTGCATATTGCGATTTTACCGTGATTTTTCAGCGATTTGCATTTTTTTTTAATTTACTGTATATAGCCGGCTGCTAAGAAGGGGCCGGGAAGCCGGGCACCACGTCGTTAACAATCGATGAGTTATCAGCTGTCAGTGGGTTTCCCTCCGATGAGTCATCAGCTCACATGCTAATTTTGAAAAAAAGCAAAAAGAATTGCCAGCAAAAAAACGTGTGCAAAAAAAAATGTGCCCCCCCCCCCCAAGGTCCATACCAGGCCCTTTGAGTCTGGTATGGATTTGGAGGGGACACCCCCACGCCAAACTTTAAAAGAAAAAAATGTGTTGCCCCCCCCCCCCCAAAATCCATATCAGACCCTTGTCCGACATCGGAGCAGACAGATTGGCAGGGATTTTTTATTTTATTTTCAGTGGATCGGCAGTGGGAGCGGTGGCGGAGGAAGAAGAAGACCGAAGGAAGAAGAAGACCAGAGAAATAAGAAGAAAACCAGGGAAAGAGGAAGAAGACCGGAGGAAGAAGCGGGGGAAGAAGAAGCCCGGAGGAAGAAGTGGGGGGAAGAAGAAGACAGAGGAAAAAATGGAAAATTGAATACTTACCTTCCGTAATTTTCCTTTCCTGGTGCCTACCCATGGCAGCATACCAATGGTTGGTTGCCCCGCCCCCAACCAACCCACAGGACCACTTCAAACTCTAGAAATAGGAGAGTTGAGCCCCCTGTCAGTATTCTTGTAACTAGCCTCCAAACCTCTTAAGGATTATTGAAGGGAGGGTGTATGCTGCCATGGGTAGGCACCAGGAAAGGAAAATTACGGAAGGTAAGTATTCAATTTTCCGTTTTCCTGGTGCCTCCATGGCAGCATACCAATAGTTAATAACTCGCTTACAGGGAGGGTACTGCAATAATTTTTTTTTTGCAGATTGCAAACTTTATTTTATTCTTTGGATTACTGACGTATGACAGATCTTCTTTCAATAAATTTTTATTAAATTTAATAAGTCATACAGAATGTAGGCTTTGCATATGTATAGCATAAGGTAGATCAATAAACTGTAATAGACAAAGGTGAAAACCGTGTTACAATGAAACAATTCTGAAACTCAACTTGGGCCCAGGTCTAATGGACCATCATATCGGAACGGTCTAGCTCTTTTCCCCTTAGGATGTATTGTAATACATAGGAGGAGGTCAAATACGCGGCATTAAGTCTAGGGGTTCGAGCCTGCTCCGGGCACCCCTAACGGGATCTTTCTGTGCCCCGAGCCGACTCACCCACAAATCCTCTACCCATTCTTGTTTATGGCCTGGAGAGGTTAGAACTTAGGCAAGTGACCCGTTCACCTGGGGGAGTTGCCTTCTGATTGCAATAATAATTTTAATAACAACTACAGTACAGAAAGTTGCAAGTTTTTTTCCCAAAATCTCGGGAAGTGAGAGCTGCTGGGTCCACACTATAGTGGGACATGAAAGTGCTGAATGATGACCAGCTGGCTGCCCGACAGATCGTCTCTGGGGAGACCCGTGCCAAAGCTGCCCAAGAGGCGGCCATCCCTCGTGTTGAATGTGCATTGACCGCATTTGGAGCAGGAAGACCACTAGCCCGGTATGCCCTTTGTATTAACTTCACAATCCAGCTTGCCAGGGTTGTCTTTGATGCCAATTTTCCCTTCTTTGCGCCTTTGCTGATGATGAACAGCCTTTGATCTTTCCGGAACCGTTGTGTTAACAGCAAGTAGTGTTTCAGGGATCTGGCTACGTCTAGCTCATGAAGCTTTGTGGAGGATGGTTCCTCCTCGAAAGTTGGTAGAACCCATTCGTGACTGAGGTGATAAATTGAAGGTACCTTCGGGACGAACTGATGGATGGGTTGCAAGACCACCCTATCCGGAAAAAAGGTGGTGTAAGGTTCTTGAGCCCCTAGGGCTTGGATTTCCGATATCCTGCGCCCCGAGGTGATGGCGATTAGGAATACCGTTTTCATGGTGATATCCTCCAGAGAGCATTCTTCCATGGGGGCGAAAGGAGGGCTTGATAAAACATTGAGTACTATTGTTAGGTCCCATTTTGGATACAGAGTCTTTCTGGGGGCCGAAGCCTTAGTACCGCTTTTAAGAAGCGTTCCACTAAAGGGTTCAGCGCCCAGCGTGTATCTGTCAGGGCTGAGAGGGCTGAGACTTGAACTTTCAAGGTGTTTAGGCCTAGACCTAAATCTAAACCGGCCTGCAGAAACAGGAGAATATTCTGTACCCCCGGCTCCAGGGGGTCAAACTGATTAGCTTCAGCCATTTCTGTGAATTTCCTCCATATTCTGTAGTATGTGGAGTTGGTGGTAGCCTTTCTAGCCTGCAACAGAGTTTGGATGACACTAGGTGCACACCCTAGCTTGTCCAGCCTTTCCCGCTCAATTTCCATACCCTCAGATCCAGGATTTCTGGGTGTTGGTGAGAGAGGTCGCCCTGTGACAGCAGGTTGTTCCTGTAAGGAAGACGGAGCGGCTTGCACCTGGCCAATTTGACTAGTAGCGCGAACCATGGTCTTTTGGGCCAGTATGGGATTACTGCCAGAACTGTGACCTTCTCTGACGTCAGCCTCTGGAGAAACCTCAATATCAGGGGAGTTGGCGGGAACGCATACCCCTTCCGGAAGTCCCAAGGTTGAATCAGGGCGTCCACCCCCGCTGTTCCTAGTGATGGGAACCTCGAGAAAAATCGGGGTGTTTTCGCATTGAGGGGAGAGGCGAAGAGATCTATTTGGGGAGTGCCCCACTGTTGGCATATCCACCAGAAAGTTTCCTGACTGAGAGACTACTCGTTGTTGTCGACAAAGGTTCTTGACAACTGATCGGCTAGTTGGTTCTCGGGCCCTGGAATGTAAGAAGCCCGTAGGTCGACTAAGTTCTTCTCGGCCCAGTTCAGGATGGGTGCCACCTCGCTGAGAAGGGATTTGCTGTGTGTTCCCCCCTGGTTTTGGACGTAGGCTACCGCCGCCTTGTTGTCCATCCGTAGAAGTATGGATTTTCCCCTGAGATAGGGGGCCAGGTTCTGTAATGCCATCCATGCCGCCCTTACTTCTAGAATGTTGGACACAACATTGACTTGGTTGAATTGCCATCTTCCCTGAACTAGTTGACTCTGCACGTGTGCTCCCCAGCCCACTTGACTTGCATCCGACGTGAGGAACGGTCCACGGGATGGGCCCTAGGGAGCAGTGTACCTGAAGATTGGCCGTTCTCGTCCACCACCAAAGACTGGACTTTATGGAGGGGGTAATCCATATACCCTGATCTAGGCGGTCCTTTTCCCACTGTGATAGGAATCCTATTTGGAATCCCCGCAGGTGCCATCTGGCCCACTTGACCATGGGGATACAAGAGGATAGGGACCCCAGCAGGCTCAGGCAATCTGATGCAGGTATGCGATGGCCTGCTAGCATCCTTTTTACCTTGGCTATTAGAGCCGGCACTTTCCCTGATGGTAGCGATACTGCACTTTCGGGGGTGTTGAAGAAAGCCCCTAAATATACTATCCTCTGGGTGGGAATCAGCTGACTTTTGGAATGGTTCACCAGCCATCCAAACCTGCCTAATATGTTCAGGACCTTTTGCACATGTTCTTCCAGGCTCTCTCTGTGTTGGGACAATATTAGTATATCGTCCAAGTAGTGCAACACTCGGATCCCTTCTTCCCGTAGGGGAGCTAGAATCGCCACCAATACTTTGGTAAAAGTCCTCGGAGCTGTCGAGATCCCAAAGGGGAGACATCGAAACTGGAGGCATAAGTCCCCTATTTTGAAGCGCAGGAAGGGTTGAAATTGCTTCTGGACCGGAATGTGGAGATAGGCATCTTGGAGATCCATAGAGGCCATCCAATCCCCTGGCTGAACTGACAGAATCACGGTATTTAGTGATTCCATTTTGAAATGTTCTATCTGGATGTATCTGTTTAATTTTTTGAGATCCAGTACCGGCCTCCATCCGCCTGATTTTTTGGGGACCAAGAAGATCGGGGAATAGAACCCCAAGTGTTCTTCCGAAGCTGGGACTGGTACCACGGCCTGCTGAAGCACCAAAGCTTGCACATACTGCCGAAGAGCTTCCCTTTTTCCCGTGGAAGTCTGAATTTTGGTGGGCTGAAAAGATAGGCATGGGGGGTGTCTTTTGAACCTCCAATGATGACCCCGCTGGACCATGGATACGGCCCACTGATCTGTACAGTTTTCCACCCAAACCTGGGCGAATGCTCCGAGTCGAGCACCTACCGGCCCTGTCTGGGTGGGGAGAGAGTCAAAAGGACTTCTGGCCCTCAGTCGTGGAAGTTGAGGCCTTGGGTTTTCCCGATTTCACGAAAGTTGCCTGTGACCCTTTCCAGCCTCTCCTATACTCCCTACCTGGGCGGTAGGATCTGGATTCTTTTGCTCTCTGATTCGTCGGGCGCGACACAAACCTCTTTCTCCTGCTTCTGTCTTGGGGAATTAAGCCACTCTTACCCCCGTGACCCGGGTGATTGCTGCATCCATCTTGTCGCCAAATAATATAAAAAAATGTGGCATGGGGGTGTCTCCTTCAAAATCCATACCAGAACCTCGGTTGGTATGGTTTTTTTTTGTGAATTTTTGTAGCCGGCAAACTTTTTTTTTTTACATTCAGCTGATGACTCATCAGTGGTAAAGGATGCGGCCGCCTGTCTTCCAGGCCCACTCCTTAGCAACCAGCTATACACAGTGAATGTAAAGCCAAAATAAAATTGCGGTAAAAACGCAGTACTTGCGCTTTGGATGCAGGTTTATTGAAGTCTATTACATGCAAAACGCTGTATGCTGTGGGGAAAAAAGTCCTTGACCCTTTCCACAAACGCAAAGGCACAAAAATACATGTGAACGTGTTCCATGTTAAAAATAATGTCCTGCGTTTCTGCAAAAAGCATGAAAAAACGCATTTGTGTGAATGGAGTCTTAGAGAGAAATCTTTGTTACGAGGTGTAGGGACCCTGTGGTTAGCAGTAGTGTGTCTATTTTAAATTTAGTGCTCCTGGGCTGTAGTCAGCCTAGGCTTAAATTGATAATTTGCTTCTTCATGCTGTTGAGGAGTTTCCCTAGCAATAATGTTGGAAGATAAAATAGCCTGAATTATGGATATTTATATCTCCCATACAAACAGCTAGGAGGTTCATTACCAATTTTGCATGATGGGTGGAGGGAACCTTCTAGAATCTCTCTTGCCCCCAGTGTTAATTTTGTCAGCTAAATAATTTTCGGCAAAATTTTCATCAGTGGCCTTTTTACAGTGATGAAAACGAAACTAAAAATACACCACATTTTTATCCACTGACGAAACCTATGACAGCCATTCGCCCGACAAATCACCCGCTGCCAAATTCCCAGTCAATTCCCAGTCAATTCCTGAGTCTACATACCACTTCGCACACCACCACCCATTCGCCAGTTGCCGCCACTCCCCGGTCATTGGCAAAAGTTTGTTCCACGAAACAGGTCCCTCAAGGTATGTTGCTGGATTTTGAGTGGTAATACCAGAATGATGCCTACAGGTTTAGGTATCATCTTGGTATCATTCTTTTCAGCCAGCGGTCGGCTATGTAAAATAAATCCTAGCAGCTAATTAGCCTCTAGACTGCTTTTACAAGCAGTTGGAGGGAATGACCCCCCCCCCCCACCATCTTCCATGTTTTTCTCTGGCTCTCCTGTCCCAACAGGGAACCTGAGAATGCAGCCAATCATCTCTATGGCCTAAGAAACCGGAAGCTACGAGCATTTCATGACTTCGATTTCGCCGGTTTTAAACAGCGCCATTGGGAAATTGGGAAAGCATTTTATCACACCGATCTTGGTGTGGTCAGATGCTTTGAGGGCAGAGGAGAGATCTAGGGTCTAATAGACCCCAATTTTTTCAAAAAAGAGTACCTGTCACTACCTATTGGTACAATAGGGGATATTTACATTCCCCGAGATAACAATAAAAATGATAAAAAAAAAAATGAAAGGAACAGTTTAAAAATAAGATAAAAAAGCAAAAAAATTAATAAAGAAAAAAAAAAAAACAACCCTGCTCTCACGCAAATGTGAATGCAAGCGTCGGTCTGGCGTCAAATGTAAACAGCAATTGCACCATGCATGTGAGGTATCACCGCGATGGTCAGATCAAGGGCAGTGATTTTAGCAGTAGACCTCCTCTGTAAATCTAAAGTGGTAACCTGTAAAGGCTTTTAAAAATGTATGTAGTTTGTCGCCACTGCACGTTTGTGCGCAATTTTAAACCATGTCATGTTTGGTATCAATGTACTCGGCCTAAGATCAAGATCAAGGGCAATATAGTGTGTTTTAGTGCATTAAAATAAAAAAAAGTGTGTTCTTTCCCCAAAAAATGCGTTTGAAAAATCGATGCGCAAATACTGTGTGAAAAAAAAATTAAACACCCACCATTTTAATCTGTAGGACCTTTGCTTTAAAAAAATATTTATTGTTTGGGGGTTCAAAGCAATTTTCTTGCAAAAAAAAAAATTATTTTTGACTTTTTTTCCTGCAGAAATTACACTTTGTGCAGGGACCGTTCTAAGCACGGGAAACATGCGCCCCTTTACAGGCATACTATACACACCCCCTAGGTATGAAATTTAAAGGAATATTACACTTTTATTGTTTCACTTTAAGCATTATTAAAATCACTGCTCCTGAAAAAACTTCCGTTTTTAAACTTTTTTTTTGCAATGATACATGTCCCCTTGGGCAGGACCCGGGTCCCCAAACCCTTTTTAGGACAATAACTTGTATATTAGCCTTTAAATCTAGCACTTTTGATTTTGAACGTTTAAGTCCCATAGACTTTAATGGGGTTCTAAAGTTTGCGCAAATTTTCGGTCTGTTCGCAGGTTCTGGTGCGAACCGAACCGGGGGGTGTTCGGCTCATCCCTATTCTTAATTTTCAAAAACAAATGAGAGCTGCAAAATACTCACCATGCCTCTCAACAAATAGCTTTGGGTGTCTACTTTCCAAAATGGGGTTATTTGGGGGGGGGGTTTTGTGCTATCTTGGCATTTTATGGCCTTCGACACTGTAATAGGTAGTGAGGAGTGAAATCAAAAATTTACGCCGTTAGAAATCCTGAAGGCGGTGCTTGGGTTTCAGGGGCCCGTACGAAGCTAGGCTCCCAAAAAGCCCCACACATGTGGTATACCCATACTCAGGAGAAACAGTAGAATGTATTTTGGGGTGTAATTCCACATATGCCCATGGCATGTTTGAGCAATATATCATTTAGTGACAACTTTGTGCAAACGAAAAAAAAAAAGTTTGTAATATTCCCGCAACTTGTGGCAAAATATAAAATATTCCATGGACTCAACACGCCTCTCATAAAATAGCTTGGGGTATCTACTTTCCAAAATGGGCTAATTTGGGGGGGGTTTGTGCCATCTTAGCATTTTATGGCCTTGAAAACTGTGATATGTAGTGAGGAGTGAAATCAAAAATTTACGCCTTTAGAAATCCTGAAGGTGGCACTTGGTTTTCGGGGCCCCGTACGCTGCTAGGCTCCCAAAAAGTCCCACACATGTGGTATCCCCATACTCAGGAGAAGCAGCAGAATGTATTTTGGGGTGTAATTCCACATATGCCTATGGCATGTTTGAGCAATATATCATTTAGTGACAACTTTGTGCAAAAAAATAAAAAAAGTTAGTAATTTTCCCACAACTTGTGGCAAAATATAAAATATTCCATGGACTCAACATGCCTCTCAGCAAATAGCTTGGGGTGTCTACTTTCCAAAATGGGGTCATTTGGGGGGGGGGGGGGGGGGGGTTGTGCCATCTTGGCATTTTATGGCCTTCAAATCTGTGATAGGTAGTGAGGAGTGAAATCAAAAATCTACGCCCTTAGAAATCCTGAAGGTGGTGCTTGGTTTTCGGGGCCCCCGTACGCGGCTAGGCTCCCAGAAAGTCCCACACATGTGGTATCCCCGGACTCAGGAGAAGCATAAAAATGTATTTTGGGGTGTAATTCCAAATATAACCATGGCATGTGTGAGCAATATATAATTTAGTGACTACTTTTTGTAGAATTTTTTTTTTTTTTTTTGTCATTATTCAATCACTTGGGACAAAAAAAAATATTCAATGGGCTCAACATGCCTCTCAGCAATTTCCTTGTGGTGTCTACTTTCCAAAATGGGGTAATTTGGGGGGGGGATTTGTACATTTTAGCACCTCAAGAAATGAGATAGGCAGTCATAAACTAAAAGCTGTGTAAATGCCAGAAAATGTACCCTAGTTTGTAGACGCTATAACTTTTGCGCAAACCAATAAACATATGGTAATTGACATTTTTTTTTTTTACCAAAGACATGTGGCTGAATACATTTTGGCCTAAATGTATGACTAAAAATTTGTTTATTGGATTTTTTTTATAACAAAAAATAGAAAATATGCTTTTTTAAAAAAAAAAACGGAAAAAGACAAAATTTTTTTTTAAAAAAAAGCATATTTTCTATTTTTTGTTATAAAAAAAAAACGCAGAGGTGATCAAATACCATCAAAAGAAACCTCTATTTGTGGGGAAAAAAAGGACGCAAATTTTGTTTGGGTACAGCATTGCTTGACCGCGCAATTAGCAGTTAAAGCGACGTAGTGCCAAATTGTAAAAAGTGCTCTGGTCAGGAAGGGGGTAAAACCTTCCGGTGCTGAAGTGGTTAAACATATAATACAATATAAACAAGCAAAGTGCATTACTGTGCAAATATAAAGTGCATGATTCAAAAATTAGTTCAATTCAAAGAAATGTCCATGAAGAGAGAAAAAAAAAAGTTCATGCAAAGATTCTGTGTTAAATAATAAAGTCCAGAGACTGTAAACGTGACACCCACCACAGGATCCTACTAGGGGCTTATCAGAAAGCTAGTGACCACCCTTACTCACCGTGGACACCACTAATTATAATAAAAAAATAATAAAAAAAAAATTTGCTGCAGCTTTGGGTTCACCAATGTTCCCTTTTTGCACAGTGTTAGGTGCAATTTATTTTTGCTAATATTTGCACAGTTAATTTTATTTTTTGCACATTTAGTGTTGCACAATTATTGCTACAATATGTTTTTGTTTTAATACTGCTATTTTGCACAGATTGTGGATTTTGCACCATTCCAATATTGCCATTTTGCACACATTGTTATTTTGCACAGATTGTGGAATTATGCACATATTTTTTGCTATTTGCACAGATTGTCTATTTTGCACTTTGGATTTTTATCGTATTTGAGGATCTTAGTAACTTTTTTTTTTTTTTTTTTTTTCTTCCAATATTTTTTATTGAGAAATTTAGAACAGGAACAGGTTACAGGAAATCACATTTGAAAAACATGTCATAAAGAAAGTACAAACTCCTGTACAGAACAATGTATTAAAACCAGTTGGTCATCACGTATAATAAAAGTAGAGACACAGCAGGTATTATATAACATGGCAACACGTGAGAGATGCAATAACTGTTGCAATAAGAAAAACAAAAACTCGAGCAGGTAAGAACCTGTCATTAACCATAATAATTAGTAGTCTGAGGTCAACTTAGGGTGAAAAGACGGTAAACATCGTCTACATGAACGGGGAGTGTTAGCATGTGTTAATCATAGAGGTGAGATTAGAAATCTACAAAGAAGACCGCGATAACAACCGCTCAACCTTTGCACCCCTAACGGGAACATGCTGTGCAAAGGGAGCGGAAAGACAAATGCTTCACAGTGTGGGAAGTATGCGTTTCATCATCCATTCTTGGATGATGAAATTAAGCTTATCCAAAATAAATTAAAGTATGCGTTTCAACTGTATGGTACACCTGACTCTTATAGTTTGACGATCAAAACTTGTGGTGTATTAAATTGAACATAGTAGAACGAGAAACGAACAAGAGTAGCGAATGATTGGCGGATGAGATATAGGTAGGGATACGGGGAAGGGAGAGAATAGCGGCCGGAGCCAGCCGGCAGGAAGGTTGTAGTGATGTCGATAGTATGAGGCGTTGATACGTTGATAGCATGACAGATATGAGCTAAACCGAACCGACATGAATTTACGGGATCATATCAGAATGTTAGAATATTACAAGGTTAAGGTAAGCTTAATAGTTCCTGGTAAGACTGCGAGTCCTTGAAGAGTAGCCAGCATGCCCAGATGTTACTATAGGTGGACGGGGTGTCCCTGGCTTGATGGATAATGTTTTCCATGTCTGAAATTTTATCCACACGTTTGAACCACTCTACCATCGTGGGCACAGTCGACGTTGTCCAGTGTACCGGTATACATTGCTTTGCGGCATTCAGTAGATGTGGAATAATAGATTTTCTATAAACTGAGTGAGGAATAGAGAGGTGATGAAGCAGAAATTGGGTTGGCGTTAGTGCCACTGTATAAGATGAGATAAGGGATATGGCCTTATGGATTTTCTCCCAGAAGGGTTTAATCAGAGTACAATCCCACCATATATGAAGTGGTGAGCCCGTTTCCAGACCACATCTCCAACAGAGTGGAGAGACAGTAGGGAGGTATTTGTGTATAATATCCGGGGTACGATACCATCTGGCATATATTTTGTAGGAAGTTTCTTGGACGGAAACATTTATAGAACTTTTGTGTATATAGTTGTATATGTGTTCCCAGTCTTCTATATCTAAATCTATGCCAAGTTCTCTTTCCCAAATTTTGACTGTTGCATTGCGTTTGGGGTCAAAATCGCTGAATAGCATCGAGTATGTCTTAGAGATGAGGTGTCTCAAGGGAGAGTCATTTGTGCACAAGACTTCAAAGGGGGAGAGCGCTCTACACCATTTAGAAGGTGGGCGAACACTATTAAGGAAGTGTCTAATTTGGAGAAACTTGAAAAAGGGAATTTGATAGTCAGGAAATCGTGAGAGGACCTCAGGAAATGATAGCATTATAGAGTTATGAAAGAGTTGGGAGGCTGTGAGAGTGGGCATTATTATGTCATCAGAGGTATGGGGAGGGGGTAGTCCTGGTGGGAAGTCGGGGTTTCCGTCTAATGGAGTTAGTGGGCCGGGGTAGGGAGGCCATTGCAGTGTGTGAGTTACCGAACGAAAGGCTTGTAGAGTCGCACCAGTAAGTGGGTGGGCTGAGTATTTTGCAGGAATATGAGATGTAGAAATCCAAGGTAAATGTGTTAACGGGATAGGGTCGAATGCCCCTTCAATGTCAATCCAATCTTTAGAGAGTTTGTGAACGTGCCAATCGATGATTCTGGTGAGATGACATGCTGAGTAATATTTCTGTATATCGGGGAGGCCTAGGCCTCCTTTGGGTTTAGGGATCGTCAAGGTATCCCAGCTAATCCTGGGGGGCTTGGTCGCCCATATGAAATTCCGACACATCCTTTTATAAGATGTGAAAAATGAAGTGGGGAGTTTAATCGGAATAGTCTGTAATAGGTATAGTATACGGGGTAAAATATTCATTTTTAGAATGGCCGCACGTCCAAACCATGAGAATTGGCCCGATGACCATTTGAGAATATCATTCTGTATAGTACGAAGTATTGGGAGAAAGTTAAGATCATAAAGATCGTCTAAAGTATTCGGTAGTTGTATTCCCAAATAAGTGAGGGCTTTGTTTTCCCAAGTAAAGGGGAAGTTTAACTTACATTGCGATACAATTTGTGTTGAAAGGGAGATGTTAAGGGCCTTAGATTTCGAAAAATTGATCTGTAAGTTGGATAGTTTGTTAAATAGGGCAAAATCTTTTAGAAGGTTGGGTAGAGTGGTAATAGGGTCAGAGAGGAAAAGAAGTATGTCATCTGCATACGCCGCGAGTTTGTAATGTTTGTCTCGTATGTCTATGCCTTTAACAGCAGGGTTAGCCCTAAGTTTGCGTAAAAAGGGTTCTAAGGTAAGAATGAAGATAAGGGGTGATAGTGGGCATCCCTGACGGGTACCATTCGAGATGGAGAAGGCGCTCGACAGGTGACCATTTATCCTTATCTTAGCCGTGGGGTGAGAATACAGTGTCAAGATCATCTGTAGGAATCGAGGGGGGAATCCCACAGCTCTCAACGTAGCAGACAGATAATCCCAGGCCACTCTGTCGAACGCCTTCTCCGCATCCAATGAAAGAAAAAAACCTTTTTGGGTAGACGTGTGTGAGAGCCAGTGGTGGATGTGTAAGGCTTTAATCGTGTTATCCCTGGCCTCCCTTCCAGGGATAAAGCCAACCTGATCCAGTGAGATCAATTGTGGGAGAAGAGGGAGGACACGGTTAGCGAGTATTTTTGCAAATAATTTCAAATCCACATTTAAAAGGGAGATAGGTCTGTAATTGGATACTACAGTATCGTCTTTGCCCGGTTTGGGTATTAAGGTAATATGCGCTTCTAGAAGGTCAGCGGGAATCGGGTCCGAAGAGGCAAGCGAGTTGAAAGTAGTGAGAAGGTGAGGCGTGAGTATATCCTGGAATGACCTATAGTAGCTTACAGTGAGTCCGTCCGGGCCAGGGCTTTTGCCCGGTTTAAGCTGTTTTAAAGAGGCTATGATTTCATCACTAGTAATAGGTTCATCAAGGGTCGCTGAGTCATCTAGGGAGATCTGGGGCATGCCATATTGAGTCAAAAAGTCTGAGATCAGTTCTCGTCTATAAGGGGTGGGATCAATCTGATCAGGCCGTGATAAATTATAGAGTTTGGAGAAATAGGAGACAAATTGTTTAGATATATCTATCGGGGACACGTGTGAGACACCCTTAGGGTCGATGATCTTGTGTATAGTCATTGAGGCTTTCCTGTGTTGAAGTGCCCTGGCTAGCAGTCTACCTGATTTGTTGCCAAACTCGTAAAATAACTTTTGCGTTAACATATATTTGCGTTTAATCCCTTTACCTAATTCTTCCTTTAGTTCCTCCCTGGCCTGAAGCAATTGTGAAAGTGTTTGATCTGCAAGGGAAGCCTTGTGTAATTTTTCCAGTGAATGTATCTTGTGCGTTAAATCCATGATGTATTGGCGTCGCAGTTTGTTCCTATGGGCGGCCAGAGAGATCAGTTCACCTGTGATAACACATTTATGAGCGGCCCATGTTGTCGACGGAACTGAGTCAGGGGTGACGTTTTCCTGAAAGTATTGGGTAAGTCGGGTGCCGATTTTCTGTGTTATGGTCGGATCAGTTAAGAGGGAGTTGTCCAGTCGCCAAATTGAACGTGGCGAACGGACAAGTGGCAGTGCTAGTGTCATGGAAACAGGATTATGATCGGATATTAGCATAGGATCTATCGTTGCTTTGGCGAGAAGTGTCAAGTCTGCTTGGGAAATGAAAAAATGGTCAAGTCTAGAGTATTTATTGAGGGGTGAGGAGTAGAACGTAAAGTCCCTGTCATTAGGGTGTAAAGTGCGCCATGCATCATGAAGAGTTAGATCTTGAAGTCTCAGTTTAATGGCCCTTAGTGCTCTATAAGGAAGGGATGAGTGGCCATTCGAGGAGTCTTGAGAAGGGTTAAGAGCTACATTAAAGTCACCACCCACAACTAGGATGCCTGAGCAAAATTCGGTAAGTAATTGCAGTGTTTCACGGAAGAATGGAACTTGACGCTTGTTAGGTGCATAGAGGTTTGCTAGTGTGATAGGCCTGTTGTGCAGGGTACCTTTGATAAAGAGGTATTGACCGTTTGCATCTCGTTTGATGTCAGTAATCTTTAAAGGGCAGTGTTTAGATAGTAATATGACGACCCCCTTAGATTTGGAGATGTCGGTGGTGGCATGATAGACTGTGGGAAAGTGGTGGTTGTGTAATTTAGGTATAGCGTTAGAACGAAAATGGGTTTCCTGCAAAAATGCAATATGAACCTTGTCTTTCTGCAATGTATATAATACTTGTGATCTTTTTTCAGGAATATTTAAGCCTCGGACATTCATCGAACAGAATTTGACCTGAGGGAAATGAGAGTCAGCGGGGGTGGTTGAATGATCAGAAGAAGTGGGTAGTGTATCTGTCATGCTATCACCTTAATCAAGCGTCTAAATGTATCACTTGGTGAAGAAGAGATGATATACCAAATAAAGAAGAGAGAGTAGTTCCAACCGAGTATCGTCAACAACACTACGTGGGGGATGTAGGGGGGGGGAAGAGTATTAGGAGGCTTCCTAGTCTACCTTCAAGTAGGCTAGAAAGGTACAGCTTGTGAGCAGTGTGTTTGATGTTAGGTAAATGTGAGCCAAGCAGTTCACAACGCTGTCTGGGGGTTGGCCAGTACCTAATAGGGTATTGAAAAGAGTACATGGCGAACCCGCCGTAACCTCTCAAATAAAGTGTAGGGGAGGAGATATATGCAACTTAGAATTGAAAAAGATGTTTGGCGTTCTAATCATATGCACTCATGTACTCATGTGAACAGCCACCGCCTATACCATACAGGGGGACCAGAAGAGCATAGTGAGAGATGTATACATCGTCCCGAGTGGGCGAGTTATCAATGGGTGGGACAACGGACATTCCATTACCTTGCATTAAGGGAGAAGACCATGTCCTCAGGTCACGGGTATAGAAGTGTCAGCCAAAAACTGGGACATAGTATAGAGTCAGGCGGAAAGTATCTAAGCCTCAATTCTATAAAAGGAAGGCTTGAGCAGAATATCCACATTAGGTGGTGGTGAACAGACCGCTCAAGCCTGCATGGGAAGCGTCTAAATGAGGGTGGGTGTGTCAACATACCCAGCAATAGCAAGAGAGGTATTGTTTAAACCCTGGAGCAAATACCATCAATGGCTATAGTGTTCGCTATTAGTTTATCTATATCAGACATGATCTTACTGATGAAAAGTACTCTTGTAGAGTTTAGCTAATGATCATGTCTTTATTCAACAAACAGTCAACGTATATGTAGAAGCGCTTCGGGGCAACGATAGCACGTGTCCGTTTTAGTTGTCATATGGTTGATAATTACAGGTGGTGAGTTATAGTAAGCCTGATAAGGGGAGGTGTAAGCTAGTATGGGCATTACATGTACAACTCTGCCATGCGTAGCAATGTGTAGTTGTCTAATAAACCGCAGGCATAATGTGACCGTATCTCCAGAGACGAACACATGTCGGGTCATGACAACATAGGCATGGGTGGCCCAATATAGGATTTTAGCACCGAAGTTCTACAAGGTGACAGTGTTCATAGCAGGGGCATCAGGTGTGTGCATTACAAGACAGCATACATACCGAACGGAGCATTAGGACCGACCAGCGTTTGCACAGTAAATAGCCTTAAGGGAAAGTATCCTGGACCGTATGTGTTAGTAGGAATTACACACCTGAAAAAGACCAGACATTTATATGCCAGCAGGGGTCAGTAGTAAGGGTTAGAGCACTTGGTTGAAACCCAGCTAATGTAAATGGGTATAAAGGAGGTAAAGAAAAAAAAAAAAAACGAAAATTAGTAAGTGAGTAGTGGGTATAGTGATCATTCACATATCACGGGTCTACTCTTTATCATCAAGACCGAGAATAGGTATACAAAAAGGAGGGTCAACACATAGAGAGAGGAGGAAGCTACAGAGCAATAATAAGGGGATACTCTCTCGGCCGAGATGGGAGGAAAAGTTTGAATGTCAAGGCTAATGTGTAGGAAGTACGTGTTCTGCCATCATGCATAAACTGGAAGAGGGGGCATTTGACTTATACAGTCAAATCAACTACAATTGTGCCTAGCGTATCTAATCAGAACCTTCACCTTCTTCCCTAAACAATCCAACAAAGCAGTAAGTCGTATAATAATAAAAAAAAAAAAGAATAAAAAAAAAAAAAAAAAGGGAAAAACATCATCCATATGATCGATAATAAAGTAGTAGAGATCTGACATAAAGTCTACATTACCCAGCCATCAAACCGTACAAGGTGTTGAATTACCATTGAGACTGATGTATGGGGATTATAGCGGATATTGCCAAGCAAAGCAGGTAGGTAAGTAGAAATCTCTTACCCCAGGCAAACAGAAGTATAAAGTACCTGAAAGAGAGAATAGAGGGACAAGCATGGAGATGGCAACATTTAGAGGACATATGTCGTGGGTGAAGAGGCTAGTTAGAACGGACACTGTCACATCTGCAGATAATGAGGCAATCCCGAAGCATCAACTTTGATAGTAGGCAGGGTGCCGCTCAATGAAGAAGAGCATCAGTGGTGGGGAAATGTTCTCTAGTGTGCATTGACAATAGCCTCCGGTATCATCAGTGAGGGAAGGGATAGCATCGTGGATCTATATTTGAAGAATAACGGCCCATATCTTGAGAGGCATGGACGATAGAGAGGCACATAAACGGCATTGGGAGATCTGGTAATAGCACCGTGAGTGCAGTTCACACAGCCGCGTGAACAGAGGGAGGCGTCCATTAGTAGTCTCTGCGGGTTCTCCGGGATCCCGGTGAGTTGGTCGGGGTGAAGCCTCGATCAGCCTGTCTGGCAGCCCGCAGTCTGGAATTCGAAGGGGATCGCCTCCTGGATTGCTGGGGTCCTTGTACATCCATCTCGTCGTCCGGCGGTGGTGGTCTTTTGGTCGGGTACACGCGGAACTCCGCATACCAATCCGGAAGGTCTACAGGGGGGATGTCTAGGGTGCGGCAAAAATGGCGCAAGTCTTCTGGAGTTTTCAGAAAGGCTGTCCGGCCTTGGTGCGTGGCAGACAAGCAGAAGGGGAACCTCCACCTATACTGTATGTTGCGAGAGCGCAAAATCTCCAGCAGTGGTTTCAGGTCCCGTCGTTGTTGTAAAGTAATTGCAGACAGATCTTGAAAGATTTGGATCTGAGTGTCATTATGCAGTATACGGGGGATACTTCTAGCCTGCTTAAGAATGTCTTCCTTAGTCTTGTAATCAACCAAGCAGCATATGATATCTCGTGGGGGATCAGTCTCTCTCCCCCTGGGGCGGAGTGCCCTGTGGATCCGCTCAAACAAGATAGATGTGTCGCGCGGCCTATTCAGGATGGTGTTGAACAACGCCATTACTTCCGCAGGCATGCGGTCGGGATCAATGGTCTCTGGCATACCACGGACCCTCAGGTTATGGCGGCGTGTGCGGTTATCAAGGTCCTCCAGGCGTCGTTGAGACTCCCTGAGCTGCAGGGTGTGAGTGTCAATCTTCCTGGTCACTTTGCGGAGGACGGAGTCGTGTTGTGCAGAAGTTCTCTCAACTTCCACGACCCTGTCAAAAAAGCGCACGTATGTCCTGTCGCAGATCCGCAATGGCGGCCGACAGAGTGTCCTTGATGTCAGTCGCAATGATCCTAAGATCTTGCATGCTGAGTTGAGGTTGAGATGAGGTGTCTCGGTCCCGAGACCCCGCCTGAGGAGCGGGTTGAAGAGCTAGTACCGGGTCAGGTATTGTAGAGGTAGATGTCCGTGAGGTGGTGTGGCGGGATGCCGCCATATTGCCCCTCGGGGCACGGAACATTTCTGGAATATTCTGGCTCCCATCACCCGTGTGTTCACGGGGAGAGCGGGATCTGGATGTAGAAGTGTGGCGAGAAGCTGTACCCATGTTTCAGCGCCAAAATGAGCGGTAACAATCTCCTATAAAGCTGTATGAAGAGAGGCAACGGCGGGAGGAAAGCAATCAGGCAGCCATCTCCTAGGTCGGCCAAGCCACGCCCCCAACTTATTTTTATTGCCTGAGCTATCATCATACATTTGGTTGAAGGATGGTTATTCAAGAATTGTTATAGCATTGGTTTGCTGATCTCTGGCTATACAATTTTGATGAAGAAATTAACATAAGGATGCTATATTTCTTTGGATATATCCTTTCGGAGTCTCCAAAGGATTTTTGTATATATATTTTTCCCAAGTAGTTTAATATAGTTGTAATGCCATTTTGAGCAAGCACCACATTACCATTTTTTTACTTTCTATCATTGTCCGGTGTGAGAACACTTTTTTGTTGGCTGCTACATCGTTAGGTCCCTTTCATTATATCAGATCCTTTTCATTATATCTTTTCCCTTGTGGCTTGCGCATTAGTTCCCCCTGCTTTGCATATTCTGTTACCCTTACTCAGGGAGGTCAGTGAGCACTCAGATTTTGAATCCACTCTAGGTGCCCAGATGTCCTCCCAAACAACCGCAGATGGTGAAAACCAGAAGGATGCAGACAAACCAGGAAGCAGCGTCACAAAATCCCCAGTCATGCTCAATAACCAGAGTATCTAAAAAATATAAAACTCCACATTGCAATATGGTACCAAACTAGGAATTATATAAAAACGTAATTCACTTAACATTTAAAACAGCAAAGACAGGCATGTCATATTGGAAGTAGGTCAATTTCCTCAGATAAGATGGCCAAACATTGGTAGCACATGCGCAGTAGTGTGAGTATGTAGCTCCTTCCGATGTGTTTCGCCATAGGTGAAGTTATCACCTCGGCCCAATACCTCTGTAGTTTGGAGCATTACCATAAAAGATGAATGAGAGTCGCATTAGGGTATCCACATCTACCACATCTACCGCAACAGGAATCAGTTCTGGCACCTATTCTATGGAGGAATGTAGTGGTGTGGTAAACCCGATGCTAAATAAGTAATTGGGTTAGTTTATATGTAGATGAAAGAGATACATCATCTTGAGCAGACTCTATGATATACTCCCTCACTTCATCTGTAATAAGACCCAAGTCTTCCTCCCATCTCCATCTACACATCTGTGGGAGCTTAGTCAGGAATTTTACTAGCAGTTGAGAGTAGGTGGAAGAGATAGGGCCCTTATGCCACGTACACACGGTCGGTTTTCCGACGGGAAATGTTGGATGTGAGCTTGTTGGCTGAAAGTCAGAACGTGTGTATGCTCCATCGAACATTTGTTGTCGGACTTTCCGCCAACAAATATTGGCTAGCAGGTTCTCAAATTTTCCACCAACAAAACTTTGTTGTCAGACTTTCCGATCGTGTGTATGCAAGTCCGCCGCACAAAAGTTCACACATGCTCAGAATAAAGTTTGAGTCGGAAGCGCTCGGTCTTGTAAAACTAACGTTCGTAATGGAGATATCACATGACTATTGGACTTCCTTTTTATTGGCTCGTCGTACGTCTTGTACGTCACCACGTTCCCACGTTCGTAATTGTTGGCCAACATTTGTGTGACCATGTGTATGCAAAACAACTTGGAGCCAACAAACTTCCAAAAAACATCCACGGTTTTGTTGTTGAAAAAGTCAGATCGTGTGTATGGGGCATTAGACATGCAAGCCTGTGCTATTGAGTCTAGCAGCAGAGTGGGGGTAAATGTATTGGGAGACAAGTTTTTTTGTGTTTGTCATGCATGCCTCATCTGACAGTTAACAAACTTTGATTCTAAATGCTACTAAATTTAGTACACTATCGTAATACAAAATGTTTATTATTATAGTAAGACAAATTTAGGGTGCACGATAATGGGTCTAGTTTCCTATTTTGGTCACATGATGTCACCACAACTCATATGTGGGCCTTGGATTTAGGAGCCATCTGAGTGACTTTTGCAAATAGGACTACTTGCATTTCGCCTGGGGAGGAATGCAGGGACTCTGGGACAAACCTCCTTCCTTTAATTACAGATAGGACTTTCCTATTTCTTGTCTCACTACTCTGCTCTCTCTTGGAACTTTCTTGTTGACCTCACAAATACGTGTGGCTTATACCTCAAACTCGCCATCTATTATTCTTAGAGGTCTCAACCTGGTCATCCTTCTGACCTTGCAACAATTCTTTTTCACTTAAAAGTTCAACTAAGTCTCTATGAGCCTTAAAGTCCCATTTTGTCCATTCCTTCCTTTCATGCGTGACTTGCGACTCAGAGGATTTAAAACTTTTACTTTGATCACATAATACCGTCAATGTCAGGTTTCTGGCTAACAGGTTGAGTTCCTTAATAATTTCAAATTGCACAGTTTTTTGATAACAGCAAAAGTTCATTGATATATAAAGCAATTTGTTGTTACTGCACATTGTTTCCTAAAAAAAAAGGGTTTTCCTTTTCGTTGTGGTTCCTGCATGTTATTGCCTAATAGGCAGGTCAGAATGATTAGTTTGCACATACAAGAAAAATACTACTGTGTTTTATTCATTCAGTGTTATTGGATTCTCTGTTTGTGGGCTAGGATTGGATCAACATGTAGGTGGGAGTCCATCCAAGTGTAGTTTGCCCTTACTCGCATTTCCTCAGGGGGGATGCAAGGACGCTGGGATACCCCTCCTTGCCTAGTTGGACTACAGTATATCTCTTATCTCATTACTCTATTCTTTGTCTGAACTTTGATCTACTGAATGCATTGATCTTAAGCTATTTTCCACCACCCCAATGAGTGGTTAAATTGCCTGTGGTTCATCTGCCGCCATTTGAGCTATGTGCTGCTAGCCAATGAGTGGTTTAAGTGTTATGTTCTATTCATCAAATTGAGTAAATGTTATAAAAGCATAGGTCAATAAGTTTCTGGACTCCTGACAGACCCTTGCATCTTTCATCCAGTGCAGCACTGACATTTCTGGATTCTGAGTCATGGGCAAAGCAAAAGAATTGTCAAAGGATCTGCAAGAAAAGGTAGTTGAACTGTATAAAACAAGAAAGGGATATAAAAAGATATCCAAGGAATTGAGAATGCCAATCAGCAGTGTTCAAACTCTAATCAAGAAGTGGAAAATGAGGTCTTCTGTTGAAACCAAACAATTGTCATGTAGACCAACTAAAATTTCAGCCACAGCTGCCAGGAAAATTGTTTTGGATGCAAAGAAAATAACTTCAGGTGAAATACAGGACTCTCTGAAAACATGTGGTGTGGCTGTTTCAAGATGCACAATAAGGAGGCACTTGAAGAAAGATGGGCTGCATGGTCGAGTCGCCAGAAGAAAGCTATTACTATGCAAATGCCACAAAGTATCCCGCTTATAATATGCCAAACAGCACAGAGACAAGCCTCAAACCTTCTGACACAAAGTAATTTGGAGTGATGAGACCAACATTTAGCTTTTTGGCCACAACCAGAAAAAAGGTTTCATTTGGAGAGTGAATAAGGCCTATGATGAAAAGTACACCATTCCGACTGTGAAACACGGAGGTGGATTGCTGATGTTTTGGGGATGTGTGAGCTACAAGGGCACAAGAAATTTGGTCAAAATTGATAGCAAGATGAATGCAGTATGTTATAAAAAATACTGGAGGAACATTTACATTCATCAGCCAGGAAGCTATGCATGGGACGTACTTGGACATTCCAACATGACAATGATCCAAAACACAAGGCCAAGTCGACCTGTCATTGGCTACAGCAGAATAAAGTGAAGGTTCCAGAGAGGCCATCTCAGTCTCCTGACCTCAATATCATTGAGACACTCTTGGGAGATCTCAACGTGCAGTTCATGCAAGACAGCCCAAGAATTTACAGGAGCTGGAGGCTTTTTACCAAGAAGAATTGACAGCTTTACCATCTGAGAAGTTAAAGAGCCTCATCCACAAATACCACAAAAGACTTCAAGCGGTCATTGATGTTAAAGGGGGCAATATACGGTATTAAGAACTGGGGTATGTAAACTATTGATCAGGGTCATTTGGGTAGTTTCTGTTGCCATTATGATTTAAAAAGAGTAAACACAGTTGATTGATAATAAATGGCTTCAGCCAAAAACACTAACCATGAGTGAAAGAAAAGTTATTTGTGTTATCATTCATATTCTCTGAAAAATGGCCAAGAAATCATGAATTCTGCCAGGGTGTAAACGTATGAGCACAACTGTATGTATATGTATACATATATATATATATATATATATATATATATATATATATATATATATATATATATATATATTGTATATTTATATATATAGTTATATATATATATATATATATATATATATATATATATATATATATATATATATATATATATATATGTATATATATATATATACAGTATCTCACAAAAGTGAGTATAACCCTCAAATGTTTGTAAATATTTTATTATATCTTTTCATGTGACAACATTGAAGAAATTACACTTTGCTACAGTGTAAAGTAGTAAGTGTACAGCTTGCATAACAGTGTAAATTTGCTGTTCCCTCAAAATAACTTAACACACAGCCATTAATGTCTAAACAGCTGGCAACAAAAGTGAGTACACCCTAAGTGAAAATGTCCACATTGGGCCCAATTAGCCATTTTCCCTCCCCGGTGTCATGTGACTTGTTAGTGTTACAAGGTCTCAGGTGTGAATGGGGAGCAGGTGTGTTAAATTTGGTGTTATCGCTCTCACTCTCTCATACTGGTCACTGCCTCATGGCAAAGAACTCTGAGGATCTGAAAAAATGAATTTTTGCTCTACATAAAGTGCTGAACAGTGCATTGCAAGCCCTGATTGGCTGAAGCAGTGAAACCTACAGCCAATCAGGGCACAGTTCACTGTCAGAGTCATGATTGGACACTGTCATCATGACTTTATCCAATCATGGCTCATTCCCGCCCCACAGTATAAAAGTATTCTTTCAATGGCAGCCATTTTCACAGTGATTTTGGCGTGGCGAGAGATAGAACAGGGCTCTGTTCAGTTAGTTATTAGTTAGTTAGTGTGCTAGACTGTGCTATTTTGATTCAATTGTCAGTGTAGAATATTAGTTTTAGTTTAGTGTCAGTCTATGGATAGTGTGAGTGTAGTGATGAGGACCATCATTCAGCTTTGCATAGTGTGCAGCTAGAGTAGGGACAGCTCAGATAGGTTCACTGTAGTGTAGTGAGACCGTGTCATTCATTCATACATTAGTGTAGAGTAGGAACAACTCATATAGTTTCAGTGTAGTGCAGTGAGACCGTGTCAGTAATCTTTACATTAGTGTTTAGTGTATAGCTAGAGTAGAGACAGTTCAGATAGCGTCAGTGTCAGTTAGTGACGGTTGAACACTGTCTATTTGATTGCGTTACTGCCAGTTTAACGCCATTTACTTCTGTGTGAGTTACTGCCAGTTTAACGCCATTTAGCTTTGTGTGCGTTACTGCCAGTTTAACGCCATATTACTGCCAGTTTAACGCCATATAGTTTTTGTGTGCGTTACTGCCAGTTTACTGCCAGTTTAACGCCATATAGTTTTTGTTTTGTGCGTTACTGCCAGTTTAACGCCATATAGTTAACACCATATAGTTTGTTGCGTTACTGCCAGTTTAACGCATTATTGTTTTGTGTGCGTTACTGCCAGTTTAACGCCATTTAGTTTTGTGTGCGTTACTGCCAGTTTAACGCCATATAGTTTTGCGTGCGTTACTGCCACTATAACACCATATAGTTTTGTGCATTACTGCCAGTTTAACGCCATATAGTTCTGTGTGAGTTACTGCCAGTTTAACGCCATATAGTTTTGTGTGCGTTACTGCCAGTTTAACGCCATATAGTTTTGTGTGCGTTACTGCCAGTTTAACGCCATATAGTTTTGTGTGCGTTACTGCCAGTTTAACGCCATATACAGTAGTTCTGTGTATTACTGCCACTATAACGCCATATAGTTTTGTGCGTTACTGCCAGTTTAACGCCATATAGTTCTGTGTTTTGTTTTTTGTGTGCGTTACTGCCAGTTTAACGCCATATAGTTTTGTGTGCTTACTGCCAGTTTAACGCCATATCGTTATGTGTGTTACTGCCAGTTTAACGCCATATAGTGCGTTACTGCCAGTTTAACGCCATATAGTTTTGAGTGCATTACTGACAGTTTAAGGCCATATAGTTTTGTGTGTGTTACTGCCAGTTTAACGCCATATAGTTTGTGTGCGTTACTGCCAGTTTAACGCCATATAGTTTTTTGTGTGCGTTACTGCCAGTTTAACGCCATATAGTTCTGTGTGTGTTACTGACAGTTTAACGCCATATAGTGTGTGCGTTACTGCCAGTTTAACGCTGTATAGTTCTGTGCCTCACTGTACGTTTGGCGCTTTATAATGCAGTATATTATAGTGTATCCGTGGAGTGTGCTTGTGTAGTGTGAGTACTCAAATTAAAGTGCACCAAACACCTCTTTACATTGATTAAAGTGCATCTACGTACAGATTTAAACTTCTTCTATACATTTGTTTATAAGCACCGCCCCCTCCCTCTCAATAATGTCTGAGAGGACAACAAGGAGAGGCAGACGTTCCCTTGGCACTGTAAGGGGGCCAGCAACAAATGTGTCCACAGGCAAAGGTGGACGTGGTGGTCAGTCCTCAGGCAGGGCATCATTTCCTCTGTTTAGAGTGTTTGCCCCGTGCTATCCAGCCACAGCATGCAGAGGAGGTGGTGGACTGGCTTACTAAACCTTCCTCATACTCCTCAACCTCTGTCACGCAAGTAGAGACAAGTGTGCAGTCCCCTGCAGTTGCCAGAGTGGATAAACCTGCCTCCTTGTCCACATCTATTCCTGCCATAGTCCCAACATCAGCCATTGAGGAGTCAGCTGAGTTATTTGACCACAGCGTCAGCCACTTGCTCCTTGATGATGCCCAGCAATTACTGGATTGAGCTGTTGGTTCTGAGGTTGGGGATGACAGGAACACAAGCCTAGAGAGAGGGAGCAACACTGGTAGACAAATTGGAATTCATGTTCCCCAAGCCGCAGTGTATTGCCAAGTTGCCTCCAGTGGAAATGATGAAGATGGAGGAGATGGAGATGATGATGATGATGAGGTCACTGATGCGACTTGGGTGCCAGATAGAGCAGAGGAGGAAAATGAAGGTGAGGCGGCACAACCCCAAGAAAGAGTAGAGAGTCGCCACCCTATTCCATCACATTCTGCAGCTGTTATCTCCCGGCCCACTCCCCAAAGCTCAGCTGTCTGGGCCTTTTTCAGCACATCTGCAGCAGATCGCACTGTTGCTATCTGCAAACTGTGTCTCAGGCACATCAAACGTGGCAAAAACACCAACCATTTGTGTACTTAACAAGGCATTTAACATCCAACCACTCAGCCCGTTGGCAAGTGCACCTAAAAGCCACACAAATAGGGCACAAATCTGTCCCTCCTCCTTCTACTTACCCACTTCAGTATGTCCCTGTGATACAGAGTCATTACCTTTCAGCAGCCTCCACTGACAGGGATGATGGTATAGCACAGGGTGTCCCAGGTCCTAGCAGCACATCGGTCAGCAGCAAACCACCAGCTGTAGACTGTATCTGGCAAATTTCTCTGCCCCATCTGCTGCAGCGGAAAAAAAAATACAGTCCATGCCAGCCACATGCCCAGCGTCTGAAATGTAAGCTTGTCAAACTTCTGCCTTTCAGCCTGGTGGATTCTGCCCACTTCCGTGAATTCGCACAATGTGCTGTACCACAATGGCAGGTTCCCAGTCAATACTACTTTTCACATAAGGCCGTTCCATCTCTCTACCATCACGTGGAAGGGAATGTTCTGGCATCCTTGGGTAAGGCAGTCAGCCGTAAAATCCACCTTACTGCTGACACGTTGTCCAGCAAGCATGGGGAGGGACGATACATTTTGTTCACAGTACACTGGGTAACACTGCTTGCAACTCGAAAGGATGCAGGACAGGGTTTGGTGCTGCAGCTTGTTGTGCCCCCACATCTCCATACAGCTGGTGGTGATGATGCCAGACCTGTGAGATCTACTCCCTCCTCCTCCGCCACCTCCATGCCCTCCTCTGCAGAATTGTCCTATGAACATCAGGTACCTAAGCCTTCAAAGGGCTATTCCCAGAGTCAGGCTAAAAGGTGCCATGCAGTGCTTCAGCTGGTGTGTTTAGGGGACAGGAACCACACCGGAGCAGAGATCCTTGCAGCTCTGCAGGGACAGGCCCAGAGGTGGTTCACACCACGCCAGCTGGAGCCAGGAATGTTGGGGTCCAATAATGGCTCAAACCTCCTGTCTGCCCTTAGACAGGGAAAGTTGACACATGTGTCATGCCTGGCACGTGTCCTCAATTTGGTGGTGCAGCGTTTTCTTAGTACGTACCCAGGGTTGCAAGATGTACTAAAACAGGCCAGAAGAGTCTGTAGCCATTTCAGGTGGTCATACACAGTCAGTGCTCGGTTGGCTGAAATTCATTCATCCTGATTTGTGACATGCCCAGCAGGTGGAACTCAACTTTGGGAATTCTGCAGCGGCTATACATGCAGCAGAGGGCCATCAACGAGCATCTGCGCCAGTACGATATGACGACAGGCTCAGGCCGCTTCGGCTTTTTTTCCCCACGCCAATGGCTGATCATTAAGTACGCATGCACTGTATTGTCACCATTTGAGGAGGCCACATGGATGGTGAACAGTGACAGTGCATGCATCAGTGACACAATCCCTGTTGTGTTCCTGCTAGAGCAGACTCTGCGTGGCATTATGGACGGGGCACTGGAGGCAGAGCAGGATGAGGAAGAGGAGGACTTCCTTCCCTCTCAAGGCCCACTTTATCCAGACACCATCATTCCTATGTCACAGAACAAACAGGAGGAAAGAGGGGAGGAGGCTGAGGAGGAGGAGGATTCTGGCACTTTCATAGGCTTCGAAGAAGAGGAAGACATGCGTCAATCTGTAAGCCATGGCTTTCCAACCCCGGGACCCTTAGGAGTAGTACGTGGCTGGGAGGAGGAAGTTCCAGATGCTGTCATCCTGAGTGACCCCGACGAGTCTGCTTCTCAAGCCTCTGCAAATTTGAGGCGCATGGGCAACCTCATGCTTAAAAGCTTGTGAAAGGACCCAAGAATACGTGGCATAAAGGAGAAGGATGATTACTGGTTGGCAACCCTCCTTGATCACCGTTATAAGGGGAAGTTCTCATAACTCATCCCATCCCCACAGAGAGTGCAGAAGATAAAATCTCTTGAGGACACATTAAAGAGGATTTTATTGAAAGTTTTCCCTGACTCCAGTAGGTTACAGTGTGGTGGAAAATGTAGTTTTGAGTCTTCTGTTGGTCAAGAGAGGAGCGTTGGAGAATGCATCCGCCTAAGTGAGGCCTTTTCGGAATTGTTTTAGTCCTCGCCGCCCAGGGCTGTCAGCTTCCACATCCCATCGGCAGCATCAGCATCACATGGTGGACGATTACCTCGGGGCCAAAACAGAGATGGAGAGCTTTCCAGCTGACGATCCACTGACTTACTGGGTCATGAGAATAGACCACTGGCCAGAACTTGCCCAGTATGCTATTAGGTTGTTGGGCTTCCCTGCATGCAGCATGCTTTCAGAACGGCATTCAGTGCTGCAGGAGGTTTCGTTACTGATCATAGAACGCGTCTGTCCACAGACTCCGTGGACCGTTTGACTTTTATAAAAATGAATCAGTCCTGGATTACCAGCTATGAAGCCCCTGATGCCGATATCACTGATTAAGTCTTTTTGGGATGTGGAATCTCTGCAGGACTTCGAGGCTGCCTAGCTTTGAGGGTGTTCAATCATTTCATCTGGAAGAATGTTTTTGGTATAGGTTTCATGGGCACAATTAACACCCAAAGACCAATTTTTAGCACCTGTTTGACAGGTGCATATCATTGCAATTTTTTTACAGCAAGGCCAATTCTTGCTTTCATCAAGATTTCCTCCATAGGGTTATGGTGGGAAGGCACCACAAACCCCCAAAAAGTAATTTTTTTGGTGGGAAGGCACCCCGACACCCAAAGACCAATTTTTCTGCAATTTTTTGCTGTTTGACAGGTGCATATCATGGCAATTTTTTACAGCAAGGCCAATTCTTGCTTTCATCAAGAGTACCTCTATATTTTTACTGAGTTACTTACATCACTGCCCCCGACACCCAAAGAGTATTTTTCTGCACCTGTTTGACAGGTGCATATCATTGCAATTTTTTTACAGCAAGGCCAATTCTTGCTTTCATCAAGATTACCTCTATAGGGTTACGGTGGGAAGGCGTCACCGACACCCAAAGACCATTTTTTACGCACCCGTTACTTCTATCCAAAGTCAAAATGACACCAGAATGTAAACAAAAAATCTTTAAACTTGTTCCCAGTGCACTACATTGTGGCCTTATAATACACACTGGCTCCCCAGCTGTTGCTGAGCAAAATAAAGGCAGCTTGCAGGGAAAATGTCCTTTTTTTTGGCTTTACAAATGCAATTATTGCTGCAGCAGGTTCTAGACATGGTACCGATCTGCCACTTTACAGGTAGACTAAGGAGGTCCTCCAGGCACTATATTGCAAGGATTTTTTTTTATCTTTTTTATGCTTTCACTTTAAAAATCAAAAAAATCACTGCTCATTTAAAAATAAGTTTTTCACACTTTTTTTTTTTTTTTATTGATACATGTCCCCCAGGGCAGGACCCGGACCCCTATAACCATTGTATGCCCAATTACATTGCATATAAGCCTTCAAAATGGGCACTTTTGATTTTTGACGTTTGGGTCCCATTGACTTTAATGGGGTTCGTTATTCGGGTCCGAACTTTGTGATGTTGTCATGGAGGAGTGGAGAGAACTCCAGTGACAACCTGTGAAGCTCAGGTGAACTCCATGCCCAAGAGGGTTATGGCAGTGCTGGAAAATAATGGTGGCCATACAAAATATTGACACTTTGGGCCCAATTTGGACATTTTCACTTAGGGGTGTACTCACTTTTGTTGCCAGCGGTTTAGTCATTAATGGTGTGTTGAGTTATTTTGAGGGAACAGCAAATTTACACTGTTATACAAGCTGTACAGTCACTACTTTACATTGTAGTAAAGTGTAATTTCTTCAGTGTTGTCACATGAAAAGATGTAATAAAATATTTACAAAAATGTGAGGGGTGTACTCACTTTTGTGAGATACTTTATATATAAATGTATGCCTCCAGGTGGTGTTAGGCTCACATAAAGTGGTTGGATGACCCTGGTAGGAAAAGGACTAATGGCGGTACAGAGTTTCTGCTTGGAACAGCACCAAATACAAGGTAGCTATTGAAGAGGTGATTTTTTAAATGTTTATTCTAGAGATCTGCTTTAAAGTGTTAAAAATAACAATAAAAATAATGATAAAAAAATTGTACTATTATCACTACCTGTTCTTAAATTTCCTGAAATACAGAATGTGACAAGGTTAATATTTTCTACTTTTCTGCAGAACTTTTTTTATTTGTGGGATAACGTAATGTCATTTTAGAAATACCTATAAATCAAAATGTCGCTCAGATAAATGATGCCACAAGCTGCTTATGAGCTTAGATGGCATACTGTCAACATGTGCATTTGTCACGTCAAAAAAGTGGAACTAAAGTCAAAAAATGTACGCCCTTTATCTAATTGTATACTATCAATTTTTCATCAGCCCTATCATCCCAGTATTCATTCACATGTAACAGTTCTATTATATTGGCAATAAAATAGAAGAGATTCAAATATAGATATTTTGCATAGTCTTTGCCTATGGGGATTTGGAGATAAATTATTATGGTACGGTGAAGCGGGGAAATAATCATGACAACAGGATGTTGCGATGTCAACCAAGAGGAAATCTGATACATTCAAGTATTATTTCTTATAATTAGAGGACGCATGTATGTTTTATACATTTTTTTTGTAATATTAATAAATATAAAAATCCATTTCAGTCACATTCAGTTTCTGCATTATGTGGATGAGTGGAAAGAGAAAGAATATATTTTTCTTTGCTGCAGCTACCTGGATTTCTATTTTGCTTTAAAAACAGTCCTAAGGTTTGGATGGGGGGTTCTCTTATTTAATTAATTAATTTATTATTTAATTTTCTTTATCAATCTGTTCTATTGATTTACAAAAAGAGATGCAAAGACCACGTGGCATAACCCACGCAGGGGGCGAGCCAACTAGTTATTGACACAAAACAGCACAAAACAGAAAATAACAATAAAATACAACATATTGTTTGTGGCTTGTGTAATAATATAGAGACAATAAATTGTGAAAAGAGAACATTACCCCAATCCAGATCAGGGTCCCATGGAAGGGACATCAAAAAAGGAAGGAAAGGAAGAGGCAGATGACCCTCTTCCTATCCTAGTAGTAATCCATCAAGTACTGTTAGAGAGTGGGCATCATTGTCATAGTGGCTTCTAGGTCAACGTGCCCTGACTTTAATTAACTTCTTGAGGAAGCCCCTGTTGCTGTAGGTGTCTTGATACAAATGTAGGTTGGAGTTCACTAATTGCTTCCAGAATTGATTAGAAGGGGGAGGCATTTTCAATCTGGCCTTCCTGGATTAAAACAGCAAGGCCGAGGGGTGTCCTTTCAGCAACAGCGGGACCTGAATCCTCAACAAGTCTTCTTTCAGTTTTAGATGGATACTTAGATCTCCTCACTGGAGCCCCAGCCTTCAAATAATAATAATAATAATATTGCACTAAATGTCTGTGTATTAGGTGGGTGAGTGGACACTACTTTAAAGTGTAACTTCACCCTAAAGAGGAAGTTCCACTTTGTGCCCCCCCCATCACATTTGTACATTACGACTTTTTTGGGGAGTGGGTACCTAGTTTTGACACGTTACATGTCCCAAAAGGCTGCAAGACCATTCAACGCAGCTCACGCATGAGCAGTGGGAAGCCGGCTGTGACGGTGCAAGGGTAATTTGACCAGATTTTTAAAATGAATTCCAGGGACATATTTTTTATTTTTTTTTGGCAAACGGTAAACTATTTTATAGGCATATTTTCCTCAGATTATATATGCAGTGTATGTGGTATGTGTTTATGGAATAATTGTATGATATATACGTTATCTCTCACATTTCGTCCATGAGATAAAAAAAAAAAAGATACAAAAGATACTTCTTAGAATTGTTTGGGATATGACTACCAAATGTAAATAAGATAAGATAGAGAAACCAAAAAAGGAGCGTGCTATGTTACCTACAGAATGCAGGGCTCAGCAGTGCGTTACACAGAGAATGCAGGGCTCACCGGTGCATTACACAGAGAATGCAGGGCTCACCAGTGCATTACACAGAGAATGCAGGGCTCACCAGTGCGTTACAGAGAATGCAGGACTCAATGGTGCATTACACAGAGAATCCAGGGCTTAGTGGTGCATTACGTTACACAGAGAATGCAGGGCTCACTAGTGCATTACACAGAGAATCCAGGGCTCAGCAGTGCTTTACAAAGAATCCAGGGCTTAGTGGTGCATTATGTTACACAGAGAATGCAGGGCTCAGAGGTGCGTTACACAGAGAATGCAGGGCTCAGAGGTGCGTTACACAGAGAATGCAGGGCTCAGAGGTGCGTTACACACAGAATGCAGGGCTCACCAGTGCGTTACACACAAAGTGGAGGGCTCACCAGTGCATTACACAGAGAATGCAGGGTTTACCAGTGCGTTACACACAGAATACAGGGCTCACCAGTGTGTTACACACAGAATGCAGGGCTCACCATTGTGTTACACACAGAATGCAGGGCTCACCAGTGCGTTACGCACAGAATGCAGGGCTCACTGGTGCATTACACAGAGAATCCAGGGCTCAGCGGTGAGTTACAAAGAATCCAGGGCTTTACACAGAGAATGCAGGGCTCACCAGTGCGTTACACAGAGAATGCAGGACTCAATGGTGCGTTACACAGAGAATCCAGGGCTTAGTGGTGCATTACGTTACACAGAGAATGCAGGGCTCACTAGTGCATTACACAGAGAATCCAGGGCTCAGCAGTGCGTTACAAAGAATACAGGGCTTAGTGGTGCATTATGTTACACAGAGAATGCAGGGCTCACTAGTGCATTACACAGAGAATGCAGGGCTCAGAAGTGCGTTGCACACAGAATGCAGGGCTCACCAGTGTGTTACACACAGAGTGGAGGGCTCACCAGTGCATTACACAGAGAATGCAGGGCTCACCAGTGCGTTATGCACAGAATGCAGGGCTCACTGGTGCATTACACAGAGAATCCAGGGCTCAGCGGTGAGTTACAAAGAATCCAGGGCTTAGTGGGGCGTTACGTTATACAGAGAATGCAGGGCTCACCAGTGCGTTACACAAAGAATGCAGGGCTCACCAGTGCATTACACAGAGAATGCAGGGCTCACCAGTGCATTACACAGAGAATGCAGGGCTCACCAGTGCATTACACAGAGAATGCAGGGCTCACCGGTACACTACACAGAGAATCCAGGGCTCAGTAGTGCGTTACACAGAGAATGCAGGGCTCACCAGTGCATTACACACAGAATTCAGGGCTCACCAGTGCATTACACACAGAATGCAGAGTGTGTTCAGGGGCACATACTGTACATGTAGTGGTCAGCAGCACCCAACCGCAGTAATACATAATCTCTCCTGGCTTGCTGGCTGAGTCCACACAGGGGAATCTATACATAGCACACACTGAAATGAGTGCAGAGCAAACATCTAAGTTTCAGGATCAGATTCAGGAACAGTTTACCTCAATCTATTTCTGTACACTGGGGAATTCCATAGGAATGTGAGCCCCCCTCCTCGCTCTCCAGATCTCGTGTATACACTGCTGCTGCTAGACTGCGCACAGTCCCGCCCCCTTCCCTCCTCTGCTGGGAGACAGCCGTGCAGGTTCTGTGCCTCACAGAATATCACTCCGCTGCTCTGAGAGACTGTGTAGCCTGAACTAGAAGAAGAGTATCAGCTTATGCGGCTGTATTCCTGCACATCAAGTCCCAGCTCAGTCACATTGCTTGTCAAGTTTGCATCGATCTAGGATGGATTCATGCAGATTTGTAAAGCCTTGTGCTTTATCCAGTCAGGTGCATGGGAGTGCTTCAGGAGGCTGCTTGGGAGTGCTTCAGCACCAATGGCGGCCCGTCCATAGGGGGCGCACGGGCTGCCCCAATCCCCCCCGCCAGGCCGTCACAAAAAAAAAGTTGTTTTAAAAAGGTCCTTTAACTGCACTGTGTTCGGGCATCGTCTGCAATCACGAGACTCTTCATTTGCAGGGTTTTGACCTGCCTTGTGGCGCAATGGATTGCATCGGAATACTTCTGCCCGTAGTATCTTTACGGTTGCTTTGTTCTAGCTTGGCATCATGGGCAGTGCTTTCCCTCCGAGTTACGTCACTTCTAGTTTCCCTGTGCCAGTGATAAACTGGAAGTGACGTCTGGAAGCAACTCCGTGGAACACACGGCCCAAGCAGAGCTAAGTAAGTGAGCAATGTGTCTGCAGTGTACTCTCAGTGTGTAGCATGAGTAGGCAACCAGTACCTACACTCTATAGTATAATTGTGTGACCAGAACCTCAGTCCTATAGTATGAGTTTGTGACCAGAACCTCAGTGTTAGGACCTGGACTTGAACCTGGGACCTCAGCTGTGTCTGGCAGTGAGTCTTCCCACTGAGCTATCTGAGATGCTGGACAGCGCCTTGTCAGATCCCTTGGACAAACCCTACAACCCTGCCTTGTATCTTGATGTCAGCTGAACCTTGAACTCTTTGCTCCTCCCACGAACTTCCTGATAAAAGCCATGTCTCTGCACTTCCTCCTTGCCAGAATATTGTGCTATCTCCAGCCTGTATCTCGCTCCTGTCTTCCCTGCCGCCGTTCATATTTGCTACTGCTCGTTATCGACCCTTGGCTTGTTCCTCGACTATGCTTCTGCCTGATCCCAACCTGCAACTACTCGGTACCGACCTTTTGGCTTGTTTACAGACCACGCTTCTGATTGATCCTTACCTGCTCATCCGCTACTGAACCCCGGCTTACTCACCTCCTGGTGGGGCGATCCTGAGGACCGCGACCTGGTACTAACACGCAGCTAAATCCATCTCCACCATCAGGAGCTCTGGTGAACACCGGTTAGTACTTAGACACCGCACCTCAGGTGAGCCTGTGTCATCTGCCAGGGTGACTGCCTGTTTAGCTATCCTGCTGGTTAGTGGTAGTCCTGCAACTGCTATAGCAATTGGTCTTCGAGCCTGACCCCTGACCGTGACACTCAGTTCTATAGTGGAACTAGCCGGCCAGTATATAGATACCCAGAGATCCCACCAACCGGAACCTTGCGGCATCTCCAGACCACTGCCAGCACCTGTCCATATCCAGCCATCCACCCAGCAGTCAGTCGCCCTCCCAGCACTGGCCCGACCGGCTATACCCATCAAGTAGACCGGGCCTCACTGTTATGTGTGTAATGAAATGGGGCACCAACGAGCTAATTGTCCTCGAAAAGTCAATGTCACTTCATGAAACCGTGCTGCTCCAGGCCTAGCCCGAGCGGCTGATCATTACCTGGAAGCCGCCCCACCGTCTACCTCAACTGGCTGGGGTGAAGGGGAATTTGGGCTACTCCATGAGGTGAACCGATACAAGCTGCTGCCGATGACAATCACAGGGATTACGGACATGCCGTATGGGTGAATGGGCGACCCGCCCGAGGACTCAGGGACAGCGGAGCTACTATTACTTTGGTGCAACCCAGAATGGTTACAATGACTGGAAAAAACAGGAAGTCCATAGCTGTGCATCCCTACTGTCCAAGTGCATATGGATACAGAGACGTGGAAATTGAGGTTATAAGAGATATACCCACAGATGTTCTACTTGGAAATGATTTGGAACCTCTTTCTTCATCTTTCCATGTGGATTTATTCTCAGAAGTCTTCGCTGTGACCACCCGGCAGCAAACAGGGCAAGCAGAGAAGGCACTCGATGATGGGACCCAAGTGAGGCCTAACTTCCCTAAGTAGAAAAAGAAAAAGCTGCGCATACCAATGAACTAAAATACACAACTCAATAAAACTGACCCTAAATTATAAGTTACAGTGAATCAACTCGGATTGCATGTGTATGACATAAAACATCCTTTCAACACATTATAAGTGCATAAATCAACACCCAGTGAAGTGAATGAATTAAATGGCAATTAACGTGAGTGAAAAAATATAAAAAAGTATATATATGTAAACATGTGAAAACCAAATCACAAAAGTTCATGTATGGACCAATGTGGTCACAAAAAAATTGTTCCAAAGTGAAAGTTTATCAAATAATATCAAAAGGGCAAGAAGCTCCCGCTTCCATACAGGGTTTCTAATGATGGTCGTCCTGCATCAAATCTCTTTCAACATGTATAGGTGAATATTCATATACACCACCACCGAAGAAAAGAAGGATGGCCCCTTACCAAAAGTATACGACCCCCCGTCACAGAGGGTCAATCAGGCAAGTAATTGGATTATCCCATGATCGACCTCCAAATGGATGATGACCACAGACCTCCAAGGCACTCCTGACACTTAATCGACCTCCAAATCTTACTCGGGGATTAGCCAAACGATACACCGCATGTAAAAGGAATTAGAATGCTCCAAATAGTGCGTTATCTCCAAAGTATTTTTATTAATCAAAGACCATAAAAACTCACATGTACAGTAAGTAGTAATCAGCAAGGGAACGTCCGGTGCACCGGCCGGATACACTCAAGAACGAAAATTGGCAAACAACGTTGGTAGCTTCTAATGTTGAGGTGGTGACAGTGCGTCGCTCGCCCAATGCATTTCGCGAAACCTCGCGTCATCCAGGGACACGAGCGGCGCACCGTCTCACCTCTTTTGTATCCTCAGCTACCAATCGGCGTCACTCCGTGTGCGCATGCGTGAACGAGAACACGCTCCACATGCGCATGCGCGGGTGGATGCAATGACGCTCCCACATCTCAGCGCCACAACGTCACGCCATCGCAACACTCAGGCGTAGCTGCACCCTAACGTAATGACGCTGCAGCGTCATCAGCACAGGCAGTGTCCCCGTAAACAGTCATCATCCCAACAACCAATCACGGGACCGAGCGTCCTCCAATCGGAGCAAGCTCCACTGTGCTCAACTTTCATATACTTAAGGACATAGCAAAATAAGTTTTAAACTTGAATTTTTAAAATTAGAAATAAAAAATTAAAAGGAAGAGAGAAACTACTGTCATCTCTCTATTAAAAATTAACGTATTAAACGCTACATGAATATTATCTCAAACAGGGTAACGGATATATAGAAAAAAGAAGCCCAAATAGACAAACACAAACCATAGGCCATGTACATATGCATGGTCATGGATGGTTGCTACACTTAATTTAAAAAAAACTTCCCTAACCCCGACCAGACTGTACCACCCTTTACCTGGGCTACCCCGACGGACTTTACCCGGGAACTACTATCTGACCCAACGTTAGCCAGTTACCGGGAGAGGGCAGGGATGGACCCCGGGGGATTAGACAGGGAACTAATAGAGTGGGATCAGGAATTACTTTATCGGGTGACTGAAGGGAACTCATCCAGTGCCCAAGCGACAGATGGTCGTGCCGCAGAAATATTGGCGCGACCTGATTAGCATCGGACATAACATTCCCCTAGCTGGTCACTTTGGAGTGACCAAAACTGTTCACCCGTTTGACTCAGATATTCTTCTGGCCAGGTATAACTGGGGATATTAAACAGTATTGTCGTACCTCTGATACTTGTCAGTGTGTGGGAAAGAAGGGCGACCGATCTAAAGCTCCTTTGTACCACCACAAATCATAGCTGAGCCCTTTAGCCGGATAGCCGTAGATCTGGTAGGACCATTACCCTGACCCAGTCCCTCTGGGAAGAGATATATCTTGACGGTGGTTGATTATGTTACTCGTTACCCAGAGGCAGTTCCTCTGACAAACATCCATGCAGAGACAGTAGTGGAGGCCCTGCTCCGAATCTTTGCCAGGGTGGGTTTCCTTCAGGAGCTTATCTCAGACCAAGGGACTCAGTTTACTGCGGACCTAACCCAGCAGTTGTGGAAGTTCTGTGGAATTAAGAAAAATACACAGCTCTCCCTACCACCCCCAGACTAATGGACTGTGGTTCAATGAAACGCTAAAGAAATTGCTGCGGAGGTTCGCAACTTCTCACCGGGATTGGGAGAAATTTCTACTGCACCTCCTTTCCCCTTCAGGGAAGTGCCGCAGGAATCTACAGGGTTCTCTCCATTTGAGTTGTTGTATGGGAGACGGGTGAGTGGGCCACTAGATCTACTTAGAGCCCATTGGGAAGGAGGTGTAGGGGCTGAAGAGACCTCTGTGGTAGGGTACATACTAGAGCTCATGGAACGGCTGAAGGAACTCAGACACCGTATGGGAGAGCCTTCAGGCCGCACAGGAGCGGCAGAAGAGGTGGTATGATCATACCGCCCGGAATCACACCTTGGCTTTAGGGCAGTAAGTTCTTGCCCTCAAGCCTACAAAGTCAGACCAATTACAGGCCTCTACAAGATGTAGCAAATATAATATAAGTGCAGCAAATATGTGACACTACCTACCTGGTAGCTAAGTGCGCATATGAAAGAGTCCGGCAGACCTTCCATGTGAACATGCTCAAAGCGTATCAAGAGAGACCTGATGAGATAGCTGCCATATGTGCTCCAGCCGGGGAAGATTCCAAGAACCTTGAGAGATGGGGACAGAGCAGCTGTAGAGACAGTGAGGATAGACGGCAGCTAGGGCCGGAGCAGCAGGACTAGGCCAGGCTGGTCTTTAGGCAGCATCAGGAAATGTTTTCCACCAAGCCTGGATACACTACTATGACAGTGCACCGAGTGAAAACCCCGGGACAGCCACCTATCCGGCAGGCAGCTTACAGGGTACCTGAGTCAGTGAGAGAGAGTATGATGCAGGAGATAAAGGACATGCTCGATTTAGGAGTCATCAAGCCCTCCGACAGCCCCTGGGCATCCCCAGTAGTGTTAGTGCCAAAGCGAGATGGTACTACCCGCTTCTGCGTAGATTACCTCAGACTAAACGACTGCACAACTACTTACGCCTACCCCATGCCCCAGGTCAATGAACTGTTAGACCGAGGTAATTTCCTAACTACCCTTGACCTATGCAATGGGTACTGGCAGATTCCTGGACCCGGAATCTGTTTCGAAGTCAGCATTCATAACCCCCTTTGGCTTTTACCAGTCTAAGGTCATGCCATTTGGAATGAAAAATGCTCCGGCGATGTTCCAGAGGATGGTAGATCAACTCCTCGATGGCTTTGTCTCTCTGACTGGGACAAAGATTTGGCCCTGGACTTTATCCAGACCGGCCCATTTTAATTTTGCAAACATGCACAAAAACAGTATATAATGGTAGCATTGGCAGCTCCTTCTCCAGCCAATATTAAAGAAAAGGACTGCAGAGCAGAGAAGGAGAGCCCTCCAGAACAGTGGCGGCCCATCCATAGAGGGTGCACGGGCGCCGCCTCCCCTGTCCATGTGTCCGGCCTCCTGATCTCTTCAAGCTCATCCCATCCCACCTCCAGCTGTGAGTGACATCAAGTCACCTGGACGGGAGTACTAAGCGCCTTTGGGGGAGTGCAGTGGCAGCACTGACAGGGATGGCTGGTGCTTGTGCCCGGTGCAGGGGTGCAATTGGGCGGCACAGTGGTGTAGTGGTTAGCACTTTCACCTAGCAGCAATAGGGTCGCTGGTTCAAATCCTGACAAGGACACCATCTGCCTGGAGTTTGCATGTTCTCCCTGTGCCTGCGTGGGTTTCCTCTGAGTACTCCGGTTTCCTCCCACACTCCAAAGGCATGCTGGTAGGTTAATTAGATCCTGTCGAAAAAATTGGCCAAATATGTGTATGTTCTATGTGTATGTGTTTGTAAGCATGTTGGGACCCCATGGGGCAAAGGACCTCACTATACCACAGATGGACACCGGCGGCAAAAGTGCCCTGAGGCGATTCAGCTCACATAGGTAGCGATATACAAGTTATTCATTCATTGTTACAGAGTAAGGTACAGAGAGACTCAGACGACTACAGCACAGCTAGCGTCGGCGGCAGCTAGTGTGTACTGTGTGAAGCACTGCCAGATCTTCACCTGCGCCTTATCCCTCCTGCGAATTGTACCGCCTAGCACAGGGTATCCGCCCCTTCCTTGTACTGGCCCGGCCCTGCTTATAGACAGTACAGAAGTACGGTGCTCAGAGACAGACAGACAGCCTGTGGTGTCAAAGTAATGGCTGCGAGAGCCGCACAGCCATTAATTTGACACAGGCTGTCTGTCTGTTACAGAAACCAGCCCACTGAGCCATCGGCCCACCAGGAAACTCCCAGTAGCCCCCGATGGCCAGTGCTTTCCTGTGTGACTATGTAGCACACCACAACCCATGATATGTGAATTGTGCTTCACTGTAGTGTAAAATGTGTTGGGATTTGATTTACAATGAATGGTTTTATAACACACCACACATGGAGCAGGAACTACATATTGCTATTAAGTGTGAATGTGTCCTGAGGGTAGGGTAGTAGGGTAGATTAGGATTTAAAATGGCTCGTTAGGTTTACAGATGCTCCTTTCAGTTATATTGGACCTATTCTTGTCCCAAAACATTCCTTCAATAACTGGGAATATTACATTAGGTATGTAAATGTGTGAACTATATTGATTTCCTGTTTGTCGGCAGTGCATTGTAACTATTGGCTGTTGCTCACACATTATCACAACTGCTCATTTCTATCTCACAGATTGTCATTATTGCCCATTTGTCATCTGGGTTTTGCTACATTTGCCTTAAATTGTCATGATTATTAATGTATAGAGATGGGCCGAATGACCCCCTTTTCGGTTCGCAGCAGAACTCCCAAACAGGGGAAAAGTTCTAACCCGAATTGCGAAACCCATTGAAGTCTACGGGAGCCTAACCAGAAAAATCAAAAGTGTCCATTTTGAGAGCTTATATGCAAGTAATTGGCCATAAAAGGGGTATAGGGGTCCGGGTACTGCCCTGGGGGACATGTAAAAATGTTTTTTAAAAAAGATCGTTTTTTCAGGAGCAGTGATTTTAATGATGCTTAACCACTTCAATACCAGACACTTAGACACCTTCCCGCCCAAGCCAATTTTCAGCTTTCAGCGATGTCGCAATTTGAATGACAATTGCGCGGTCATGCTACACTGTACCCAAACAAATTTTTTATCATTTTGTTCCAACAAATAGAGCTTTCTTTTGGTGGTATTTGATCACCTCTGCGATTTTTATTTTTTGCGCAACAAACAAAAAAAGACCGAAAATTTTGCAAAAAAACAAGTTTTTCTTTGTCACTGTTAATTTTTTTGGTAAATAAGTGCGTTTTCTTCTTCAATGACGGGCACTGATAAGGCGGCACTAATGGGCACTGATAAGGCGGCACTGATGGGCACCGATGAGGTGGCACCAATTAGGGGGCACCGATGAGGTGGCACTGATGATGGGCACTGATAGGCGGCACTGATGGGCACTGATAGGTGGCACTGATGGGCATTGATAGGTGGCACTGGTATGCGGCACTGATGGGCACTCAGGTGGCACTGATGGGCACTCATAGGCGGCACTGACGGGTACTTATGGGTGGCACTGATGCACACATATAGGTGGCACTGATAGGTGGCATGGATGGGCACTGATAGGTGGCATGCATGGGCACTGATAGGTGGCATGGATGGGCACTGATAGGTGGGCATGGGTGGGCACGGATGGGCACTGATGGACGCTGATGAGTGGCACTGATAACACTTATGGGTGGCATTGCTGGGAATCCTTTTTTTTACTTTTTTTTTTATTAAATATGATGTGCCAATCAGTGCCCATCTGTGGGCACTGATTGGCATATTTTTGATTTTTTTTTTTAACATGTGGATGGCCATGGGGGATGTACCTGGCCATCCACATGCTGGGGGCTTCCCTGGTGGTCCTGGGGGCTTCCCTGGTGGTCCTGGGGGCTTCCCTAGTGGTCCAGTGTGGGCATCTGAGGGGGGGCTGCGCTGATAAACAATCAGCGCATACCCCCCTGTCAGGAGAGCCGCCGATCGGCTCCCCTCTACTCGCGTCTGTCAGACGCGAGTGAGGAAAAGCCGATCAACGGCTCTTCCTGTGTACATCGTGATCAGCCGTGATTGGACACGGCTGATCACGTGGTAAAGAGCCTCCGCCGGAGGCTCTTTACCGAGATCAGTGTAGCGGTGTGTCAGACTGACACACCGCTCCACCGATCGCCGCGATGCGCGCCCCCACGGGCGCGCGGCGGCTGTTATCCTGAAGGACGTCATATGACGCCCAGTCAGGATAACGAAACCACTTCCCGGACGTCAATTTACTATTGACCGGGCGGGAAGTGGTTAAAGTGCAACAACAAAAATGAAAAATTTCTCTAAATATAATACCTGGGGGGTCTCCTTAGTCTGCCTGTAAAGTGGTGCATCTGTAGCTTGTATATAACATACTGAAGCAAAATTACATTCCTAAAGAAAAAAAAAAGTAAAATCACATTTAAATTGACTTGTGGTTGCAATTGCTGGCACCCAGCTATTAAAGAATTTAAGAAAAATAAATTGTGGGGTCCCCCTCCCCCCCCCCCCAGGGTCTGGTATAGGTTTTAAGGGGAACCCCACACCAAAATAAAAAAAAATGGCATGGGGTCCACAGAAAGACAGCATTGTCACCACATTGCAGGAAGTTGAAAAATTACAGATCTACCTGCAGAATTAACAGGTGAAAAACAGGGGGGACAAAACAAACACTGGTGCATTGCTTAAAGTGGTTCAAATGCTCAAATATTTTTATCTTAACTATATTATGGTAAGAAATGTTTAGGTAAAAGTATTGCCCCTCACCCCCCTTATACTTACATGAGCCCTCACTCTGTCCAGCGCTGTGCCCATCTTTAGCAGCTCTCTCCCCTTACTTCCTGGTCTCACGTTCTCTCTTTGTTGAGGAAGCAGGAGTCATTGGCTCCCACTGCTTTCAGTCAAATCCTGTGACTAGGAGGTAAGGGGTGGGGGCTAAGCCATGCTATCTGTGTCTATGGACACAGAGAGTGCAGCCTGGGATCAAGCCCACAAATGTACCACAATAGGAAGTTGTTTCCTAGGGTAGCACACCAAGAAGAGGGGGACCTGGAGCTGCTATTGGCTCAGGCATGAGGGTGTGTTTGGCTGAGAACACCCCCCCCCCACCCCCTAAAGATGGATGACATAATTTCCCTAGGCCTGGAAACTAGGAAGTTAAAGTTTAAAACAAGTACCTAGGATATACTTTGCTATGTATCTATGAATGCTAGCAGCATTCCACCAGTTCTGTGCTGATGGCACTGCCGGACATCTTTCGATGTTGAAGGGGAGAAGGCATGATGAGTCTTTCATCTGCTGAATTAAGTTTCCTTGGCCAACCACTGTGTCTACAGTCATCAGTGTTGCCCTGGTTCTTTGTGCTTCTTCAAGAGACCTTGAACAACTCATCTTGAAACCCCAGTCTGCTTTGAAACGTTGAAATCCTTGCCTGGCAGAGACCTTGCTGATGCAGTATACTACCTTGTGTCTTGCTGGTGTGTTCAGTCTTGCTATGGTGTATGACCTGTTACATGAGTCTTCCACCACCTTACCTTGGTAGCAGAGTTTGGCTGTTCCTCATCCAATTTAAATCTCCTACACAGCTGTTTCTGTTTCAGTTAAACACTGTGTTTTAACATACATATGAAATTGATGATCATTAGCACGTGCTTGGGGTTAATTGGTTAATCATACACCTGACTCAAATCCTACAAAATCACTGACTTTGTCCAAGTGTACAAAGAGTAAGAATTGATGCTGGTTTGAAGCCAAAGCGTAGTCACACCAAATATTGATTTGATTTAGATATTTCTTTATTTATTCTGTTCTCTCACTTTTTGTAAATTGTTAAAACTAAACAATTACAATATATATTTTTGAAATAATTCATACTTTACAGCATTTATTCACACCTGCCTCAAACCTTTGCACATTAATATATATATATATATATATATATATATATATATTGTATATCAATTGCAGAAGTGGATCACACAAATGGTACTCTTGCAATAGGGCTAACCCCCCTTAGCCCTAATATATAGGAAAACTAAGTCCATGGTTGCAGTGCTCTATAAGTTTATTTGGAATGACACTATCAATAGCAGGATTGCATTGCAAATTCTGCAAAACCACAAGCTTTCAGGCAAAATCTCCTCTTCCTCAGGTAAGAAACACTAAATGAAGAAAGTAATGATTGATTGTGTATATGAACAAAGGAAGCAGAAACATCAAGATACAGTCACACAGAAATACTAGACATATGAGTAACAAAGGCATCTTATCTGGACCACCATCCTAGCCTGGAAAATAAAGCATGTAATTGTACAGCAAAATCTATTGTTCAGTACAGCCAACATTTTTTTTTTCTCAAAGTAACCTAAAATAAAACAAAATCATAAAAATAAACATAAGTGGTAAAATTCTGTGGAAGTGAACATGAGTGCACCTGCTATTAATTAAAATAACGGTACATAAATGAATATAACTTGCAAAAAATGTATCAAATAATAAACACACAGATAATGAAAATTGTGAAAAATTATTTTAGATTTAAGACCATCCGGTGTGAACAAATAACTTTTCTAATGTAAAGTCAATCGTAAATTTGTGAAGATTATATAGGGACACCCATCCTGATCAGCTGCATGCAACAAAAATGTCCACAAAGAGGAACTCCAGGTTCTATACGTGACACCACTCTTAATGCACCCAAGAAGAAGGTGGCCTGTCAAGAAGAGAAAACCTCCACCACCGAGAGATACTGACTCTTACCGGAACGTGAGATCTCCTGTTAGAGAGATCTCACAGGCTTTTGGCTTAATTCCCAGCCACGGGTCTCTGTGGGAACTGGGATGCTGGACGGGGTTTCTCAAACAGGTCAAGCAGATATCATGCGGGAACAAGAACATAAAGACTCCATAGTGTATCACTTGAGATGCGGTTTAATATAAAATAAAGAAGTAGACTTACAAAAATGTAGTAGTTTAAAAGCGTGTAGAAATATTAGCCGGCCGGCTCACATTTGCTGCCCGTTGCTTCCGGGTTTCGCGTGGTAATTGTGGTGACGTCAGCACGCCGCTCCTCCCTACGCCGTTTCGTCACAAATGACGTCTTCCAGGTACCCAAATGTGACCCGGCCAGCTAATATTTCTACACGCTTTTAAACTACTACATTTTTGTAAGTGTGCTTCTTTATTTTATATTAAACCGTATCTCGAGTGATACACTATGGAGTCTTTATGTTCTTGTTCCCGCATGATATCTGCTTGACCTGTTTGAGAAACCCCGTCCAGCATCCCAGTTCCCACAGAGACCCGTGGCTGGGAATTAAGCCAAAAGCCTGTGAGATCTCTCTAACAGGAGATCTCACATTCCGGTAAGAGTCAGTATCTCTCGGTGGTGGAGGTTTTCTCTTCTTGACACTCCACCTTCTTCTTGGGTGCATTAAGAGTGGTGTCACGTATAGAACCTGGAGTTCCTCTTTGTGGACATTTTTGTTGCATGCAGCTGATCAGGACGGGTGTCCCTATATAATCTTCACAAATTTACGATTGACTTTACATTAGAAAAGTTATTTGTTCACACCGGATGGTCTTAAATCTAAAATAATTTTTCACAATTTTCATTATCTGTGTGTTTATAATTTGATACATTTTTTGCATGTTATATTCATTTATGTACCGTTATTTTAATTAATAGCAGGTGCACTCATGTTCACTTCCACAGAATTTTACCCCTTACGTTTATTTTGCAGCGCAGTTATTTTTCTCTATGTATTGTTTTAGTGTGGGTATCTCACATATATGACTGCAGCAGCTTTTGTTTATATAATTTTTTTCATTCACTATTATTTATTTGACATTATTCATGTTTTGTCATTTAATTTTTGGACAGCGCAGTACAATAAACTACACTACAATAAAAATAAACATAAGTATATTGCAAGTAAAGTACACCCTGGATGTATCAAATAATAAATACATCTTATAGAAACAGTTGCAAATCACTTTCAGATTTCAAACCACAGGGTTGTAAAGTATTCAAGTGTCCAATCCAATATACTTCCCTTTTCTTTACTATCAACTTCCTGTTGCGACTTCTACTTTGGTACGTGGTCTGTTACCATGAACTTTAGTTGTGAGAAGGAAGTAGGACATTTAACAAACTGTCAGTGACAGGTAAGTTTATCCCTAGTGGAGTATTTATGCATAGCTCCCAACTGTCCCTGATTTCAAGGGACTGTCCCTGATTTGGAACAAAGTCCCTCTGTCCCTCTTTCCTCCTCATTTGTCCCTCATTTTGGTCTGATCTATATAGTTGTAAATAAAATGCACTTTCTATCTTTTAAATTGTGTTTCCCAGTGCTAAACCTTTAATCCAATTACTTTCTAAATTGCTGCATTTGTAAATGTCAAAAGCCGGTTTAAGGGATTGTAGTGGTAAAACGGAAAAAAAAAGATGATTTGAGGGTTTAATCATTTTTTTTGTATAATTCTCCTTTAAGGGGCATGGCGGGGGGGGGGTCCCATCTCAAAAAGTTGGGAGGTATGTATTTATGTCTAACAAAATGATCCCTAAAGCAGAACTTTAGTCCCCCTCCTGGGTTGTTTCACACCCCTCAGGCACCACAACTATGGTGCATGCTATGGATCTTGGCAGAGACTGTCTGTATATCTGTACATGTGCAGGGTAGGGAAGGTTTCAGATTTCCCTGGCAGCACAATCTGTGTGTGCGTGGGGCAGATGACCAGGGAACCTATCACATGAACAGATGTGCTGCAGGACTCTCTCAGGACCTAAGTCCTGGGACAGGGAAAAGGCTCACCTAGATGAGAAACACAAGGGTGCTGCTTAGCAGCACAACTAAAGTAGTTAAAAAGGTATTTTTTGGTAAGAGCGGAAGGGGGAAGGAGGCAAGGCAGCACAACATGACAGATAGGGTGAAGGTCCACATTAACCTTCTGTGTAGCTTTTCTAATGTAGGAAAATCCACAAAGATGTTTTTTTTTATTTTATTAATTACAGGTATTTTTACAGTGCTGATTATAGGAGCTTACAATCTAAGGTCCCTATCTTACATGCATACCACATAGTAGGGGCAATTTGGAGAGGGGCCAATTAACCTACCAGCATGTCTTTGAAGTGTGGAAAGAAACCAGAAAACTCCATGCAGATAGTTTGCTGACCAGGATTTAAGGAAATATACAGCAGAACTGTCCAAATATGTACAGTGACCTTTCTTTTTTATTTGATAACCCTGATGGGGATGTCTAAAGCAAATTCATTCGATCATATGTGAGCACTGGACACAGTTAAGACATGGAAAGGAGCTTGTGTTATGGGCCCCAAAAAAATGTATCCGCTCGCTGATCACCCCTTCCTGCTAATGACCCAAAAGTGACATGTAAAAATAATTGTAGTGCAATCTGTACTCCATTAGGTTCATTGGAGGACAGGTGAGACATCATGGGCTGTTTAGACCCCTGATTCCTCATTGAAGAGAAGCTACCACAAACAAATGGCTTTAGTTAATATATATATATATATATATATATATATATATATATATATATATATATATATATTAAAATTACACCCAAAACACTTAAATCCCCCCTCAAATTTTTTTTTAGAACCTTCCACTTACACACTTGTACGGATGTAAATGCACGTGTTGGGGCGCCTATGCAGGAAAACGATGATCACGCTACACATTTTACATATCTCTGTATATGCCCGAGTGAAAGCAATCATTTTAGGCCCATTATCCATGGTTAACTCTAAACTGAGTTTCCACCTGATAGGTTTCCACCTATCGAAAATATTGGGTACTGAGGTTTGTTGCCATTTCACGGGCATATGCAATTTTGAGAGGCACAAAAAAAAGTGCAGTTCTGAAAAATCTAAACAGCCAATATTCATATCAGTATACCAAAGTGCATAGGGCAAATGAAAATATAAGTGACAAAATAACATTCATGAACATAGTCCAGATAAGTGAAAGTTCATGTTCAATGGTGATTGTGAAAACAAAATCCAAAAGTTGACTTAAAGTGGATGTAAACCCACTCTCATCATTTCTAAATTACTTCCATAGTGCTGATCTATAAAGATATACATGCCTCCTGTATGTATCCTTACCTGTCAAATATCTCCCCTTTAGCTGTTTGGAGCCCTGCTATACTCCGGATTCTGTGGGCAGATCTGTTGTCCTGGGGCAGTTAACATCCTTACAAGGCTTATAGTGCTTGACTCATCCCAGACCATCAGGATGACAAATAAAAATGTTAAGCCTAAATGACTGGAGTCCAAAGTTTAAGATTGGAGTATCGTACTAAAAGAGATGGGTGGGAGCCCCAAAAATACAATCAGAGAGAGAGAGAGAGATAGATATAAGAAACAATGAAAAGGATGGGAGGAGAAAAAAGGAGAGAAAAAAAAGGAAAAAGAAGGGGGGGTTCATTGTGGAGTTGAAAAAATGGACCAAATAAAGGGCAGGAGTAGGAAAAGGGAGCCGTTCAGAGATACCTAGTATATTAAAGCAGACTCACCCGGACCAACTACTATATGTTTGGAAGTCTAAAATTCCTTGTACTCAATCCAACAGTACCAAGTGTTTATAAATTTGGACATCTTGTCCTGTGATATGTAGATTCATTCTTCTATCTCTTCTATGTGAGTAATCCTGTGAAACCACTCACGAATCGATAGAACTATCAGAGAATGCCAATGGCACGGTATACATAATTTAGCAGCATTAATCATGCATATTGCTATTGTGATTTATTATATACATGTTGCGGAAGAGAAGTGTGGTGCAGGAGAAATTGTGCTAGGGAGTAGTCCAAATTGTAGGAGGTAACTTTGCAAATAATACTGTGTACTTGTTTCCAGAAGGGATGAAGTCTGGAGCACGACCACCACACATGAAGCATGGAGCCAACTTCTATTCCACATCTCACCCAGAGATTGGAGACGATGCAGTAGAATTTGTGAAGTCTGGACAGGGTCCGATACCACCGGGTAAAAACATTATATCCATTTTCCTTGATTGTCACATTGAGTGAGCCCTTATGAATAAGGGTGCACATGTTTTCCCACTTCGCATCCGAGAAAGTCAAATTTAGCTCTCGGGCCCATGCCTGACAAGAAGGAGTAGAGGAGGTGGATCTATAAGTGACTTATAAATATAGGAAACTACATGTCTTTGTGGATCTGAGCGATTGCAAATGGCTTCCACTGGGTTTAGAGGACTCCCCCACCTAGCAGCTGAGCCTTGTGAAGTCAGAAAGTGGAGATACAACCAAAAAGGAATCTGATGTGGGCACATCAAGTCATTGATAGATTCCTGTGAGAGTAATTTCCCTTCCTGAAAGAAGTGTTGGGCTAGAACATCACGGTAAGGCCAGCCCAATTGTAAAAAGGAAGATATGCAGGGTTGAGGCGTAAAGATGTTAACGGGACTCTCAACATATCTCCTTGTAGGCGTTCGCACCAGCGACGATAGGCCTGAATTGGTGGCCCGATAAGTGGATGCAATTTAGCTTCCATGGGCAGAGCCAGATGTTTTTATTTTTTGTGGATGTTGAAGTTCATGATTTGACAAGCAGCCGGCTGGTGTGGAAAACCTCATGGCTTATTTTTGGATACCATCCCCACAATCACCATCCAGACCATCATCACCACAAGCTTGGTTAAAGCTTTCTTTTGATGTCAGAGTCTATGAAGTAGTCCAGTCAGTGTGGAGAATCCTGTGTTGTTTCCTGGATATCGTCTCTGTGATTACCATCACTACAGGCTTGCTTAAAGCTGCCTTTTGTTAAGCGTATTTAATCTCCTCCTCTGGGTGATGGATGCACTTGCTGCGGTGACTCCTTATGTCAACTTTTGGATTTTGTTTTCACAATCACCATTGAACATGAACTTTCACTTATCTGAACTATGTTCATAAATGTTATTTTGTCACTTATATTTTTATTTGCCCTATGCACTTTGGTATGCTGATATGAATATTGGCTGTTTAGATTTTTCAGTGCTGCACTTTTTTTGTACCTCATATATGTACACAATTTTGTTGGAATTGTAGTGCTGACCGCCAGGGTTGCCAACCGCCAGTAAGTTTACTGACAGTTTGTAAAAATCTGTGATTATTTTTACAACTGCCGGTAAATATCAGGGGCTGATAATTTCATGCTGTGTTGACTTTTTGTTCAGTATAGCGCAGTAATTCCCTATAACCATATGCCATTTTAAAACTTGACATGTTTGCCGACCGCCCCCTGTATATATATACGTCGGCAGAATGGCACGTACAGGCAGAACCACGTACCTGTACGTGCCATTCTTCCGGCGGGTGGGGGGTCCGATCGGACCCCCCCCGGCCGGCGGGGACGGTCGGGATCGCTTCAGGAGCGATCCGGGATGAGGGGACGGCCAGTGGTTTCTGGCCACCCCCTCGCGATCGCTCCTGGCGAATCAGATGCTTCCTCTGTCTGTGTCAATCAAAACACAGGCAGAGGAAGTGATGTCACGCTCGGTGCGCCGGTCTATGTGACCGGAACGCCGAGCTGTGAACGTCTAAAGGTTAGTGCACCAACAGTACACTGACACCAGTACACATAGGCACACAAAACACCCCCCTGTCACCCCCAGATCACCCCCCAGATCACCCCCTCCCCCCCCAGTCACAGTGTCACTAATTGCAGTGATCATTTTTTTACTGATCACTGCATTTAGTGTCAGTGTGACTGTAATAACTGTCAGTGCAGTTAGTTTTAGGTCCAAGGTAGCCCCCTACCCCCCCCTAATAAAGGTTTAACCCCTTGATTGCCCCCCAGGTAACCCTTTCACCCCCTTTTGCCAGTGTCACTAAGCGATCGTTTTTCTGATCGCTGTATTAGTGTCACTGCTGTCGCTAGGTAACCATTTTTTTTTTTTAGGTAACCGCCATGTTTATATAGGTTCATAAATAGTTTTATAGGTCAGGTACCCCCATATTACAACCTAAATAAAGGTTTTAACCCCTTGATTGCCCCTAGAGTTAACCCTTTCACCAGTGATCACTGTATAACTGTCACTGGTGACGCTGGTTAGCCAGTTAGTTATTTCGTTATTTAGGTTCCCCGTAAGGTTTTTATATAGCGTCAGGTACCCCCATATATTACCTAATAAAGGTTTTAACCCCCTGATTGCCCCTAGTTAACCCTTTCACCCCCTTTTGCCAGTGTCACTAAGCGATCGTTTTTCTGATCGCTGCATTAGTGTCGCTAGGTAACCATTTTTTTTTTTTAGGTAACCGCCATGTTTATATAGGTTCATAAATAGGTTTATAGGTCAGGTACCCCCATATTACAACCTAAATAAAGGTTTTAACCCCTGATTGCCCCTAGAGTTAACCCTTTCACCAGTGATCACTGTATAACTGTCACTGGTGACGCTGGTTAGCCAGTTAGTTATTTCGTTATTTAGGTTCCCCGTCAGGTTTTTATATAGCGTCAGGTACCCCCATATATTACCTAATAAAGGTTTTAACCCCCTGATTGCCCCTAGTTAACCCTTTCACCCCCTTTTGCCAGTGTCACTAAGCGATCGTTTTTCTGATCGCTGCATTAGTGTCGCTAGGTAACCATTTTTTTTTTTTAGGTAACCGCCATGTTTATATAGGTTCATAAATAGGTTTATAGGTCAGGTACCCCCATATTACAACCTAAATAAAGGTTTTAACCCCCTGATTGCCCCTAGAGTTAACCCTTTCACCAGTGATCACTGTATAACTGTCACTGGTGACGCTGGTTAGCCAGTTAGTTATTTCGTTATTTAGGTTCCCCGTCAGGTTTTTATATAGCGTCAGGTACCCCCATATATTACCTAATAAAGGTTTTAACCCCCTGATTGCCCCTAGTTAACCCTTTCACCCCCTTTTGCCAGTGTCACTAAGCGATCGTTTTTCTGATCGCTGCATTAGTGTCGCTAGGTAACCAGTTTTTTTTTTGTATTACTGTTACGGGTGACGCTGGTTAGTTAGCTTTATTTTTTATACTGTCAGGGCACCCGCCATTTATTACCCAATAACGGTTTAACCCCCTGATCGCCCGGCGGGTGATATCAATTAGGTTTTAGGGTCAAATAAGGTCTGCGTCGCCCCAGGTTAGTGCCAGTACCGCAAACACCCACGCGCAAAGCATACACCTCCCTTAGTGGTACAGTATCTGAACAGATCAATATCTGATCTGATCAGATCTATACTAGCGTCCCAGCAGTTTAGGGTTCCCAAAAAAAAAAAACGCATTGTTAGCGGGATCAGCCCAGATACCTGCTAGCACCTGCGTTTTCCCCCTCCGCCCAGCCCAGCCCACCCAAGTGCAGTATCGATCGATCACTGTCACTTACAAAACACTAAGCACACATAACTGCAGCGTTCGCAGAGTCAGGCCTGATCCCTGCGATCGCTAACATTTTTTTTGTGGTAGCGTTTTGATTCAGTCGCTTCAGTCAGGAGCTTTTTTACCTGTGAATCTCAAAAAAAAAAAAAAAAAAAATAGTTGTCGTTTTATTGTTCTCTCTCTCACTCTATTCTCTCTCTATTGTTGCTCTTTTTTTACTCCATTCTATTCTGCAATGTTTTATTATGTTTTATCATGTTTTATCATGCTTGCTTTTCAGGTATGTAATTTTGTTTACTGTGTGTTTTAGTGTTAAGCATTTTTTTGTTTTCAGGTGCGCCATTCAGTTGCAACGCGGATTTATTTATCTTGACAGCAACAGCGTTTGCTCCCACGATACATAAAGCCGCGACTCCAACGCTGTAGGAGGTGATTTCACCACCACAGTTAAAAAAAAAGAGCATATATGCCGAAGCATGGGGGCAGCAGGGGGGGGGGGGGGGGAGGAGCGATTGGCTCCTAATGCCACGTACATACGGTCGAAATTCCGACCGTGTGTACACGGCATAACTTTTGCGGGAGGATGCCCCCATGCATCGGCATATATAAATGGTGCATGTATGCCCATCATTAGAAGTGGGTGGATGAAGGGAGGTATTCTAATGGTGGGCATACCCACCAATCAATCTCTTTTTTTCGTTCAGCCAAGAGGCTGCATGAAAAAAAAAAAAGATTACAATATATGTCCAGTATGTTGCTGGACTTTGAATGGTTATACCAGAATGATGCCTGCAGGTTTAGGTATCATCTTGGTATCATTCTTTTCAGCCAGTGATCGGCTTTCATGTAAAAGCAATTCTAGCGGGTAATTAGCCTCTAGACTGCTTTTACAAGCAGTGGGAGGGAATGTCCCCCCTCCCGGATATAAACCGCGCCATTGGGAAATTGGGAAAGCATTTTATCACACCAATCTTGGTGTGGTCAGATGCTTTGAGGGCAGAGGAAAGATCTAGGGTCTAATAGACCCCAATTTTTTCAAAAAAAGAGTACCTGTCACTGCCTATTGCTATCATAGGGGATATTTACATTCCCTGAGATAACAATAAAAATCATAACAAAGAAAAAAAATGGAAGGAACAGTTTAAAAATAAAAAAAAAAAGCTAAATAAAAAAAAAAAAAAAACAAAAAAAAAAAAAAAAAGCACCCCTGCCCCCCCTTCTCTTGCGCAAAGGCGTACACAAGCGTTGGTCTGGCGTCATATGTAAACAGCAATTGCACCATGCATGTGAGGTATCACCGCGAAGGTCAGATCGAGGGCAGTAATTTTAGCAGTAGACCTCCTCCGTGAATCTAATGTGGTATCATGTAAAGGCTTTTAAAGGCTTTTAAAAATGTATGTAGTTTGTCGCCACTGCGTGTTTGTGCGCAATTTTAAAGCATGTCGTGTTTGGTATCCATGTACTCGGCCTAAGATCATATTTTTTATTTCATCAAAAATTTGAGCAATATAGTGTGTTTTAGTGCATTAAAATAAAAAAAAGTGTATTTTTTCCACAAAAAATGCGTTTGAAAAATCGCTGCGCAAATACTGTGTGGAAAAAAAAAAAAATGCAACACCCACCATTTTAATCTGTAGGGCCTTTGCTTTAACATTATATATAGTGTTTTGGGGGTTCAACGTAATTTTCTTGCAAAAAAAAAATATGTTTTCATGTAAACAAAAAGTGTTAGAAAGGGCTTTGTCTACAAGTGGTTAGAAGAGTGGGTGACGTGTGACATAGGCTTCTAAATGTTGTGCATAAAATGCCAGGACAGTTCAAACCCCCCCCAAATGACCCCATTTTGGAAAGTAGACACCCCAAGCTATTTGATGAGAGCAATGTTGAGCCCATTAAATATTTTTTTTTTTTTTGTCCCAAGAGATTGAATAATGAAAAAAAAAAAAATATATATATATTTTTTTTACAAAAAGTTGTCACTAAATGATATATTGCTCAAACATGTCATGGGCATATGTGGAAATACACCCCAAAATACATTCTGTTGCTTCTCCTGAGTACGGGGATACCACATGTGTGGGACTTTTTGGGAGCCTAGCTGCGTACGGAACCCCAAAAACCAATCACCGCCTTCAGGCTTTCTAAGGGTGTAATTTTTTTATTTCACTTCTCACTGCCAATCACAGTTTCGGAGGCCATGGAATGCCCAGATGGCATAAAACCCCCCAAAATGACCCCATTTTGGAAAGTAGACACCCCAAGCTATTTGCTGAGAGGTATGGTGAGTATTTTGCAGATCTCGCTTTTTGTCACAAAGTTTTGAAAATTGAAAAAAAAAAAAGAAAAAAAAAAATTTTTTTTTCTTTACTTTCTTCATTTTCAAAAACAAATGAGAGCTGTAAAATACTCACCATGCCGCTCAACAAATAGCTTGGGGTGTCTACTTTCCAAAATGGGGTCATTTGGGGGGTTTTGTGCTATTGTGGCATTTTATGGCCTTCGAAACGGTGATAGGTAGTGAGGAGTGAAATCAAAAATTTGCACCCTTAGAAATCCTGAAGGCGGTGCTTGGGTTTCGGGGCCCCGTACGCGGCTAGGCTCCCAAAAAGTCCCACACATGTGGTATCCCCATACTCAGGAGAAGCAGCAAAATGTATTTTGGGGTGCAATTCCACATATAACTATGGCATGTGTGAGCAATATATCATTTAGTGACAACTTTTTGAAAAAAAAAAAAATCTTTTTTATTTTTGTCTTTATTCAATCACTTGGGACTAAAAAAAAAAAAATATTCAATGGGCTCAACATGCCTCTCAGCAAATAGCTTGGGGTGTCTACTTTCCAAAATGGGGTCATTTGGGGGGGTTTTGTACTTCTCTGCCATTTTAGCACCTCAAGAAATGAAATAGGCAGTCATAAATTAAAAGCGGTGTAAATTCCAGAAAATGTACTCTAGTTTGTAGACGCTATAACTTTTGCGCAAACCAATAAATATACGCTTATTGGCATTTTTTTTACTAAAGACATGTGGCTGAATACATTTTGGCCCAAATGTTTGACTAAAATTGAGTTTATTAGATTTTTTTTATAACAAAAAGTAGAAAATCTCTTTTTTTTTCAAAATTTTCGCTCTTTTTCCGTTTATATCGCAAAAAATAAAAATCACAGAGGCAATCAAATACCATCAAAAGAAAAAAAAAAGGACGCAAATTTCGTTTGGTTACAAATTGCATGACCGCGCAATACCAGTTAAAGTAGTGCAGTGCGAAATTGAAGAAAGACCTCTGGTCCTTTGGCTGCCAAATGGTCCGGGGCTGAAGTGGTTAAACGTGTGTAAAAAAAAAGAAGCAAAACCAGCTCTGGCAGCATATGGGTTAAATGCGGTAAAGAATAAGGAGGTCAAACATCTAGTTACACTATTTGGCAGGGGGGCCTGGATTATATAACTTGTTGAACAGAATTGCAAAGGTAAAAGGTTCACATATACATATTTTAATTGTATTTTTAGCTGCTTGCCTTAAAGCGGAAGTAAACCCATCGATTTAACATTTTAAAAAAAAAAGGCATGCCGTGAATGCTAACTGCACATTGGCTGTGCTCTCAACCAAACAGTCAAACCATCCAATGGCTGGTGTCATAACGGATCACATGTGCAGCACTGTGGCAGTTGAAGATTAAACAGAGGCAAAGATGGCAGCTTCCTTGGCTGAAAACGATAGGGGGGTTTACTTCCACTTTAATTTCCACTCTGAAATCTTCTGCCATATGAACCTGTGAAGGAAAGAACTCATGTGTTGTATAATGACAGATGCACCACATAACACACAACCGATGTTATAAATAATTGAAATGGTCAGAGAGAGATGTACTAAACTCAGACAGCAAAGCTCTTTCCCTTAATTTGCTGTGTAACCCCGCTGTGCTACTTCAGGCAGACAGAGCTCGTTTAGACACTCTCAGGCTCTTCTTGATCTCTACATTCTGCAAATAACATATTTTGTGTTATTCCAAGCTCACAGCATATTTTAATCTCGTGGCCATGAAATTCAACATGTCATTGTTTAAAACAAATGTAATTTCAGTTTTATTTCCTTATTTACCAGGAAGAGAATCAACATTTGTCATTGTCAGCTTTAAAAAATATGGTTTTACGCTTTACCTTGTGATGTATTCATTGTCTGGGAATTATACTCAAAGTGGTTCTAAAGGCTGAAGGTTTTTTTTTTTTTCTTTACCGCAATGCATTTTCTGCATTAGGGTAAAAAACCTTCAGAGTGCAGTCCCCTCCCCCCTTGCACTCCCTTATACATACCTGACCTTAACCACTTGCCGACCGCCCCATGTATATATACGTCGGCAGAATGGCACGTACAGGCAGAACCACGTACCTGTACGTGCCATTCTTCCGGCGGGTACCTGTACGTGCCATTCTTTCTTCCGGCGGGTGGGGGTGTCCGATCGGAACCCCCTCCGCCGGCGGGGACGGTCGGCATCGCTTCAGGAGCGATCCGGGACGAGGGGACGGCCAGTGGTTTCTGGCCACCCCCTCGCGATCGCTCCTGGCGAATGAAAAGCTTCCCCTTCCTGTCTATTGTATAGACAGGAAGGCGGAAGTGATGTCACGCTCGGTGCGCCGGTCTATGTGACCGGAACGCCGAGGAGAGAACATGTAAAGGTTAGTGCACAAACAGTACACTGACACCAGTACACATAGGCACACAATCCCCCCCCCTGTCACCCCCAGATCACCCCCCAGATCACCCCCCCCCCCCCCAGTCACAGTGTCACTAATTGCAGTGATCATTTATTTACTGATCACTGCATTTAGTGTCAGTGTGACTGTAATAACTGTCAGGGCAGTTAGTTTTAGGTCCAAGGTTGCCCCCTACCCCCCCCCCCTAATAAAGGTTTAACCCCCTGATTGCCCCTAGTTAACCCCTTCACCCCCTTTTGCCAGTGTCACTAAGCGATCGTTTTTCTGATCGCTGCATTGTGTCGCTAGGTAACCATTTTTTTTTTTTATTTTAACCGCCATGTTTTATATAGGTTCATAAATAGGTTTATAGGTCAGGTACCCCCATATTACAACCTAAATAAAGGTTTTAACCCCCTGATTGCCCCTAGAGTTAACCCTTTCACCAGTGATCACCGTATAACTGTCACTGGTGACGCTGGTTAGCCAGTTAGTTATTTCGTTATTTAGGTTCCCCGTCAGGTTTTTATATAGCGTCAGGTACCCCCATATATTACCTAATAAAGGTTTAACCCCCTGATTGCCCCTAGTTAACCCTTTCACCCCCTTTTGCCAGTGTCACTAAGCGATCGTTTTTCTGATCGCTGCATTAGTGTCGCTAGGTAACCAGTTTTTTTTTAGGTTAACCGCCATGTTTATATAGGTTCATAAATAGGTTTATAGGTCAGGTACCCCCATATTACAACCTAAATAAAGGTTTTTAACCCCCTGATTGCCCCTAGAGTTAACCCTTTCACCAGTGATCACCGTATAAATGTCACTGGTGACGCTGGTTAGCCAGTTAGTTATTTCGTTATTTAGGTTCCCCGTCAGGTTTTTATATAGCGTCAGGTACCCCCATATATTACCTAATAAAGGTTTAACCCCCTGATTGCCCCTAGTTAACCCTTTCACCCCCTTTTGCCAGTGTCACTAAGCGATTGTTTTTCTGATCGCTGCATTAGTGTCACTGGTGCCGCTAGGTAGCCAGTTTTTTTTTGTATTACTGTTACGGGTGACGCTGGTTAGTTAGCTTGTTTTTTATACTGTCAGGGCACCCACCATTTATTACCCAATAACGGTTTAACCCCCTGATCGCCCGGCGGGTGATATCAATTAGGTTTTAGGGTCAAATAAGGTCTGCGTCGCCCCAGGTTAGTGCCAGTACCACAAACACCCACGCGCAAAGCATACACCTCCCTTAGTGGTATAGTATCTGAACAGATCAATATCTGATCTGATCAGATCTATACTAGCGTCCCAGCAGTTTAGGGTTCCAAAAAAACGCATTGTTAGCGGGATCAGCCCAGATACCTGCTAGCACCTGCGTTTTCCCCCTCCGCCCAGCCCACCCAAGTGCAGTATCGATCGATCACTGTCACTTACAAAACACTAAGCACACATAACTGCAGCGTTCGCAGAGTCAGGCCTGATCCCTGCGATCGCTAACATTTTTTTTGTGGTAGCGTTTTGATTCAGTCGCTAACAGTCAGGAGCTTTTTTACCTGTGAATCTCAAAAAAATAAAAAAAACAAAAATAGTTGTCGTTTTATTGTTCTCTCTCTCTCTCTATTCTCGCTCTTTTTTTACTCCATTCTATTCTGCAATGTTTTATTATGTTTTATCATGCTTGCTTTTCAGGTATGTAATTTTGTTTACTGTGTTTTAGTGTTAAGCATTTTTTTGTTTTCAGGTGCGCCATTCAGTTGCAGCGCGGATTTATTTATCTTGACAGCAACAGCGTTTGCTCCCACGATACATAAAGCCGCGACTCCAACGCTGTAGGAGGTGATTTCACCACCACAGTTAAAAAAAAGAGCATATGTGCCGAAGCATGGGGGCAGCAGGGGGGGGGAGGAGCGATTGGCTCCTAATGCCACGTACATACGGTCGAAATTCCGACCGTGTGTACACGGCATAACTTTTGCGGGAGGATGCCCCCATGCATCGGCATATATAAATGGTGCATGTATGCCCATCATTAGAAGTGGGTGGATGAAGGGAGGTATTCTAATGGTGGGCATACCCACCAATCAATCTCTTTTTTTCGTTCAGCCAAGAGGCTGCATGAAAAAAAAAAAGATTACAATATATGTCCAGTATGTTGCTGGACTTTGAATGGTTATACCAGAATAATGCCTGCAGGTTTAGGTATCATCTTGGTATCATTCTTTTCAGCCAGTGATCGGCTTTCATGTAAAAGCAATTCTAGCGGGTAATTAGCCTCTAGACTGCTTTTACAAGCAGTGGGAGGGAATGTCCCCCCTCCCGGATATAAACCGCGCCATTGGGAAATTGGGAAAGCATTTTATCACACCAATCTTGGTGTGGTCAGATGCTTTGAGGGCAGAGGAAAGATCTAGGGTCTAATAGACCCCAATTTTTTCAAAAAAAGAGTACCTGTCACTGCCTATTGCTATCATAGGGGATATTTACATTCCCTGAGATAACAATAAAAATCATAACAAAGAAAAAAAATGGAAGGAACAGTTTAAAAATAAATAAAAAAGCTAAATATAAAAAAAAAAAAAAAAAAAAAAAAAAAAAGCACCCCTGCCCCCCCTTCTCTTGCGCAAAGGCGTACACAAGCGTTGGTCTGGCGTCATATGTAAACAGCAATTGCACCATGCATGTGAGGTATCACCGCGAAGGTCAGATCGAGGGCAGTAATTTTAGCAGTAGACCTCCTCCGTGAATCTAATGTGGTATCATGTAAAGGCTTTTAAAGGCTTTTAAAAATGTATGTAGTTTGTCGCCACTGCGTGTTTGTGCGCAATTTTAAAGCATGTCGTGTTTGGTATCCATGTACTCGGCCTAAGATCATTTTTTTATTTCATCAAAAATTTGAGCAATATAGTGTGTTTTAGGGCATTAAAATAAAAAAAAGTGTATTTTTTCCACAAAAAATGCGTTTGAAAAATCGCTGCGCAAATACTGTGTGGAAAAAAAAAATGCAACACCCACCATTTTAATCTGTAGGGCCTTTGCTTTAACAATATATATAGTGTTTGGGGGTTCAACGTAATTTTCTTGCAAAAAAAAAATATGTTTTCATGTAAACAAAAAGTGTCAGAAAGGGCTTTGTCTTCAAGTGGTTAGAAGAGTGGGTGACGTGTGACATAGGCTTCTAAATGTTGTGCATAAAATGCCAGGACAGTTCAAACCCCCCCCCCCCAAATGACCCCATTTTGGAAAGTAGACACCCCAAGCTATTTGCTGAGAGCAATGTTGAGCCCATTAAATATTTTTTTTTTTTTTGTCCCAAGAGATTGAATAATGAAAAAAAAAAATATATATATATATTTTTTTTACAAAAAGTTGTCACTAAATGATATATTGCTCAAACATGTCATGGGCATATGTGGAAATACACCCCAAAATACATTCTGTTGCTTCTCCTGAGTACGGGGATACCACATGTGTGGGACTTTTTGGGAGCCTAGCTGCGTACGGAACCCCAAAAACCAAGCACCGCCTTCAGGCTTTCTAAGGGAGTAATTTTTTTATTTCACTTCTCACTGCCAATCACAGTTTCGGAGGCCATGGAATGCCCAGATGGCATAAAACCCCCCAAAATGACCCCATTTTGGAAAGTAGACACCCCAAGCTATTTGCTGAGAGGTATTGTGAGTATTTTGCAGATGTCGCTTTTTGTCACAAAGTTTTGAAAATTGAAAAAAAAAAAAAAAAAAATTTTTTTTTCTTTACTTTCTTCATTTTCAAAAACAAATGAGAGCTGTAAAATACTCACCATGCCTCTCAACAAATAGCTTGGGGTGTCTACTTTCCAAAATGGGGTCATTTGGGGGGGTTTTGTGCTATTTTGGCATTTTATGGCCTTCGAAACTGTGATAGGTAGTGAGGAGTGAAATCAAAAATTTGCACCCTTAGAAATCCTGAAGGCGGTGCTTGGGTTTCGGGGCCCCGTACGCGGCTAGGCTCCCAAAAAGTCCCACACATGTGGTATCCCCATACTCAGGAGAAGCAGCAAAATGTATTTTGGGGTGCAATTCCACATATAACTATGGCATGTGTGAGCAATATATCATTTAGTGACAACTTTTTGAAAAAAAAAAAATTCTTTTTTATTTTTGTCTTTATTCAATCACTTGGGACTAAAAAAAAAAATATTCAATGGGCTCAACATGCCTCTCAGCAAATAGCTTGGGGTGTCTACTTTCCAAAATGGGGTCATTTGGGGGGGGTTTTGTACTTCTCTGCCATTTTAGCACCTCAAGAAATGAAATAGGCAGTCATAAATTAAAAGCGGTGTAAATTCCAGAAAATGTACTCTAGTTTGTAGACGCTATAACTTTTGCGCAAACCAATAAATATACGCTTATTGGCATTTTTTTTACTAAAGACATGTGGCTGAATACATTTTGGCCCAAATGTTTGACTAAAATTGAGTTTATTAGATTTTTCTTATAACAAAAAGTAGAAAATCTCTTTTTTTTTCAAAATTTTCGCTCTTTTTCCGTTTATATCGCAAAAAATAAAAATCACAGAGGCAATCAAATACCATCAAAAGAAAGCTCTATTTGTGGGAAGAAAAGGACGCAAATTTCGTTTCGTTACAAAATTGCATGACCGCGCAATTACCAGTTAAAGTAGTGCAGTGCGAAATTGAAAAAAGACCTCTGGTCCTTAAGCTGACAATTGGTCCGGGGCTGAAGTGGTTAAAGAGGTGAACTTATCCTTTAACCACTAGAGATCCGCGCTATAGCCGAATGAAGGCTACAGCGCGGACCTGCTTTGCCGGTGTTCTGTCCAAATGTGTCCGGCTATCATATAGTGTCCGCCCCGTACTGCGCAGCTGCATCGCTTGCGCAGTAGGGAGTAGGGATGGGCCCGGTGCTCGATGCGAACCCACGTTCGCATCGAGCACCGGGCGTTCGCTCGCTCGGCGAGCCCAGAACTATTTTGGCCGCTCGCATCACGTTCGTGTGATGCGAGCGGCCCCGCAATGCATTGCGGCCGGCGCGGCCGCGCGCAGTGCATTGCTGGCTGATGATTGGCCAAGCATGCACTGTGACCCCGCATGCTTGGCCAATCACAGCCCCGGAAACTCGAAGAGCCATAATTGGCTACAGGCAGGACGCCTGTAGCCAATTACAGCTCAGGGGCTGTAGTACACGCCCCCCCCTATAAAAGGCCGCCACGCCGTCTGCGCCGGTCACATGCTGTTCCGGCGCAGATAGAGCAGGCTAGATCTGTGACACTCTGCTGGATTTAGTTAGTTAGAGAGATTTACTTAGAGAGATCGAGTTAGATAGATTCATTCATTTAGATTGATTTAGAAAGAGGGGCTTGTAGTGTGCTCGTGGCAGGCAGGCAGAGCTCCTATATTTTGTTCCCAGAAGCACCTATAGGACTTGTAGTGTGTTCGTGGCAGGCAGGCAGAGCTCCTATATTTTGTTCCCAGAAGCACCTATAGGACTTGTAGTGTGTTCGTGGCAGGCAGGCAGAGCTCCTATATTTTGTTCCCAGAAGCACCTATAGGACTTGTAGTGTGTTCGTGGCAGGCAGGCAGAGCTCCTATATTTTGTTCCCAGAAGCACCTATAGGACTTGTAGTGTGTTCGTGGCAGGCAGGCAGAGCTCCTATATTTTGTTCCCAGAAGCACCTATAGGACTTGTAGTGTGTTCGTGGCAGGCAGGCAGAGCTCCTATATTTTGTTCCCAGAAGCACCTATAGGACTTGAAGTGTGTTAGTCCCATCACACAGACCTACATTTTCTTCCCAGAAGCACCTATAGGACTTGAAGTGTGTTAGTCCCATCACACAGAGATCATATATTTTGTTCCCAGAAGCACCTATAGGACTTGAAGTGTGTTAGTCCCATCACACAGACCTATATTTCCTTCCCAGAAGCACCTATAGGACTTGAAGTGTGTTAGTCCCATCACACAGAGATCATATATTTTGTTCCCAGAAGCACCTATAGGACTTGAAGTGTGTTAGTCCCATCACACAGACCTACATTTTCTTCCCAGAAGCACCTATAGGACTTGAAGTGTGTTAGTCCCATCACACAGAGATCATATATTTTGTTCCCAGAAGCACCTATAGGACTTGAAGTGTGTTAGTCCCATCACACAGAGATCATATATTTTGTTCCCAGAAGCACCTATAGGACTTGAAGTGTGTTAGTCCCATCACACAGACCTATATTTCCTTCCCAGAAGCACCTATAGGACTTGAAGTGTGTTAGTCCCATCACACAGAGATCATATATTTTGTTCCCAGAAGCACCTATAGGACTTGAAGTGTGTTAGTCCCATCACACAGACCTACATTTTCTTCCCAGAAGCACCTATAGGACTTGAAGTGTGTTAGTCCCATCACACAGAGATCATATATTTTGTTCCCAGAAGCACCTATAGGACTTGAAGTGTGTTAGTCCCATCACACAGACCTATATTTCCTTCCAGAAGCACCTATAGGACTTGAAGTGTGTTAGTCCCATCACACAGAGATCATATATTTTGTTCCCAGAAGCACCTATAGGACTTGAAGTGTGTTAGTCCCATCACACAGACCTACATTTTCTTCCCAGAAGCACCTATAGGACTTGAAGTGTGTTAGTCCCATCACACAGAGATCATATATTTTGTTCCCAGAAGCACCTATTGGACTTGAAGTGTGTTAGTCCCATCACACAGAGATCATATATTTTGTTCCCAGAAGCACCTATAGGACTTGAAGTGTGTTAGTCCCATCACACAGACCTATATTTCCTTCCCAAAAGCACCTATAGGACTTGAAGTGTGTTAGTCCCATCACACAGAGATCATATATTTTGTTCCCAGAAGCACCTATAGGACTTGAAGTGTGTTAGTCCCATCACACAGACCTACATTTTCTTCCCAGAAGCACCTATAGGACTTGAAGTGTGTTAGTCCCATCACACAGAGATCATATATTTTGTTCCCAGAAGCACCTATAGGACTTGAAGTGTGTTAGTCCCATCACACAGACCTATATTTCCTTCCCAGAAGCACCTATAGGACTTGAAGTGTGTTAGTCCCATCACACAGAGATCATATATTTTGTTCCCAGAAGCACCTATAGGACTTGAAGTGTGTTAGTCCCATCACACAGACCTATATTTCCTTCCCAAGAAGCACCTATAGGACTTGAAGTGTGTTAGTCCCATCACACAGAGATCATATATTTTGTTCCCAGAAGCACCTATAGGACTTGAAGTGTGTTAGTCCCATCACACAGACCTACATTTTCTTCCCAGAAGCACCTATAGGACTTGAAGTGTGTTAGTCCCATCACACAGAGATCATATATTTTGTTCCCAGAAGCACCTATAGGACTTGAAGTGTGTTAGTCCCATCACACAGACCTACATTTTCTTCCCAGAAGCACCTATAGGACTTGAAGTGTGTTAGTCCCATCACACAGAGATCATATATTTTGTTCCCAGAAGCACCTATAGGACTTGAAGTGTGTTAGTCCCATCACACAGAGATCATATATTTTGTTCCCAGAAGCACCTATAGGACTTGAAGTGTGTTAGTCCCATCACACAGAGATCATATATTTTGTTCCCAGAAGCACCTATAGGACTTGAAGTGTGTTAGTCCCATCACACAGACCTATATTTCCTTCCCAGAAGCACCTATAGGACTTGAAGTGTGTTAGTCCCATCACACAGAGATCATATATTTTGTTCCCAGAAGCACCTATAGGACTTGAAGTGTGTTAGTCCCATCACACAGACCTACATTTTCTTCCCAGAAGCACCTATAGGACTTGAAGTGTGTTAGTCCCATCACACAGAGATCATATATTTTGTTCCCAGAAGCACCTATAGGACTTGAAGTGTGTTAGTCCCATCACACAGACCTACATTTTCTTCCCAGAAGCACCTATAGGACTTGAAGTGTGTTAGTCCCATCACACAGACCTACATTTTCTTCTCAGAAGCACCCATAGGACTTGAAGTGTGTTAGTCCCATCACACAGACCTATATTTTCTTCCCAGAAGCACCTATAGGACTTGAAGTGTGTTAGTCCCATCACACAGAGATCATATATTTTGTTCCCAGAAGCACCTATAGGACTTGAAGTGTGTTAGTCCCATCACACAGAGATCATATATTTTGTTCCCAGAAGCACCTATAGGACTTGAAGTGTGTTAGTCCCATCACACAGAGATCATATATTTTGTTCCCAGAAGCACCTATAGGACTTGAAGTGTGTTAGTCCCATCACACAGACCTATATTTCCTTCCCAGAAGCACCTATAGGACTTGAAGTGTGTTAGTCCCATCACACAGAGATCATATATTTTGTTCCCAGAAGCACCTATAGGACTTGAAGTGTGTTAGTCCCATCACACAGACCTACATTTTCTTCCCAGAAGCACCTATAGGACTTGAAGTGTGTTAGTCCCATCACACAGACCTACATTTTCTTCTCAGAAGCACCCATAGGACTTGAAGTGTGTTAGTCCCATCACACAGACCTATATTTTCTTCCCAGAAGCACCTATAGGACTTGAAGTGTGTTAGTCCCATCACACAGAGATCATATATTTTGTTCCCAGAAGCACCTATAGGACTTGAAGTGTGTTAGTCCCATCACACAGACCTACATTTTCTTCCCAGAAGCACCTATAGGACTTGAAGTGTGTTAGTCCCATCACACAGACCTACATTTTCTTCCCAGAAGCACCCATAGGACTTGAAGTGTGTTAGTCCCATCACACAGACCTATATTTTCTTCCCAGAAGCACCCATAGGACTTGAAGTGTGTTAGTCCCATCACACAGAGCTCCTCTATTTTCTTTGCAGAAGCACCCACAGGACTTCTAGTGTGTTAGTGGCATCACACAGAGCTCCTCTATTTTCTTTGCAGAAGCACCCATAGGACTTCTAGTGTGTTAGTGGCATCACACAGAGCTCCTATATTTTCTTCTCAGCAGCACCCACAGGACTTCTAGTGTGTTAGTGGCATCACACAGAGCTCCTCTATTTTCTTTGCAGAAGCACCCACAGGACTTCTAGTGTGTTAGTGGCATCACACAGAGCTCCTCTATTTTCTTTGCAGAAGCACCCACAGGACTTCTAGTGTGTTAGTGGCATCACACAGAGCTCCTCTATTTTCTTTGCAGAAGCACCCATAGGACTTCTAGTGTGTTAGTGGCATCACACAGAGCTCCTATATTTTCTTCTCAGCAGCACCCACAGGACTTCTAGTGTGTTAGTGGCATCACACAGAGCTCCTCTATTTTCTTTGCAGAAGCACCCATAGGACTTCTAGTGTGTTAGTGGCATCACACAGAGCTCCTATATTTTCTTCTCAGCAGCACCCACAGGACTTCTAGTGTGTTAGTGGCATCACACAGAGCTCCTCTATTTTCTTTGCAGAAGCACCCACAGGACTTCTAGTGTGTTAGTGGCATCACACAGAGCTCCTCTATTTTCTTTGCAGAAGCACCCATAGGACTTCTAGTGTGTTAGTGGCATCACACAGAGCTCCTCTATTTTCTTTGCAGAAGCACCCATAGGACTTCTAGTGTGTTAGTGGCATCACACAGAGCTCCTATATTTTCTTCTCAGCAGCACCCACAGGACTTCTAGTGTGTTAGTGGCATCACACAGAGCTCCTCTATTTTCTTTGCAGAAGCACCCATAGGACTTCTAGTGTGTTAGTGGCATCACACAGAGCTCCTATATTTTCTTCTCAGCAGCACCCACAGGACTTCTAGTGTGTTAGTGGCATCACACAGAGCTCCTCTATTTTCTTTGCAGAAGCACCCACAGGACTTCTAGTGTGTTAGTGGCATCACACAGAGCTCCTCTATTTTCTTTGCAGAAGCACCCATAGGACTTCTAGTGTGTTAGTGGCATCACGCAGAGCTCCTATATTTTCTTCTCAGCAGCACCCACAGGACTTCTAGTGTGTTAGTGGCATCACACAGAGCTCCTCTATTTTCTTTGCAGAAGCACCCACAGGACTTCTAGTGTGTTAGTGGAATCACACAGAGCTCCTCTATTTTCTTTGCAGAAGCACCCATAGGACTTCTAGTGTGTTAGTGGCATCACACAGAGCTCCTATATTTTCTTCTCAGCAGCACCCACAGGACTTCTAGTGTGTTAGTGGCATCACACAGAGCTCCTATATTTTCTTCTCAGCAGCACCCACAGGACTTCTAGTGTGTTAGTGGCATCACACAGAGCTCCTCTATTTTCTTTGCAGAAGCACCCATAGGACTTCTAGTGTGTTAGTGGCATCACACAGAGCTCCTATATATTCTTCTCAGCAGCACCCACAGGACTACCGACTACAATGGCTGGAAGACCGCCAAGGGGAGGCAGAGCGTGCAGAGCCAAGAACACAGGGCAGGCAGGCTCTGTTTCTAGTGGACGTGGCCGTGGACGTGGACGTGGTCGTGCATCGTCATCAGCACGTGGCCATGGGACACGCGCGTCTTTGTTTTCGGCAGCTGGACATGTGGAGCCGCATCATGCTGAAGGCTTGGTAGAATGGATGACCAAGCCCTCCTCATCCTCCTCATCCTCTCTCACCCAGGCTCAGGGTACTGACAGAGCATCATCAGCCACCCCTTCCCTAGACCCACCATGTCCTCCTGAGGAGTCCCCCGAACTCTTTGAGCACAGTGTTGGGTACATGCTCCAGGAGGATGCCCAACGATTCGAAGGCTCGGATGATGATACCCAGCTTGAGGAATCTGGCAGTACTGTTCCACCAGCTGCAGCTTACTGCCAGGTTTGCTCTAGTGGTGAAGAGAGAGGGGATGATGAGGTCACTGACTCCACGTGGGTGCCTGAAGGGAGAGAGGATGAGGAGGAGGACGAGGAGGAGGAGGATGCGGCGTCACATGTCCAACGAGGCAGGATGCCCCCTGGAGGCCAGGTAGAGGCCAGCACAGCAACTGTACAACACCGCAGAGCTCCGCCTGTGCAGGGCGCTGCCTCTGCACGTTATCAGAAAAGTTCTTTGGTGTGGGCCTTTTTTGAGACGAGTGCAGCAGATCGCACCACTGCTATTTGCAATATTTGTCTCAAGCGTATCTCGCGTGGCCAAAACATCAGCCGCTTGGGCACCACAAGCATGACCAGACATATGGCGACCTGCCATGCAGCTCGTTGGCAGGCACACATAAAAGACCCACACCAAAGAACTAAGCGGACCTCTCCTTGCTCCTCCTCAGCTGGGATCTCCATCCCCACTACACCTTCAGTCCTCTCTGAAAGCTGCTCTGAGAGGACTGAAGGTGTAGAATTAGGTGTGTCACAACCAAGTACTTGCAGTACACCGACGTCCGATTGCAGCAGGCAAATTTCCCTGCCCCAGCTGCTGGACCGTAGAAAGAAGTACACTCCCAGCCATCCACATGCCCAGCGGTTGAATGCTAGCCTGGCTAAATTGCTAGCACTTCAACTGCTGCCTTTTCAGTTGGTAGACTCGGCCCCCTTCCGTGAGTTTGTTCAATGTGCGGTTCCTCAGGGGCAGGTTCCCAAACGCCACTTTTTCTCACGGAAGGCGATTCCGTCTCTCTACCGGCATGTGGAGGGCAATGTCCATGCCTCGCTGGACAGGGCGGTCAGCGGTAAGGTGCATATTACCGCTGACTCATGGTCCAGCAGGCATGGACAGGGACGGTACCTTTCTTTCACGGCCCATTGGGTCACTCTATTGGCAGCTGGGAGGGATGCAGGACAAGGTGCAGTAGTGTTGGAGGTTGTTCCGCCACCACGCCTCCAAAACGCTACTACTGCTACTGGTTGTGACACACCTCTCTCCTCCACCCCCTCCTCTTCTTCTTCCTCCAGTGCTCTGTCCTTGGAACCAGCGGTGCTCCGTAGGCGTACAAGGGGCTACGCAAGTACGCAGGCAAAAAGATGCCATGCCGTGCTTGCGCTGGTGTGTTTGGGGGACAGGAGCCACACTGGGCCAGAGGTTCTGGCAGCTCTGCAGGGGCAGGCCGAGAGGTGGTTGACGCCACGTCAGCTTAAGCCAGGAATGGTCGTTTCTGACAATGGCACCAACCTCCTCTCCGCCCTGCGACAGGGGCAGCTCACCCATGTGCCCTGCATGGCTCACGTCCTCAACCTGGTGGTGCAGCGGTTCTTGGGCAGGTTCCCAGGCTTACAGGATGTCCTGAGGCAGGCCAGGAAAGTCTGTGTGCATTTCCGCCGATCTTATAATGCCAGTGCTCGGCTGACTGAGCTGCAAAAGGAGCTGAACCTGCCCAAGAACCGCCTAATATGTGACATGCCCACCAGGTGGAACTCAACGTTGGCCATGCTGCAGCGACTGCACACGCAGCAGAGGGCCATCAATGAGTACCTTTGCGACTACGGCACCAGGACAGGGTCAGGGGAGCTTGGTTTTTTTTCCCCACGTCAGTGGAGCATGATCAGGGATGCATGCACTGTCCTCTCACCATTTGAGGAGGCCACGAGGATGGTGAGCAGTGACAGTGCATGCATCAGTGACACTGTCCCTCTTGTCCACCTGTTGGAGCATACGCTGCGTGGGATAATGGACAGGGCACTTGAGGCAGAACAGAGGCAGGAAGAGGAGGACTTCCTTGCCTCTCAAGGCCCCCTTTATCCGGACAGTGTTCCTTCTGTCCCACCCATCACACAGGAAGAGGATGAGGAGGAGGAGGAGGAGGAGGAGGAGGAGGAGGATTGTGTGAGCATGGAGGTGGAGCCTGGCACTCAGCATCAGCAGCAGCAGTCTTTTAGGGATGATGTACAGTCCCAACAAACCAGTGGACTTGTACGTGGCTGGGAGGAGGTGGCTGGCGATCATGTCATCCTCAGTGACCCAGAAGACTCCGGACCGAATGCCTCAGCTAACCTACGCTGCATGGCCTCCCTGATCCTGCAAAGCCTGCGGAAGGATCCTCGTGTTCTTCGGATCAAGGAGAGGGACCATTACTGGCTGGCCACTCTCCTTGATCCGCGGTACAAGGGTAAGGTTGCGGACCTTATCTTGCCGTCGCAGAGGGAGCAGAGGATGAGACATCTCAGGGAGGCCTTGCAGAAAGGTCTGTGCAACGCGTTCCCAGAAACTGGGAGGCTACAAACTCCTGGTCCTGGGCGACGAGTTGCTGAGGCTTCGGTCAGTGGCAGAAGGAGCGGTGGGGAAGGTGGACGTCTGACCGATGCGTTCAGACAATTTTTTAGTCCGCAGCCCCAAGGTATGATCGGTTCCAGCAACCATCGCCAGCGTCTGATATACATGGTGCAGGAATACCTTGGGGCAAGGTCAGACTTGGACACCTTTCCCACCGAAAATCCTCTGGCTTACTGGGTCCTGAGGATGGATCACTGGCCAGAGCTTGCACAGTATGCAATTGAGCTACTGGCCTGTCCTGCCTCCAGCGTTCTTTCCGAACGCACATTCAGTGCTGCTGGAGGATTTGTGACTGATCATAGGGTGCGCCTGTCCACCGCCTCGGTTGATCGACTGACCTTCATCAAAATGAATCAGTCTTGGATCACCACCAGCTACCAGGCACCTGAGGCGGATATAACCGAATAATTTTTAATGTCACATCCCTTCAAGACTGCCTATGCTGATGCTGAGTGACTGTCCTCTTATGTTCACTGACTATCCTCTTCCTCCTCCTCAATGATCCATGCCACCACACCAGTGCCTAAGGCACAATTTTTCAGCCCCTGTTTAACAGGGGCGTGTACATACAATTTTTATAAAAAAATGCTTCGCAACACGTGTGACTGCTGTGCTCCAAGTACAGTATCTGTGAGGGGTTGCAGTGTTGTGGCACCAGCACCAGTGCCTAAGGCACAATTTTTCAGCCCCTGTTTAACAGGGGCGGGTACTTACACTTTTTTAAAAAAATGCTTCGCAACTCATGTGACTGCTGTGCTCCAAGTACAGTATCTGTGAGGGGTTGCAGTGTTGTGGCACCAGCACCAGTGCCTAAGGCACAATTTTTCAGCCCCTGTTTAACAGGGGCGTGTACTTACAATTTTTTAAAAAAATGCTTCGCAACACGTGTGACTGCTGTGCTCCAAGTACAGTATCTGTGAGGGGTTGCAGTGTTGTGGCACCAGCACCAGTGCCTAAGGCACAATTTTTCAGCCCCTGTTTAACAGGGGCGGGTACTTACAATTTTTTTAAAAAAAATGCTTCGCAACACATGTGACTGCTGTGCTCCAAGTACAGTATCTGTGAGGGGTTGCAGTGTTGTGGCACCAGCACCAGTGCCTAAGGCACAATTTTTCAGCCCCTGTTTAACAGGGGCGTGTACTTACAATTTTTTAAAAAAATGCTTCGCAACACGTGTGACTGCTGTGCTCCAAGTACAGTATCTGTGAGGGGTTGCAGTGTTGTGGCACCAGCACCAGTGCCTAAGGCACAATTTTTCAGCCCCTGTTTAACAGGGGCGTGTACTTACAATTTTTTAAAAAAATGCTTCGCAACACGTGTGACTGCTGTGCTCCAAGTACAGTATCTGTGAGGGGTTGCAGTGTTGTGGCACCAGCACCAGTGCCTAAGGCACAATTTTTCAGCCCCTGTTTAACAGGGGCGTGTACTTACAATTTTTTAAAAAAATGCTTCGCAACACGTGTGACTGCTGTGCTCCAAGTACAGTATCTGTGAGGGGTTGCAGTGTTGTGGCACCAGCACCAGTGCCTAAGGCACAATTTTTCAGCCCCTGTTTAACAGGGGCGGGTACTTACAATTTTTTAAAAAAAATGCTTCGCAACACGTGTGACTGCTGTGCTCCAAGTACAGTATCTGTGAGGGCCGGGTTGCAGTGTTGTGGCACCAGCACCAGTGCCTAAGGCACAATTTTTCAGCCCCTGTTCAACAGGGGCGTGTACTTACAATTTTTTAAAAAAATGCTTCGCAACACGTGTGACTGCTGTGCTCCAAGTACAGTCTCTGTGAGGGGTTGCAGTGTTGTGGCACCAGCACCAGTGCCTAAGGCACAATTTTTCAGCCCCTGTTTAACAGGGGCGGGTAATTACAAATCTTGATCTAATAGTTCACAGCAGGGCCCATTCCTGCGCCCACCAAGAGTAACTATGAGGGCCTGCAGTCTTGTGGCAACACCGTCCACCACCACCGCCAAAGGCCCAATTTTTCTGCCCTGTTCATCAGGTGCTTGCAATTACAAATCTTGATCTAATAACTCACAGCAGGGCCCATTCCTGCGCCCACCAAGAGTAACTATGAGGGCCTACAGTCTTGTGGCAACACCGTCCACCACCACCGCCAAAGGCCCAATTTTTCTGCCCTGTTCATCAGGTGCTTGCAATTACAAATCTTGATCTAATAACTCACAGCAGGGCCCATTCCTGCGCCCACCAAGAGTAACTGTGAGAGCTTACAGTCTTGTGGCAACTCTGTGAGACTCGCTGGGTCACGGATCGGAGTAAGGGGTCGATCCCGACCCCTTACCACGTGATCAGCTGTCAGCCAATGACAGCTGATCATGTGATGACAACAGAGCCGGTAATCGGCTATTTTGGCGCAAGGAGAAAAGAGGTAATTGGCGTGAGGAGAAAAAAAAAAAAGCCGATCACCGGCGGCCGTGAGAGGGACATGAGTCCCAATCACGGCGAGCTGGCGCCAGCTCATCAGTGCCCACATAATAATGTATTTACTTCTCTCTATTTAACCCTTATTAACTCTTAGTTTACCCCAATCAGCCCTAATTAACTCCTTCTCCCCCTTCTCCTATTTTTTTCCTTGTTTATTTCTAACTTATTATTATATAACTTAATAATTTAATAATCTCATATACACGCACATCTCCCTGTATATTATATACCTAAAAATGCATGCAACACAGGGCCCAGTGTCTTCAACTATTTTATCTGCTTATGATTTGTACAATTTTTTAATTTGTCCCCCCCCCCCTAAACATGGTAATAGCATTTGAAAAACAAAACCTTTCCATTTTTTACGATATACCTCTTTTAATGCAGAGTAATGTTATTAATGTCTGGTGGAAGAATCCAGCAGGGTATTGTACATGCCTCCTGAAAGCATCGTAGTGCTCTGCCTCGTATGCCTCTCAAGAACCCCTGATCCAAGCAATAGTGTGACTCTTGGGAGGAGTAATGCGTGAAAGAGATTTGTGGCCAAACAAGTGACAACTATATCTAGCCTATAGCCTTAGATGTAAAGAGATTCATTAAAAATAGTGAGGTGTTGTCGACATCCATATCCACTCTGGAGAGTACTAAGGCTATTTTGCATTTAGGCTTATCATAGTTGACAACGCCCGGCATTTTCTAGGCTTCCAATTTCCTTGCCTTACTGAGCAGTCACATCAGAAAACCAGTGTACTGTATTGTACTACTAAAATATACAAGCTGATTAAATGTTAATACCAGCCTGATCTAACACATGGAGTGTAATGCATTTAAAAATAGGTAACCGTAAGGTGACTACAAGTTGACAGACGAAGTAAAAGGCTTTACTTGAGTAGCGGGGAGTTCAAAAGTTCATTTTGTCCTTTACTTGAACTTGCTGAAGGAATCCTCATCTATAATTAATGCAAAAATCTGTACAAAACATAAAAATTCAAACCAAAGTCAACCTGATGTGTCTCCATGACAGCAATAAATAAATAAAAGATTAGAAAGTCCATGAAGATAATGTACAAATAAACAAGACCCGGTGGAGGGTAAGACTATAAATATAGACATATTAGTAGATGAAAAGGTGATGAGTAATGAGGTTTAAAACTACTCTATGAAATGGTGACATTATGCATAATTTAAAAGTCATCTCAAACTTTGCCAATCCGTATATTGGTAATTGGTCTTATGTCCCTCTTGCCTTACTGAATGTTCCCAGTTTTGTCATGAATTTTGATACTTTAACAACCTCAGCTCCGGAAAGGTTTTTACCCCCCTTCATGACCAGGCTATTTTTTGCTATTAAGCACTGTGCTACTTTAACTGGTAATTGCGCAGTCATGCAACACTGTACCTAAACAAAATTTATATCATTTTTTTCACACAAATAAACCTTGCTTTTTCATGTTATTTGATCACCACTAGGTTTTTTATTTTTTATTACATAAACAAAAAAATGTAAAACATTTTGAAAAAAAAACAAAACAATATTTTTTACTTTCGGCTATAAAACATTTACAAAAAATGTTTTAAAAAAATCTAATTTCTTCATAAATTTAGGCCAAAATGTATTAAAAATGTAAAAAATAAAAAAAAAACAATAAGGGTATATTGATTGGTTTGCGTGAAAGTTATAGTGCATATATATACTGGAACTTTTATTTATTTATTTTTATACTACTAATGGCGGTGAACAGTGACTTAAAGTGGGACTTTGATGCGGTGGACAATCTGACACTAACTAACACTGGGTTGGGACTAACAACCTGCCACTGACATCACCAGTGACATTAAAGTGGTTGTAAACTCTCCCCCACAACTTTTTCCCATGTAAACCAGCATAAAAAAACCCTAATGAACACTGCTTGTAGATATCCCCTTACTTGCTTAGTATTGTTGTAATCCTTTTTGTTCTTTAGAATGACGTCACTGAACATGCCAATATCTACCCTGATTTACGGCACACTCTGTGTGCTTGTCTATCTATTATCAGGACTTCCTACGGCACAACACTGAAATCCCATGAGACTGCATACCCCATGTGACCCCATGTGACCATGTGACATCACATGGAGTGTTTAACCTTGGCATCGGACAGCATTACTGCAGTCTTATCAGCTGAAGCTGATAAGACTGACATAGGCAAACACTAGATAATCGGCACAAGTAAATACTATGAAATAAAACAAGTCAGCTATGAGCAGGGAAGCAGGGTTGCCATCGAAACATTGGATTGAGAAGGAGGCTTGGTTAACAGTACAGGAAGTGCTCAATGTAAGGGCTGAAATTCACTCTACTGTGGACTCAGAAAACAATACTTACCCCCTGGAAACAAGTTTTTTTAAAGTTTCTTTAAACAGTAAGTAATATGCGATTTGGTCTGGATTACAGTGGCTATAGTTTGATAATTACTTATTATAATGGACTAAATTAAAAGAAGCATCAGAATAGGGGAGTTTACTTCCTCTTTAAGACTTTGTTCACACCATGTACAGAGACATCAGTTTTTCTGCACGCATTCTGCAAGGACACAAAGAAAACAATAGTTCTCTATGTGCCCTGTTCACCCCACAACACCGGTATCACATGCTGATTTTTTCTGCATCGTATATATGCAGTTTTCTGCATGAAAATAAACTGACATGACATCAACATTGTGGTGTGAACAGGATGCGTATCAGCACATAACTGACATGCATGAAAACTGATGTCAACATACATAAAATATTACTGAAACACACATGAAAACGGATGTAAACTGATATAAACTCAAGTCTCTGCAAGTAAAATCTGTGCAGTTTTCCCATGTTTTCATGCACGTATGGTGTGAATGAGCCCTAAGCCTAGGTTCACACTACTGCGATGTAATGTACTGCGAATTTGATTAGTTTTTTTTGTCCTGTGTGAGGTGCAAATTTGCCTTGCGTTTTCAGGTGAACAGGTGCAAATTTACAGTGATTTTACTGCGAATTTCAGGAGGCAGACAGTGAACAATTCGCAGAGATGTGATCGGTGTGCTGCGAGTTTACTGCAAGTGCGATTGAAGCCTATGAACATAAAATCCGCACTGCACCATAGGAATTTGCGTCACACCCACAGTCAACAAGCACAGAACCCTTTTTTTTTTCGCACCAAATTCGCAGCGCGATTGAACCACTATGCTTTTTACACGACCTGCAAATCTGTGTGTTCCTGAAGGAATCAAACCCGCTGTAAAGCCCGGTTCACACTAGTGCAATGCCAGACATTGCATGTGATTCGCACCGCATTGCTGTTCAGATCACATGCGATGTCTATGCGATGCGATTTCAGCTATACAAACTGTATGGCTGAAATCGCATAACATTCGCATCAAAATGGTGCAGGACCCTTTTTTTGGTCCGCACTGGAATCGAATCGCATGGGTGTTCACATTTATGCAATCCGATTCCTTCACCACTTCACAGTTCACACTGCTGATCAATCTGGGGGTGTCGTTAACTTTACATTGACACCCGCAGCGGTTTGCAGATCTCAGTGTGAACCACTGTGTGTGATTCAGGTGCGATGCGGGAATCCACACTGGATTCGCAGGGTTCTCGCATCGCACTAGTGTGAACCGGAACTAAATGCCGCGTACACACGTGCGGACTTTTGCCGGCGGACCTAGTCAAGGGGACAATCCCGCCGGACTTTCCAGCTGGGTCCGCTGGACTTTCCGAGCACGTGTGGACTTGCCCACACACGTGCGGACTTTTGCCCACACACGCAACGGACTTCTCCGGCGGACTTGCCCACACACGTGCGGACTTGCCCACACACGCACGGCCGGATAATCCGCCGGCCAAAGTCCGCAGGACTTTTGAAAATGAACGGACTTGCCGCTCATCGGCAAGTCCGTTCATTTAGCACGTGACTTCAGGTTACGTAGCTAGCGTAGGCAGTAAATGCCGCCGCGCTAGCTCCGTAAGCTGGCATGGATTTAAAGGGACTCCCCACGCCGAAAAAACGGCGTGGGGGTTCCCCCCAAATCCACGCCAGACCCTTATCCGAGCACGCAGCCTGGCAGGCCAGGAAAGGGGTGGGGACGAACGAGCGCCCCCCCCCCTCCTGAGCCGTACCAGGCCGCGTGCCCTCAACATGGGGGGTGCCCTGGGGAAAGGGGGGCCGTGCGGCCCCCCCACCCCAAGGCACCTTGTCCCCATGTTGATGAGGACAAGGGCCTCTTCCCGACAACCCTGGCCGTTGGTTGTCGGGGTCTGCGGGCGGGGGCTTATCGGAATCTGAGAGACCCCTTTAATAAGGGGGCCCCCAGATACCGGCCCCCCACCCTATGTGAATGAGTATGGGGTACGATGTACCCCTACCCATTCACCTAAGGTGTAAAATGTAAAAAAAAAAAACACCCACACTTTTGAAAAAATAGTTTATTGCACTGCTCCGGGGGTCTTCTTCCGTCTTGGGGGTCTTCTCGCCGGACTCCCCCGCCATTTACCAAGCTCTTTTACCGAGCGGGGGAAGTCCGGCTACCTTCTTCGTCGTCGCCGCCGTCTGGGGGTCTCGATCCGCCTTCGGGGGTCTTCCGGGGGTCTCTTCTGTTCTTGCGGCGGTCGTCGTCTTCCGCGCCGCCGGCGCCTTGTCCTTCTTCTTGTCCTTCTTCTTCTTGTCCTTCTTCTTGTTCTTGTTCTTGTTCTTGTTCTTGTTCTTGTTCTTGTTCTTCTTCTTCTTCTTCTTCTTCTTCTTCTTCTTCTTCTTCATCTTCCGATGTTGACCCGACGCTCTCTCTGCCCGGAATGCCTGTGCCGCTCTGCGCTAGGACTTATATAGGGGCATGGAGACAGGGTCACATGTTCATGTCACATGGTGACCCCGCCCCCTTGCGATGTCACAGTCCCAGCATCCTCCGGGACTGTGACAACACAAGGGGGCGGGGTCACCATGTGACATGAACATGTGACCCTGTCTCCATGCCCCTATATAAGTCCCAGCGCAGAGCGGCACAGGCATTCCGGGCAGAGAGAGCGTCGGGTCAACATCGGAAGAAGAAGAAGAAGAAGAAGAAGAAGAAGAACAAGAAGAAGGACAAGAAGAAGGACAAGAAGAAGGAGAAGGCGCCGGCGGCGCGGAAGACGACGACCGCCGCAAGAACAGAAGAGACCCCCGGAAGACCCCCGAAGGCGGATCGAGAACCCCAGACGACGGCGGCGACGACGAAGAAGGTAGCCGGACTTCCCCCGCTCGGTAAAAGAGCTTGGTAAATGGCGGGGGAGTCCGGCGAGAAGACCCCCAAGACGGAAGAAGACCCCCGGAGCAGTGCAATAAACTATTTTTTCAAAAGTGTGTGTGTTTTTTTTACTTTACATTTTACACCTTAGGTGAATGGGTAGGGGTACACCGTACCCCATACTCATTCACATAGGGTGGGGGGCCGGGATCTGAGGGCCCCCTTATAAAAGGGGTCTCTCAGATTCCGATAAGCCCCCGCCCGCAGACCCCGACAACCAACGGCCAGGGTTGTCGGGAAGAGGCCCTTGTCCTCATCAACATGGGGACAAGGTGCTTTGGGGTGGGGGGGCCGCACGGCCCCCCTTTCCCCAGGGCACCCCCCATGTTGAGGGCACGCGGCCTGGTACGGCTCAGGAGGGGGGGGGGGGGCGCTCGTTCGTCCCCACCCCTTTCCTGGCCTGCCAGGCTGCGTGCTCGGATAAGGGTCTGACATGGATTTGGGGGGGACCCCCACGCCGTTTTTCGGCGTGGGGATTCCCTTTAAATCCATGACAGGTGACGGAGCTAGCGCGGCGGCATTTACTGCCTACGCTAGCTACGTACCTGAAGTTACGTTCGAAATGAACGGACTGCTCCGTGTGTGGGCAAGTCCGTTCATTTTCAAAAGTCCCGCGGACTTGCCTACTAACGGCGGGATTGTCCGCTGGACTGCCAAGTCCAGCGGATAATTTTAAAACCAAACTTAAAACTTTGGTCCGCCGGACTTTGGCGCCAAAAAGTCCGCCGGCGCCCACACACGAGGGGATTATCCGCTGGACTTCAGTCCAGCGGATAATCCCGCGGGATTGTCCCTTCGTGTGTACGGGGCATAAGGGTCACTCGTCCACAGTACATTGCTGGGGTTGTTCGAAAGTGGTTAAAGAGCTGGGAATTTAGAAGAATTTTATCATCAATTCTAAGTTTTGGTAAACAGATGGAGTGCCAAACAATCAGTTCAAAACTCTATATATCCTTATTCTTCACAGTACAATGACAACCAGCAGTAATGCTCTTTTATAGTAAATTGCACCACAGTCCATAAGGGAACTCCAACAACCTCAGCCCAAGACCCCGATGAAGTAGAATTCTTTGGACCCCCTAAACGATTTCTCTATCACACTTCCACTGGTTGGTCATATGGTCAAGTATAAAGATATATGGTCTTTGGAGCTGATCATTTGATGCTCTGTTTTCTGTTCACTTAAACTTCTCCAGTTGGGAGGTTCTCATTCAGTGGGGCAAACCCCCCTACTTTGTGTTCTCAAGGCTGAAGAGGTCAAGTTCACAGGAGCTACCATCAATTTTTATATAAAGCCCATTTTGTGTCCATCACTTAAATTTTTTTTAAAGTCTTATTTAGTCAATAATCAACTCCAAGGTCAAGTTCATCCATAGCTGATAATTGAACGTGGGCAAACACCAATGAGAAGAATTGCCATGTATTGTTTTTTCAGTCTTTTTTTTTTTTGGAATTTTTTTGTTTTTACCAATTTACCAAGTACAGCTGATTAGAAGTAACTAGAGATATTGTCGAATATAAAACAGCTTTGTTAGGTATCTCTCATTCCATATCATAAGGTGACTAACGAACCAGGTCTCAGATGATTCAGTTGAAAAACAAGTAGGTGTCCCATTGTTACAATAATGTAGAGTGAAATCTAGTATTGATCTGAGAGTCTGAGAGTGATTAACAGCCTCAGGCGGTCTTCCGCTGAGGAGAGTAAAAGTCACACTTACATGATGGATGATCATGGAAGAAAGGTGTTCTGCTGTTTTCTTAGGTTTTTTTCTACATCTCTCTGAGATTTAAAGTGGTTGCAAACCCTTACATATACCCAGTGAAGTGACTGGCCTCAAGTGATACACAAAAATGATACAAATCCTCCTATATAAGTTGTACCTGTTTATCGTCTGTCTTCTCTATGCTACATCCATTCAAAGTCCAGAATTTACACAACTTGTCTGAGCCTTCTAAAAGTGTGTGTGGGAGGGGGGATGAAGTTGCACTCTGCAGAGCTCAGTAAGGAGAGCTGAGAGCTTATTGAAGGGGTAGAGACACACACCCCTTCACACAGCACACAGGAACAGACCTAGGACTGTCAATCACAGGCTGTGTGCTAGAAATCCCTCCCCTGTCAACATTTTTCTCTTGGTGTCAGGAAAATGTGTAAGAAGTGATTTATGCAGATAGCAGAGGAACAAGGCAGCAGACAGAAATGACACTTAGTATTCTGGACTGAGACATGTACACACTAGTGAGGGATATGCTTTGTTCATATTTCATATCTGAGGTTTACAACCAGTTTACGTGTTAGGGAATACAGCTAGGCCACCTTCCTACCTCAGCCTATGATTGGATAGTCAAGGAGCAGCAACAGACCAATGAGCTCATGCTTGTTGTCTTTCCTTGTGTAATCATGCTCCCTGTGAGCACCTTCGAATGCTGGACATCAGCTTGGACCTGCCCCATCCACCCCTGCATGCTAAAATAAAGTCCAATTTTGATATTTATAGTTGCATTTGAAAATGCTTTAAAGTGGTTGCAAACCCCATTCATGAAATTTGAACTAAGCACATATGACCGTAAATGTCCGCTCCCAGCGATTGTATGTTTTTTGCTGCTTCGTCGAATCTTCATGTTGAACGGTATTATACATATTTTTGATCGTATCGAATGATACGATGCTTGTTTGTTTCTGTTCATGTCGAACGGTCTACCCCAACACCCAAAGGAATTGCATTGTATCAAAATTCAAGCATATAACTTCCTGTTCGCTCTGCGCTCCTAAGGTTTCTGGTTCACACTTGCGATGGCAGCATCCGCAGGTTTCTCCAGGCAGTTTGACCCCATGGAGGGGGGTCCTCTTTATTTACAATCAGCCAATAACATTCATCATCATCATTATCATTTTACTTCCCCCACCCATTCCAGCAGTGGCCACTACTATTTCTCTATAATGTTGAATCTTTTCGAATCTTTTTCGAATAATCTTGGACTAATAGATTTAGGTTAGGCAAATTCGACCGCAGGTTCGATAGACACAGATCGCTATTTTCACTGTCATGTCGAATCTTCTATCTATCTATATCGGACTTTTGTCGCAACAATCCAAAAATATAATAGATACAAAAATAAAGCATTTTTTTTATGTCGGATCTTTCAGATTTCGGATTCTGCGCATTTGTTGTCGTTTTGTTAAAACGAACGTGAAAATACCTGAAGTTCTAACGAAAATGCATTCGGACGATAATGAATGCACATGTCTAATATACAGTTAGGTCCATCAAGGGGTTGAACATAAATATCAAGTACAAATTATAGGAACTTCAACCATTTTTATACACAGTCCCCCCATTTTCAGGGGCTCAAATGTAATTGTACAAATTATTATTATTATACAGGATTTATATAGCGCCAACAGTTTACACAGCGCTTTACATATTGAGGGTAGACAGTACAAATACAATACACTTGAATATAGTAGGAATCAGAGGGCCCTGCTCCTTAGAGCTTACAATCTAAGAGGGAAGGTCAAGAGATACAAATGAATATAATCATAAATACAATGTTTATTTTTTTATATTTTGTTGAGAATCCTTTACTGGCAATGACTGCCTGAAGTTTGGAACCCATGGACTTTACCAAAGACTGGGTTTCCTCCTTTCTGATGCTTTGCCAGGCTCTAACTGCAGCTGTCTTCAGTTGTTCTTTGTTGGTGGATCTTTCTGCCTTTAGTTTTGACTTCAGAAAGTGAAATTCATGCTCAATTGGGTTGAGATCAGGTGATTGACTCGGCCATTTCAGAATATTCTACATCTTTTCCTTCAAAAGCTCCTGGGTTGTGTTTGCAGTGTGTTTTAGATCATTGTCCATCTGTACTGTGAAGCGCCATCCAATCAATTTTGCTGCATTTGGCTGAATCTGGGCTGACAGTATATCTCTAAACACTGTAGAATTAATTTGGCTGCTTCTGTCTTCTGTCACATCATCAATAAACACCAATGACCCAGTGCCACTGGAAGCCATGCATGCCCATGTCAGACCAGTTGATACTTGTTCCCAATACTTGATAACAATTCATGTAAGTGGATGTACATAGGTCCTCTGCCTGCTATGTCATATATTGAGTACATGTAGTAGTGGGGATACAGTTAGCGTTGGTTGCTTGAACATTGGGATACTTTTAGAATATACATACTTTTCTTCCTTCACAATACTTGGGGTTGGATATCTTCTCCGCCTTATCCATCATGATACGATCCAGTGTCCACCAGACTAGGGTCCTGGTTATCTTACCAAAGACTAGTGGGTTGGACAGCAGTTTTGCTATGCACTGAGCCTATGGGCATGCATTGGGCTGCATACTGATGAAATTGATGAGCACTTTGGTACTGTGTTATTTCATATGTTATGTAAATAAATATTTGACAAATGTATTGAACATTGCGCATAATTTTATAATGATGGTGTTTCTTTAAATCTATAATAATTAGATCTGAATTTCCCTGAAGAAGCAGAGATATTATTCCACGAAATGTGTTGGATGATTCCACTTACATGAATTGTTATCAAGTATTGGGAACAAGTATCAATGTTATACATCATGTTATGCTACTGTTTACAATATGAGATATGATTATCTCTGTATGTAATTTGAACTATTTGTACCAATTAAAATGATTTTTATATCAACTCCTGTGTGCTCACCTCAGTGTCAACTCTGCATCCTTTAAAGTCCTACTTCCATGGGACTTATGCCGAACTCATACACAAGCTGGTATGGAAAGTCAGCGGCTGCATTTTACAGTGAGAGTTATGTTTTGGGCTATGTTCTAGCTTGGGATGTGTGTGTGTTTTTTTTTTATAAAGCAATGCTACTGTTGCAAAGGGACATACATTTTAAATCTATACTACTCTCAGCCAAAAGGAACCATTCAAACTATGAGGTTAAAGAGGATGTAAACCCACTCTCATCCTTTCTAAACTACTGCAATATTGGTTATCTAGAAGGATATACATGCCTCCTGCATGTATACTTATCTGTCAAATGTCTCCTCTTTGTCTGCTATGAAACCCGAAAAACTGCAGATTTTGTGGGTGGGTCTGTTTTCCAGGGCTCAGTGGGTGGAGTCGTGATGTCAGTAGACTCCCCGCCCACCTTTACACTCCCCTTATCAACATGCATTTTCTCCTGTGTATTTCTTACACTGAACTTCTGCTATGATCACTAACATCCAGTTTAAAACCCAGAAAAGTCCCCACATGACTTCAGCATGCCCAATCATGCAGAGGGGTGGAACAGTAAATTTTTGCAGAGCTGCTGAAGAAAGGAGAGGGGGTGGGAATTAAAAAATAATGCATGTCTTAGGCTAGTGCACGAGATATGTAAATCACCTGTCAATCACAGCAAGGGGGAAGAACGGACAAAGTTTTCACAGTTTGTCCGTTTTATTTCACTGAAAACAGATATGAGGATTACTCAGAGCTGGATTAACTCTTTGTGGCAAGACTGGGCACAGCTGATCTGAAATCCCATACTCTATATTGTGCCAGACAAAAAAAATAAAAAATTCGGGTTTACATCCACTTTAATTTAAAAACAGCTCCATCTAGTGGTTAAAATGCAGTATCTTTTTCTGAAATAATTAGAAAATATACCACATTTTGTCCACTAGATGGAGCTGATGATACAGTAGTTAATCTATTTGAAAACATACTGTGAATTTTAGTTCAGCTTGCACAAATGTTATTGACGTTCATGCAATAAATGTTTTATAAATAGACCAGTAGTGACTGGTATTTTTCTGCACTTGATCGACACCAGTCATTGTGAGGGCACATAAAAAAATATTGTTTTCTATGCACCATGTTCAAATTGCAACAATTCCTTCAGGTAGGTTATAGTGAACAACATAAAAATGCAGAATGTCAATGCACTTGAAGTTATCTTAATCGCCTTCTGTTTTCACACCGCACCTCTGCTTAGTTAAAAAACAAAACAAAAACAAAACAGCACCCTGCATTGTAACAACACAAAGCACTACACAACATATACTAGCCCACATGCTACAATTGATTATTTTAGTGTCCAGCTAGTGCAAACAGACTGCAAATAATATAAAACATAGGAAAAGAAAATTCCTGCATTTAGAGTAAAAAAGAACAGCACAAAAAAAAGTCCACATACAAGACCAGCATAAATCTTAAAGACAAATTGGTGCACTATTCCTTTAAATGTATGATGATAACTAAAGTGAACATACAAAATCATATTTATATTATGAAAGTTCTCAGATAAAAAATTAAGCCGCTGTTATGAAAGTGACACACTCCAAGTATGTAATAATCACCAGGGAATCCACCACCACAGTGCACAAGCCTCTTACAGCTGCATAGGATCCCTAAATGGTACGAGATCAAATAGCGCTTTAGACAAGAGAATAATGGTAATCAATCCAAGTCCCTCCTGTTCAGTCACTTACAATCAAAATCACATGAGAAGTAAAGAAAACAAAGGGCAAAATCCATAGCATAAGCCACATAAAGCAAGTTTTTTTATTAAATGTATTACACTCACATAGTAGAAAGACAGGGTAGCAAATAGTAAAAGCTACCGTCACTCCTCCGGTGGACATGATGACATCACGGACCAGGTCCCTTCCAACACGTTTCGTCAGTAGGCAGACATCATCAGGGGAAGAGGGCCCTCTTACTCTGACAATTTTATGTAATATTATGCTTTCATGTAATTTGATCACAATTACTTATTACAATATTTTTTGTATGTTCACTTTTGTTATAATCTGACTAATATCAGCTGCTATATCGAAATAATAAAGGAAAAAAAAAAAACAATACAATTATACACTGCCATATATATAAGTAATACAAACAGAGCCTATCTCAATATTTCACAAATTGTTAAAACAATGAAAGTCACTTCAAACAAAATTAATGTGGAGTGGAGCTCAAAGTATCCATTTATTTGAAAGCATTCTTAGCCTTTCAAGAATAAGAGTTTCAGAACACACTAAACCTTCATTATTATTATAAAGTACTTTGGGAGTTATTTATAAAAGTCATAGAAAAAGCAGAGCAGCTACTTATAGCAAGCAAGCTTAACCACTTTAATACCGGACACTTTCACCCTCTTCCTGCCCGGGTAAATTTTCTACTTTCAGTTCTGTGGCGCTTTGAATGACAATTGCATGGTCATGCAACCCTGTACCCATATTACATATTTTTTCATTTTTTTCACACAAATAGAGCTTTCTTTTGATGATATTTTATCACTACTGGGTTTTTTATTTTTTGCTAAACAAACGAAAAAAAAAATGAAATGTATTATTTTTTCGTTTCTGTTATACAATTTGGAAATAAATAATTTTTCTTTGTCACTGATGTGCACTGATGAGGCTGCACTGATGGACACTGATAGGCTGCACTGATGGGCACTGATGAGGCTACACTGATGGGCACTGATAGGCTGCACTGATGGGCACTGATGAGGCTGCACTGATGGGCACTGATGAGGCTGCAATGATGGGCACTGATAGGCTGCATTGATGGTCACTTATGAGGCTACACTGGTGAGGCGGCACTGATGGGCACTGATGAGGTGGCACTGATGGGCACTAATAAAGAGGCACTGATGAGGCTGCACTAATAAGGCGGCACTGATATGCTGCACTGATGGGTACTGATAGGCTGCACTGAAGGGCACTGATAGACTGCGCTTATGGGCACTGATAGACTTTACTGATGGGCACTGATATGCTGCACTGATAGGCGCTGATATGCTGCACTGATGGGGGCTGCACTAATAGGCACTGATATGCTGCACTGATGAGGCTACACTGATGGGCACTGATGAGGCTACCCTGGCGAGGCAGCACTGATGGGCACAGATGAGGTGGCACTGATAGGCACTGATGAGACTGCACTAATAACTGATATGCTGCACTAATGGACACTGATAGGCTGCAATGATGGGCACTGATAGACTGTGATGATGGGCACTGATAGACTGTACTGATGGGCACTGATATGCTGCACTGATAGGCACTGATATCCTGCACTGATGGGGCTGCACTGATCATCAGGGCACTGATGATCAGTGTTCTAAATATCAGTGTAAATGCCCTCTGTCACATGAAAGCTGGTTATCTCCAATAACCAGCATTTGTTTACATCTATTTAGCTATGATTGCACACAGCTGATCACATGGTAAAGTGCCAATGTCATTGACTCTTTACACTGATCAGTGATGTGATGTGTCTGAGGTACACAGCTCACCACCAGTCTCTGAGCTGCACGCCAACAATGGGAGGACATAATATAACGTCCTCCCAGAATGAGAGCAGTCCGGCCCGACCTGGTGGGAAACGGTTAAAGTGATAATAAACAATACCCTTTATTCTCCAAAAATAATTCTATACACATCCTTTATTTTAAGGCACTGTAATCAATTTTTCATGAAATTATTTCTTACTGTGTGTTTTTCTGCATCCTTGTACTGTCCTCAGTGAGCTCCTGAACCTCTCCTTTTCCCCCTCATGTTTTTATTGGGAGTGAGCAGTGTGCATTGACTGTGGCCACATGCACTGCTCTGTGCACACTACATATCCAGTAGTCGGTGGTCTATGTTGGGGGTGAGCAAGAGAGGGTAGCTACATTTCTACATACAGTGGGACCATAGAGAAGGCTTAGACATCCTCTAACAGAAAGTCAGATAACAGCAGCAGAAAAAAAAAAAGAATTGGGGATTTCAAGGAGTAATAGAAGGCATTTTTTGAGTTATGAATGTATAATTAAAAATATTTTTTTAAACTAGAGTTTAGTGTCAATTCAAACTTTCATATTAGGAGTATTTTTTTTTTATGAGTAACTGCTCTTCTCTTTCTTCAAGCTGTAAAAATTCTGCAGCCATACCAGTCCACATGGCCCCTATGAACCCCAGTCGATAGTCTGTTGAGGCAAATTAACCACTTGAGCTCAGGAAGATTTTACCTCCCTCATGACTAGGACATATTTTCCTATTTGGCACTGCGCTACTTTAACCGCTTCCCGACTGCCTCGCGCAGATATACTATGGCAGAAGGGCACGTACAGGCAGAATCATGTACCTGTACGTTGCCCTTTAAGAGGCGGCCGGCGGCGCGCGCACGCGCCCGCAGGAAGCTCCGTGAGTAGGGTCGCGGGTCCCGTGGACTTGATCACCACGGGGATACCCGCGATCACCTCACGGGGAGGAAGAATGGGGAGATGCTAATGTAAACAAGCATCTCCTCGTTCTGCCTAGTGACAGTGTCACTGATCTCTGCTCCGTGTGATCGGAGCAGAGATCAGGGACTTGTCACACACAGCCACGCCTCCCACAGTTAGAAACACGCCCCTAGGACACACTTAACCCCTACACTGCCACCTAGTGGTTAACCCCTTCACTGCCAGTGTCATTTACACAGGAATCAGTGCATTTGTATAGCACTGATTGCTGTATAAATGACAATGGTCCCAAAAATGTGTCAGAAATGTCCGATGTGTCCACCATAATGTCGCAGTCATGATAACAATTTCTGATTGCCGCCATTAAAAAAAAAAAAGCTCTATTTGTGGGAAAAAAAGGACGTCAATTATGTTTGGGAGCCAGGTCGCATGACAGCGCAATTGTCAGTTAAAGCGACGCAGTGCCAAATCGCAAAAAAAGTGCTCTGGTCAGGAAGGGGGTTAATTCTTCCGGGGCTGAAGCGGTTAACTGGCTATTATGCAGTCATGCAATGCTGTAATCAAAAAAAATATATATAATTTGTTTCACACATATTTAGCTTTCTTTTGGTGGTATTTGATCACCACTGTTTTTTTTTATTTTTTATGTTTTTTTATTATATAAGCAAAAAAAGACAGACATTTTTGAAAAAAAATAACAATATTTTGTACTTTCTGCTATAAAACATATTTAATAACATATCTGGTAAAAATAACAATAACAACATATCTGGTAAAAAAAAAATCCCAATAAGTGTAGATTAATTGGTTTGCATGAAAGGTATAGATAGTGTCTACAAACTATGTAATATATACTGGAATGTTCATTTATTTATTTTTTTTTTATACTAGTAATTATAGCAATCAGCAACTTATAGTTGTACTGTGATAATGTGGTGGGCAATCTGACACCAACTGACATGTTGTGGGGACTAACTGCCAATGACATCTCCAGTGACACTAATTCAGTGATCAGTGCTAATAATATTCACTGTCACTGTACTACGGACACTGGCTGGGCAATCTAGGGGTTAATTGTGTGCCTAGCAAGTGTTAATGTGTGTATTGTGTGCTGCTTTTTACCCTGCTTAGCAGGGAAAAGAAACAAGGCGATCATCCCCTCTGTATAGAGCTCTGTGTTGTTTATCAAGGTAACTAAGCAACAAGTTCATATAGAGTCAGAATAGTATTGCAGGGGTGGGCTCTCACAGGGTCCAGGGACACTTTAGGGCAGCACCTCTTTAGAGACTGAAGGCGATAGACAAGGACAGCAGAGGGCACGTGTCAGTGTAACAGATAAAACACTTTTATTGTGAAAAGACAACTGTCAACTCACATTTCGACAAATAGGTCTTGCGTGTAAACACAACTGCCTCAGGTAGCGACTTCTATATGGAGCAGGGTGCAATGTGACCAGATGGATGTGGAAGCTCCTGTAGCTGTAAAACCAAGAGAGACCACCAGAGGTAATGATCTAAGTGTAGCAGTATAGTAAGAGAACATACACATAACAAATGGCAACTCACAATAGGGCAGAAGGATAAAACCATCTGATTGTTTGAAGAAGAGGTGTGTCCATTTTAAATGTCCCCTTACAGCCCGATGCTTGGGACCTCACTTCTGGGTCCATGTATGTTTCACTAAAGCCCCGCTCTTCCAGCTCTCTGGCATCCCGCAAGGCTCCTGGCTATCCAGATGACCCGAGTGATGGCAGTTCACTCACAAGACATGGAGAGTGTACTCATTGATGGACTTAGATAACATGTGCTTACCCTCCGGCCCTATTGTGAGTTGCCATTAATTAGGTGTATTGTTCTTACTATCCTGCTACATTTAGATCAGTGCCTCTGGTGGTCTCTCTTGGTTTTACAGCTGCAGGAGCTGCCACATCTATCTAGTCACATTGCACCCTGCTCCATACTATAGAAGTCGGTACCTGAGGTGGATGTGTTTACATGCAAGACCTATTTGTCAAAGTGTAAGTTGCCAATTGTCTTCACAATAAAAGTGTTTTAAACTGCTACATTGTGATGTGTACACTGCTGTCCTTGTCTACCTCTGTCAGCAGTAAATGGTTTGTCTCAACCTTATAACTGTTTTGCCGCGTACACACGGTCAGAATTTCCAATGGAAACAGTCCGATGGGAGCTTTTCATCGGATTTTCCGACCGTGTGTATGCCCATCTGTCTTTTTCTGTCGGAATTTCCGACGGACTTTGGATTGAGAACCTGTTCTTAATTTTTCCGACGGAAAACCTTTCTATCGGATTTTCCGATCGTGTGTATGCAATTCCGCCACGCAAAATTCCGACGCATGCTCAGAAAAAATTCGATGCATGCTCAGAAGCATTAAACTTCCCTTTTATAGTGCAGTTGAACGTTTTTTTATGGCGTGGTGTTATGGACCGTCAGAATTTGGTGTGTCCATGTGTAGGCAAGACAGTTTGAACGAAATTCCGTCGGAATTCCGACGGGAAAACCATCAGAGCTTTTTCCGACGAGAATTCCGACCGTGTGTACGCGGCATTACTTTGTCTGGATAACTTGGTCTCTTGAAAAAGAACAGACTTACCAGCTGGATCATCAGGGCAAAATAAAGGAAAAAAAGCCTAAAAAGGTAAACTAATGCCGCCATTACATCTAAGAATTGTTCAGCTACAGTTTAATACATTTTTGTTTTTGTTATTTGCAATTCTGCAATATCTACTTTCCCATTCCTCTTGCTTTACAGCAATATGTTTACAACTATCTTGATATAAATCAATTACTTGGAGTGATTTCTGAGGAACAGAATATGTTACTTTTAAACTTTAGAGGTAGGAATTTATAAGTCAAAATGTAAACACACAGACTTATACATTCCCACCGCTAAAGTTTGAAAGTAATTGGATTTATTATTCTATAGTTTAAATACAGTTTGCTGTACTATGTGCTTGTGTTTCTTATTGCTAATAAAACTATTGGGAACAAATATTAACCAATGGAATGTTTATTTTTTCCCATAGAGCTGGTGGTATTGACCGTGCAGATGTCTCTTAAAACTCCTCAACTACAGCCACATCTAGAAATTGTCTTATTTTGCTCAAACTGATTTCTGATGAGTGCATTCCTTTTAGTTTCATACAAAATGTATTTTGTCCTTCAAGACAAATATTAGCAGAAAAAAAAAATCATGCCTGCACTAGAGAAAACATTATTTTTGTGTTTCCGAAACTTTAACTTGAGCACCACTAACTGCCTGAGTATCCAATTCATATGTCTGTTTACATACTTCTTGGGTTTCTTTCTAATGCTGCTAATTACCCCAGATATACTTCTACATGGAAATTGTAATGTTATTGTTTTTTTAAAAATAAGTATCTTTGTCCATAAAGACATGGATGAGCGAGTTTGGGGTGGAGGAACTTGACTGGCCTGCACAGAGTTTTGACCTCAACTCAATAGAACACCTTTGGGATAAATTAGAGTGGAGACTATGAGCCAGGACTTCTCGTTCACGTCAGTGCCTGACCTCACAAATGCACTTCTGTAAGAATGGTCAAACATTCCCATAGACACACTCCTAAACCTTGTGGACAGCCTTCCCAGAAGAGTTGAAGCTGTTATAGCTGGGGTGGACCAACGCAATATTGAACCATATGGACTAAGACTGGGGCGTCATTAAAGTTCATGTGCGTGTAAAGGCAGGCGGCCCAATACTTTTGATAATATAGTGTGTATATATAGAGTGGGTAAAATAAGTATTGAAAACGTCACCATTTTTCTAGGTAAATATATTTCTAAAGGTGCTATTGACATAACATTTTCACCACATGTCGGTAACATCCCATGCAATCCATACATACAAAGAAACCAAAACAAATAAGTTCAGAAATTAAGTTATGTGTAATAAAATGGAATGACACAGGGAAAAGTATTGAACACATGAAGAAAGGGAGGTGCAAAAAGGCATGGAAAGCCAAGACACCAGCTGAAATCTATCAGTAATTAGAAAGCAACCCTGCCCCTTGTCAGTGCAAATTAATAGTAGCTGGTTCTATTGTGCAGAGTATTGCAATTAAGAGCTGGAAGCTTCTTGGATACAGAAAACAGCTTTACCTTTATGGAGGATTGCAATGCATGTCTTACACTTACAGTATTAGAAACATGAAACAGGAACAAGGAGCATACAAGTACATACACTGAACATAGACAGAACATCCTGTGATCACATTACCATAGAATAACACACTATAACACTGCAGTGCCTCTTGCTGGATAGATAGGTATAATGCACACAGTATTGTCAATTTATTAGCAACTATGCTGTTGTACTTCCAACACCCCTTCTCATCAGCATGTGCTTTGTCAGATTATATTCAGCTTCATCTGGATATAACAATGATGTTCCTTCAACAATGGCTTGGTGAGCGCATCAGCAGTCATCTCCTCTGATAGGTAGTATTGAAGGTCAATAACACCTTGCTCTTGATTGTCCCTCTGTAGGTGATACTTGACGTTGATGTGTTTGTTCCTAGGATTGACCCTTTCTGATTGCGTAAGCTTTATACAACCCTGGTTGTTTTTAAGAATGGGAATTGGTTTTGACATGTCTAGCCCAATGTCCACAAAAAGTTGACGAATCCATATCGCTTCTTGACATGCGTGTGCCGCTGCAATGTACTTTGCTTCAGTTGAAGATAGAGCGACAGTAGTTTGCTTTTGAATAGACCAACTTATGGTTCCTTCCCCATACTGGAAGATTAATCCACTTGTGGATTTGCGGTCTGTGCAATCCCCGGCCCAAACAGCATCCACATATCCGACCAGTTTTGGATTGGATGTTTCTGGTAACCGTAACTTCATATGAATGGTTCCTTTGAGGTACTGCATCACTCTCTTCACTGCGTTTCAGTCACGCTGACAGGGAGCTGAGACTTCCTGCATAGTATGCCCACTGCTGCAGCTATGCCTGGTCTTGTCACAGTGGCAACAAATAGCAGCTTACCAATTGCTCTGTGATACATGTCATTGTTGGGTAGCAAGTTTTTTGCTTCATTGCTCTTTTGATAGCCTGGTTCCATAGGAGTTTTCCCTTCCTTTGCATCTTGCATATGGAATTGTTCCAAGATTTCTGAGATTTTCTGAGATTGGTTGAGAAGATAACTTTCATCTTTCTCGATTTGGATTCCCAGATAGTAGCTATTGTTCCCTAGCTCTTTGATTTCAAAATGTTCTTTTAGCTTGTGAACTATCTGTCTCCTTAATTCCTGGAGTAGAGACAGGGGTCTGCTTTACGTCTTGAGAATCCCTCTTTTGTAAGTACTTTGTTCACTTTTTCATTCCACATCCTTGCAGATTGCTTAAGACCGTAGATGCTCTTCTGAAGTTTACACACAAGGTTGTCTCCTTGCTCAAACCCTGGTGGTTGCTTCATGTAGAGGTCTTCCTTAACCACTTTCCGACCGGCGCACGGCGATGTACGTTGACAGAATGGCACAGACAGACATAAGGGCGTACAGGTACGTCCCTTTGAATTTGCTGCCATGCCATCGCGTGTGCGTCGCCGGCGGCGTGCGTCGGTCGGGACCTCCGTGAGTCCGATCACGGGTCCTGCGGACTCGATTGCCGCGGGGATACCCGCAACAGGGAGGTAGAATGGGGAGATGCCGATGTAAACAGCATCTCCCCATTCTGCCTAGCAACAAGTGACACTGATCTCTGCTCCCTGTGATTGGAGCAGAGATCAGGGATTTGTAAAACACAGCCATGCCCCCCACAGTTAGCAACAAGCCCCTAGGACACACTTAACCCCTACACTGCCACCTCCTGGTTATCCCCTTCACTGTCAATGTCATTTACACAGGAATCAGTGCATTTGTATAGCACTGATTGCTGTATAAATGACAATGGTCCCAAAAATGTGTAAAAAATGTCTGCTGTGCCAGCCATAATGTCGCAGTCTCAATAAAAATCGCTGATCGCTACCAGTACTAGTAAAAAAAAAATTATTAATAAAAATGCCATAAAACTATCCCCTATTTTGTAAACACTATAACTTTTGCGCAAACCAATCAATAATCGCTTATTGCAATTTTTTTTACCAAAAATATGTAGAAGAATACTTATCGGCCTAAACTGAGAAAAAAAAAAGTTTTTTTTTATATATTTTTGGGGGATATTTATTATAGCAAAAAGTAAATAATAATGTGTTTTTTTCAAAATTTTCGCTCTTTTTTTGTTTATGGCGCAAAAAAAAAAAACCGCAGTGGTGATCAAATACCACCAAAAGAAAGCTCTATTTGTGGAAAAAAAAGGACATCAATTTTGTTTGGGAGCCACATCGCACGACCGTGCAATTGTCAGTTAAGGCAATTCAGTGCCGAATCACAAAAAGTGCTCTGGTCTCAAGCCAGCAAAATGGTCCGGTCTGAAAGTGGTTAATCACTTCAGCCCCTTTCTGACCAGGCCATTTTTTGTGATACGGCACTGCGTCACTTTAACTGACAATTGCACGTTGTACCCAAACAAAATTTATGTCCATTTTTTCCCATAGAGCTTTCTTTTGGTGGTATTTGATCAACTCTGCGGTTTTTATTTTTTGCACTATAAACAAAAGAACAGCTACAATTTTGAACTAAAACACAATTTTTTTTTACTTTTTGCTATAATAAATATCCCAATTAAAAAAAAAAATATTTCTTCATCAGTTTAGGCCAATATGTAGTCTTCTACATGTCGCAATAAGTGTACATTATATTTATTGGTTTGCACAAAAAGTTATATTGTCTACAAAATAGGGCATAGATTTAAGGCATTTTTATTATTATTATTTTTTTTACTATTAATGATGGCGATCTGCAATTTTTACAGGAACTGTGACATTGCAGCTGACAGGTCGGACACTTTTGACACTTCTTTGGGACCAGTGACATTTATACAGTGATCAGAGCTAAAAATAGTCACTGATTACTGTATAAATGTCACTGGCAGGGAAGGGGTTAACATTAGGGGGCAATCAAGGAGTTAAATGTGTTCCCTAAGTATGCGTTCTAACTGTCAGGGGATGGGACTGACTGGGGGAGGAGACCGAGTGTTGTTCCCAAGCATTAGGAACAGATCTGTTGCCTCACCCCTGATAGAACGTGAATTTGTGTGTTTACACATAAATCCCCGTTCTGGCTCTGTCAGGAGCGATCGTGGGTGCCCGGCAGACATTGCGGCCACCGGGCACTGGCATCAGCTCCTAAGTGAAGTGGCAGGCATGCGCGCATCCACTATACCCCTTAAAGGGCCTTCCATACAGCTACAGCGATTTGCGCTGACATATAGAAAAGCAGGTTTAATGTCTAGGTGTTTGACTTGCATGACCTTCCCTGCTGCAATGCTAAGAAGCGCTCTAATGGTGGAGTGTTTTACAACCAACGGGAGCGAATGTTTAATCGTAAACTTCACTGAATTTCTGTTAGTAACGCTTGGCAAGCAGTCTAGCTTTGTACTTGTGAATATTACCTTCTGCATCTGACTTTACTTTGAAAGTCCACTTACTTCCTATAGTTTTGCGGGGGAGCTCTGTGAGTTTCCTAGGTTTTATTTTCTGGAAGTGATTTTAATTCTTCTTCTGCTGCCATTCTCCATTTATTGGCTTCACATTTTGGCAGTTTTTCTATGTCTTCCCAGGATGTTGGTTCAAGTATGCTGTGTGTTTTGACAGTGTATGAGAGCTTGCAGGGTTGTATCCCCTTTGAAGTCAAAGTGGATCTTCTGATTTCAGGCAGTTCAGCAGGATCTGGTGGGGAACTTGGTTTAGGCATTATGAATTCTACCTCTTGTTCGGACTCCTGCACAGGTTTGCTTTGATCAACCTTTTCTTCTGGTTTGCTTGACATATTTATTTCACAGCTTTCAGGGATCTGTGTTTCTGATAATGTGCTCTCATTAAAATAAACACTATGGCTTATTGTCCCTTTGTCAGCCTTTGAGTGTAGGATTCTGTTACCCCTTATGCGGCATACACACGCTCAGACTTTCCGGCGGGATTGTCCACCGGACTTTCCAGCGGAGGTCCGCCGGACTTTCCGAACGTGCGGACTTGCCCACACACGCCCAGAGTTTTGGCCAAAGTCCGCGGGACTTTTGAAATGAACGGACTTTCCCACGCACGGAGGAAAGTCCGTTCATTTAGAACGTGACTCCAGGTAGACGGGAATAGCGAAGGAGGTGAATGCCTCCGCCTCGATCGGCGACATTGACACCTCGCTAGCCCCGTCACCTGGTATGGATTTAAAGGGGAATCCCTACGCTGAAAACGGCGTGGGGGTTCCCCAAAATCCATATCAGACCCTCATCCGAGCACGCAGCTCGGCCGGTCAGGAAAGGGGATGGGGACGAGCAAGCGCCCCTCCTGAGCCGTACCAGGCAGCGTGCCCTCAACATGGGGGGTGCCCTGGGGAAAGGGGGGCCCTGCGGCCCCCCCCACACCAAAGCACCTTGTCCCCATGTTGATGAGGACAAGGGCCTCTTCCCAACAACCCTGGCCGTTGGTTGTTGGGGTCTGCGGGCGGGGGGCTTATCGGAATCCGGGAGCCCCCCTTTAAATACCGGCCCCCCACCCTATGTGAATGAGTATGGCGTACGATGTACCCCTACCCAGTCACCTAAGGAAAAAAGTGTAAATAAAAAAACACACAATTTTTAAAAATACTTTATTGCACTGCTCCGGGGATCTTCTTCTGTCTTGGGGGGTCTTTTTGCCAGACTTTCTTCTTCATCGCCCCCGCCATCTGGGGGTCTTGTTCCGACTTCAGGGGTCTTCGGGGGTCTCTTCTGTTCTTCTTGCTGGGCCTCCGCTTTCTTCTTCCAGCTCTTTTATGAGCAGTGGCACGGGCTTGTGTTTTGCCATCGCTGTCATCGCTGTCATCGCCGCCGCCTTCTGCTTCTTGTTCTTCTTTCTTCATCCGATGTTGACACGACACTCTCTCTGGCCGTAATGGCAGAGACACGCTGTGCTGTGACTTAAATAGGGACAAGGGGCGGGTCACCGACTCATGTCACATGGTGACCCCGCCCCCATATGATGTCACAGTCCCAGCATCCTTCTTGACTGGAGTAATGGCACTGCTGGGACAGTTACAGGGCAAAAAATTATAAACCTATTACAGAACAATTTTATGGTCCGGTTTTTTGAGGCCCCAACTATGAATGATGCTCTGCTGGATCTGGTAATCTCAAACCATGCAGAGCGTATTACTAATCTTCAGATAAAGGAACATCTGGGTAGCAGTGACCATAACATGATTTCATTTGATGTTAGCTGTAAGCAAACATCACATACGGGAAAGATAAAAACACTTAATTTCAAGAGAGCAAATTTTCCAAGCATGATGGCTGCTCTCCAGGACTTAGACTGGGAGAGAATATTGGCATCAATGGGCACAGAACAGAAATGGGGATTCTTCAAAAAGACTGTTTGTGAACTCACTGCAAAGTATATTCCCATGGGCAATAAGTTTAAAAGGATAAAAATAAAACCTATGTGGTTCACGGCCAAACTTGAAAAAGCTATATACTATAAGAAAAGAGCTTTAAAAAAAATATAAAAATGAAGGATCACTAGTGTCATTTAAATATTACAAAGAATATAACAGAATATGTAAAAAGGAAATCAAGGATGCAAAAATTCAAAACGAAAGACAGATTGCAAAAGATAGTAGGACAAACCCCAAAAATTGGGAGACTGTGGGTGACTGGGGACAGAGAGAAGGCTAATGTATTAAATACTTTCTTCAGATTTGTGTATACAAAGGAGCATGGGGGAGCTCATGTCCATAATTGGGGTGGTGGTGCCCCAAATCCACAATGGCTCAAAAGTGATATGGTCCAGAAATATTTAGACAGAAAAAAAGTTGGATAAAGCACCTGGACCTGATGGCATCCACCCACGTATTCTAAAAGAATTGAGCTCTGTAATTTCAAAGCCATTATATCTAATTTTTAGGGACTCATTAATGATGGGAATAGTACCACTGGATTGGTGCAGGGCCAATGTGGTGCCTATATTTAAAAAGGGAAGAAAGTCTTTACCAAGTAACTATAGACCTGTTAGTTTAACTTATATAGTTGGTAAGATACTGTAGAGATTAATAAAAGACCACATAGACAAGTTCTTGCAGGAAAAAAAAAATTTAAGCAACAGACAGCATGGATTCATGAAAGACAGAAGTTGTCAGACAAACCTGATTTCTTTTTATGAGAAGTAAGTAAAACCTTGGACAGAGGGGTGGCGGTGGACGTGGTATACTTGGATTCTGCAAAAGCGTTTGAGACAGTTCTGCACACACGGCTCATGTGTAAGGTAAAGTCTACAGGTTTGTAAATGGATAGAAAACTGGCTAAAAGACAGAATTCAGACAGTAGTGGTTAATGATTCTTACTCTGAATGGTCTAAGGTTATCAGTGGTGTACCCCAAGGTTCAGTGCTGGGACCCTTACTTTTTAATATCTTAATAAATGATATTGGGTCTGGGATCAAAAGTAACATTTCCATCTTTGCAGATGGTGTCAAGCTATGCAGTGGAATAACGTCCTTACAGGATGTCTCCAATTTACAAGCCAACCTCAATGCTCTGTCTAATTGGGCGACTATGTGGCATATGAGGTTTAATGTTGATAAATGTAAAGTTATGCACTTGGGGGCTAAGAATATGCATGCATCATACATGCTAGGGGGAGTACAACTGGGTGAATCCATAGTGTAGAAGGATCTGGGGGTTTTGGTAGATCATAAGCTCAATAATAGCATGCAATGCCAAGCTGCGGTTTCCAAAGTGAGCAAAATCCTTTTTTTGTATTAAGAGAGATATGAACTCCAGAGAGAGAGACATCATTTTGCCACTGTACAAATCATTAGTAAGACCTCATCTGGAATATGCAGTTCAGTTTTGGGCACCAGTTCTCAAAAAGGATATTGGGGAACTGGAGAAAGTGCAGAGAAGGGCAACCAAACTGATAAGAGGCATGGAAGAGCTCAGCTATGAGGAAAGATTAGAGGAACTGAATTTATTCACCCTTGATAAGAGGGGATTAAGGGGGATATGATCAACATGTACAAATATATAAGGGGTCCATATAGTGAACTTGGTGTTCAGTTAATCACTTTACAATCAACAAAGAAAAGAGGACAATGGGGCACTCTTTACGTCTAGAGGAAAAGAGATTTCATCTCCAAATACGGAAAGGTTTCTTCACAGTAAGAGCTGTGAAAATGTGGAATAGACTCCCCGCAGAGGTGGTTCTGGCCAGCTCAGTATATTGTTTTAAGAAAGGCCTGCATACTTTCCTAAATGTACATAATATAACTGGGTACCAACATCTATAGGTAAAGTTGATCCGGGGAAAATCCGATTGCCTCTTGGGGGATCAGGAAGGAATTTTTTCCCCTGCTTTAGCAATTTGGAGCATGCGCTGCTGTTTTTTTTTGCCTTCCTCTGGATCAGCTGTGGGTATAGAATGGGGTATATGGGATTGTATGATATTATTTTATTTTTTATTTGTGGTTGAACTGGATGGACTTGTGTCTTTTTTCAACCTAACTAACTATGTAACTATGTAACTATGTATACAGTATTCACTGACTTGCTGTACTCACTGAGTATTCTTTCCAGTGCCAGGACTTGTAGTATCCGTTCCAATGCCTGGGTGCCTGGACCCATAACCTATTGTGCAGAGTATTGCAATTAAGTGCTGTAAGCTTCTTGGATAAAGCAAATGGCTTTACTTTTATGTAGGATTGCAATGCATGTCTTACAGCATTAGAAACATGAAACAGGAACAAGGAGCATACAAGTACATACACTGAACATAGACAGAACCTCCTGTGATCACATTACCATAGAATAACACACTATAACACTGCAGTGGCACCTGCTGGATAGATAGGTATAATGCATACAGTATTGTCAGTTTATTAGCAACTATGCTGTTGTACTTCCAACCGCTTCAGTCTCAACTGATGGGCTATAAAAAGGTGTCTCATTACCAAGGTGTCACACAAGAAACATCTCATGATGTGTAAATGCAAAGAGCTCTCTCAAGACCTTCACAACCGTATCGTTGAAAAAAATAATAGCATTTGTTACAGAAGGATTTCTAAACTTCTGAATGTCCCATTGAGCACTGTTGCGGCCATAATCCAGAAGTGGAAAAAACATAATTTCATCATAAAGTGGCCGTGACCAGGTGCTCCTCGAAAGATTTCTGACAAAGGAGTAAAAAGAATTCTCAGAAGAAATGTCCAAGAGCCAAGGACCACTTGTGCAGACTTGTTCAGAAAGACCTGAAATTAGCAGGTACAATTGTTTCAAAGAAAACAATAAGTAATGTACTCAACCGCCATGGCCTGTATGCATGCTCACCATACAAGACTCCATTGCTGAAGAAAATGCATGCTAAAGTTCGTTTAAAGTTTGCTGCACAACATTTAGACAAGCCTGTGAAATACTGGGAGAATCTAGTTTGATCAGATGAGACCAAAATTAAACTCTTTGGATGCCATAATACACACAGGGACCCCGGCTATGGAATGCTCTACCAAACAACATCCGCATGGAAGAAAACCATCAGGCCTTCAGGAAAAAACTCAAGACCCACCTCTTCTAATACATGGCATCCCAACATGAGCAGTCAAGCGCCTCGAGGCGATTCAGTTCGCAGTTGCAGCGCTATACAAATCATTCATTCATTCATTCATTCACACAATGTTTGGAGGTCAAATGGTATTGTACTTCACCTCAAAAACACCATACCAACAGTGAAGTTTGGAGGTGAGAACATGATGGTGTGGGGCTGTTTTTCAGCACACCGTACTGGCAAACTTCATATCATTGAAGTAAGGATAAATGGAAAAATGTACCAAGACATTCTTGATAAAATTCTGCCATCAACCAGGATGATGAAGATGAAACAAGGGTGGACATTTCAGCAAGAAAATGATCCCAAACACAAAGCCAAGGAAGCTCTCAATTGGTTTCAAGAAAAGAAAATAAAGATGCTAGAATGGCCCAGCCAATCACCTGACTTGAATCCAATAGAAAAACTATGTAAAGAACTAAAGATCAGAGTACATAGAGGCCGACGCAACCTTCAAGATTAAAAGACTGTTTGTGTGGAAGAATGGGCCAAAATCACACCTGAGCAATGCATGTGACTTGTTTCTCCATACAGGAGGCGTCTTATAGCTGTCATTACCAAAAAAGGATTTTGTACGAAGTTTGGTTGCCCTTCTCTGCACTTTCTCCAGTTCCCCGAAAATTTCAGTTAGCGTGTTCAAAACTTTTTCCCTGTGTCATTCCATTTTACTACACATAACTTCATTTCTGAATGTATTTGTTTTGGTTTCTTTGTATGTATGGATTGCATGGGTTGTTATTGACATGTGGTGAAAATTTCATGTCAATACCACCTTTAGAAATGTTATTTACAGTATCTCACAAAAGTGAGTACACCCCTCACATTTTTTTAATATTTTATTATATCTTTTCATGTGACAACACTGAAGAAATTAGACTTTGCTACAATGTAAAGTAGTGAGTGTACAGCTTGTATAACAGTGCAAATTTGCTGTCCCATCAAAATAACTCAACACACAGCCATTAATGTCTAAACCGCTGGCAACAAAATTGAGTACACCCCTAAGTGAAAAGTGTCGATATTTTGTATGGCCACCATTATTTACCAGCACTGCTTTAACCCTCTTGGGCATGGAGTTCACCAGAGCTTCACAGGTTGCCACTGGAGTCCTTTTCCACTCCTCCATGACGACATCACTGAGCTGGTGGATGTTAGAGACCTTGTGCTCCTCCAATTTCCATTTGAGGATGCCCCACAGATGCCCCACAGATGCTCAATAGGGTTTAGATCTGGAGACATGCTTGGCCAGTCCATCACCTTTACCCTCAGCTTTTCACAAGACAGTGCTAAAGAAGCTGGAGATGTGTTTGGGGTCATTATTATGTGGAATACTGCCCTGTGGCCCAGTCTCTGAAGGGAGGGGATCATGCTCTGCTTCAGTATGTCACATTACATGCTGGCATTCATGGTTCTCTCAATGAACTGTAGCTCCCCAGTGCAGGCTAGATATGTGCACAGACAAAAAATTTGTTCATTTTCGTTTTATTTGTTTTTTTGCTTTTTTCGGAAATTCGAAAATTTCCGAAAATTCGAAAATTTCCGAAAATTCGAAAATTTCCGAAAATTCGAAAATTTGGAAATCCGAAAATTCGGAATTCTGAAATTCCTGGAATTTTCACATTTCTATTTTTCGGATTTCCGAATTTTTGAATTTCAGAATTATCGAATTTCCGAATTTTGGATTTTCGGAAATCCGAATTTTCGGAAATTCGGAAATTTGAAAATTTGAAAATTCGGAATTCAGAAATACGTAATTTCAGAAATTCGGAAATTCGGAAATTTCGGAAATTCGTAATTTTGCAAATTTTGAAATTCGGAAATTCAGAAATTTCGGAAATTTTTAAATTCGAAAATTCGGAATTAACGAATTTGTCAAAATTCATTAAAAAACAAATTCGGAACTAAACGAATTGCACATGTCTAGTGCAGGCAGCACTCAGACCATGACTTTCCCACCACCATGCTTGAATGTAAGCAAGATACACTTGTCTTTGTACTCCTCACCTGGTTGCCGCCACACACACTTGACACCATCTGAACCAAATAAGTTTATCTTGGTCTCATCAAACCACAGGACATGGTTCCAGTAATCCATGTCCTTAGTCTGCTTGTCTTCAGCAAACTGTTTGCAGGCTTTTTTGTGCATCATCTTTAGAAAAGGGCTCCTTCAGGGATGGCAGCCATGCAGACCAATTTGATGCAGTGTGCGACATATGGTCTGAGCACAGGCTGACCCCCCCCACCCCTTCAACCTCTGCAGCAATGCTGGCAGCACTCATACATCTATTTCCCAAAGACAACCTCTGGATATGACACTGAGCAAGTGCACTCAACTTCTTTGGTCTTCCATGGCGAAGCCTGTCCTGAGTGGGACCTGTCCTGTTAAACCGCTGTATGGTCTTGGCCACCGTGCTGCAGCTCAGTTTCAGGGTCTTGCTAATCTTCTTATAGCCTAGGCCATCTTTATGTAGAGCGACAATTCTTTTTTTCAGCTCCTCAGTGAGTTCTTTGCCATGAGGAACCATGTTGAACTTCCAGTGACAAGCATGAGAGAGTGAGAGCGATAACACCAAATTAAACACACCTGCTCCCCATTCACACCTAAGACCTTGTAAAATGAACGAGCCACATGACATTGGGAGGGAGAATGGCTAATTGGGCCCAATTTGGACATTTTCACTTAGGAGTGTACTCACTTTTGTTGCTAGCGGTTTAGACGTTATTGGCTGTGTATTGAGTTATTTTGAGAGGACAGCAAATTTATACTGTTATACAAGCTGTACACTCACTACTTTACATTGTAGCAAAGTGTCATTTCTTCAGTGTTGTCACATGAAAAATGTGAGGGGTGTACTCACTTTTGTGAGATATTGTACCTAGAAAAATGGTGACGTGTTCAATATCTATTTTTCCCACTGTATATGCCATTTCCAATTTCAGTACTGTGATAGTTTGACTGACAAGTACTCTATCCTGCATTTGTGTACCCAATTTATTTTATATCAATAATATAAATAGTTTTTTATGAGACAGCTATAGATCTCTTTTGGTGGTATTTAAAAACATGAAGCAACAAAGATTGTTCTTCCTGAACACTTTTGGGTGTATCTTAAAGATTTTTGGCTGCTAATCATTAAAATAACCTGGAATTTACCTGGTAGCCTGAACCTGTTTTATAGAAATTGTCTATTTTTGCATCTTCTTCTTTTATATATTTAAGTTTAATCATTTTCGCTTGCGTTATAAGTGCTATATGCTTTGTGTAGGTTCTGCATAACCAGGCATATACTCAGGATAACTTTTTATGGAACTGGTACAATTTGGGCATGCTGAGACATGCTTTGGCTGGTTTTATGCTGTAATTTACCTAACAAGTAAGCCAGTTATAGATTTGTTTGACAGCAGAAATGTCTCACCAATTTTGGAACATCTGTGATACGTTCTGCTCTATTTGTATTACACACTTAGGCCTCAAAGTACACGCTTAAGCCTCAAAGATATGCCATGACTGGACTAAAAGTGTATGAACTGTACTTTGGTTGTAGGAATGGTGATCAAAACAAGGCTTGGGTTCCTCACATTTGCAGTGCAAGATGTGCTGTCGATCTTAGAGCTTGGATCAGACGACCTTGAATGCTGTTTCTGTCCCTATGTCCCTATGATATGGCGAGAACAGAAGAATCAGGTGACAGACTGTTACTTCTCCCTGATCAAGGCCACTGGTTTCTCTGCTAAAAATAAGAAATCGGTTTAGTACCCCAATATGCCTTCAGCCATGAGACCAGTGCCACATGACCACAATCTGCTTGTACCGAATCAACCGAAATAGAGCTTAGGCGAAACAGATTAAGATGTTGCAATGCACCAGCAAGGCACGGACATTGAAAATTATTAGGATTTTGAACTGTGCATGTCTGGTGAACCTCATCTCATTACATTCAAAAATATACAACCTGAGCAGGGACTTGTCTAAATCAAAAACAAATCTATCAGGTTCTAGACTGCAAGGATGGTGCTTGCTATAACCAGGTATGAACATTTCTGTTTTTCGAGGCACCCAAGATGACTTAACAAATTACTTTGCACAGACTGACAACCTCATTTTCTGTAATGACATTGATGGTTTGTTCACAGCTTTGGGTTTTAAGTCTCACCACCCACTAGAATGGTGTCTCTTTTTATGATTCACCAGTGTTAAGCCTCAAGATTGTTTTATTACACAATGGCAATATACACCCTTTAATGCAGGGGTGTCCAAACTTTTTTCAAAGAGGGCCAGATTTGATGACATGAACATGCGTGAGGGCCGAACATTTTGCCTGACATTCTTTGAACCATTAAAATTTGGTCTAAGTGTGTTCGTTCGAGCACTAATACACTGCCCAACAAGAATTCTCTTGCCTTTGTGGCTGTGTGTGAGTAAAGAGATGAGCTTGGGCGTGTTATTTGGATATACCGTATTTATTGGCGTATAACACGCACCTTCACTTTAAGAAGTTTCATGAAAAAAACTTACATTTTAAATAAAGAACTGTGAAGCAAAATATGGGTCATTGCCCATCTGCAGCCTCACAAGTGCCATGAATGCAGCACCCCCATTGCTATGAATGCAGCCCCACCATTGCCATGAATGCAGCATCCCCATTGCCATCAGTGCAGCACCCACCTTTGCCATCAGTGCAGCACCCCCATTACCATGAATGCAGCACACCCATTGCCATGAATGCAGCCCCACCATTGCCATGAATGCAGCATCCCCATTGCCATCAGTGCAGCACCCACCTTTGCCATCAGTGCATGCAGCACCCCCATTGTCCTCAGTGCAGCACCCCCATTACCATGAATGCAGCACACCCATTGCCATGAATGCAGCACCTCCATTGCCATCAGTGCAGCACCCCCATTGCCATGAATGCAGCACCCCCATTGCCAGGAATGCAGCACCAACCATTGCCAGGACTGCAGCACCCACCATTGCCAGGAATGCAGCACCCACCATTGCCATGAATGCAGAACCGACCATTACCAGGAATGCAGCACCCACCATTGCTAGAAATGCAGCACCCACCATTGCCAGAAATGCAGCACCCACCATTGCCAGGAATGCAGCACCCAACATTGCCAGGAATGCAGCACCCGCCATTGCCATGAATGCAGCACCCACCATTGCCATGAATGCAGCACCCACCATTGCCATGAATGCAGCCTCATCATTGCCATGAATGCAGCACCCACCATTGTCAGGAATGCAGAACCCACCATTGCCAGGAATGTAGAACCCCCATTGCCACGAATGCAGACTCACCATTGCCATCAGTGCAGCCTGATTGATGCCCATCCATCTGCAGCCTTGGAGGGGACAGGGAGGGGGGCAGGACATGTGCCAAAAGATTACATACAGGAAAAACTCCTATTTTCTTGGCGGCCTCTTTAATACAAAGTCCCGCCTCCTATGATGGACAGAACAGTCATCCAATGGCAGCGAAGGAGACGGGACTTCCTATTTCAGAGGCTGCTGTGTAAACAGGACATTTTGTGTGTATGGCACTTGTCCGGCCTCCTCCCTGTCCCCTCCAAGGCAGCCAGCATATATATCTTTTGTGGCCCCGGCACTGGGAGATCAAAAGATATATATGTCTAAATAACCAATCAGAAAGCGGGCCGGGATTGGCCCGCAGGCTGGACTTTGGACATGCCTGCTTTAATGGCTATGCTGTACACATGAAAGACACATATGAAAACATGGAACTGTTGTTGATGCTCATTAAGTACAACTGGAATATCTTTGGAGATCTAAAATTAGTGATGCTGCTGCTTGGAATGCAGCTCGGATACACCAAGTACCGTTGTTACGTATTTGAGTCAGCTGTCAAAGAGAGACGTATTATGGACACTTAGAAAGAATTTGGTTTCCAGACAGAAAAACATGGCACTTATTGACAAAGATATTTTTGCCTCTGCTTGCCATAAACTCGAAATGATGAAAAATAATGTAAAAACAATGAACAAGGAAAATAAATGTTTTTGTTATTTGAGACAGATGTTTCCAAGAATAACAGATGGCAAGATTAGGTGGGTCGTCTTTGTTGGTCTATAGATCAGATACATCAATGACAAGTGATTCAAAGATCTGTTAGTGGGGCCAGGGACTATTGCCTGGAATATTCAAGAATGTTATTAAGAATTTTCTTGGCAGCTACAGAGCCCTAAACTACACTATATTCATTTGGTTGACAAACATTTTACAGCATACAAGACCACGAAGTGCAACATTGCACTGAAGATTCATTTTCTGCATTTACAGTTGGACGTCTTTCACAAAATCTAGGTGCAGTCAGTGACAAACATGGTTCATTTTCACTAAGCCATTGCTACAATGGAAGAACGGTATCAAAGCAACTAGAGCCAATCAATGCTGGCTGACTATTGTTGGACACTGCAGCAAGTACAATTGAAAATCAGCAGCAAAACACTTTTAGCCCTGTTGAATTCATGCAGCATGAAGGAAACATTATGTGATTAAATACATTATACTCATTAAGTTAATTTCATATTTCTCAAGACTCCTACATGATACAGCCATTCTGAAATTACACTTGTGTTCAGTTTGAAGGGGTTTCAGGAAACTTTTTAAAAAAATGCTTGCCCAGTGTAGGCAATTTTTTTTATTTTTTTTTATTTTTACTATATAAAAGAAAAACAGAGTTTCTCTATTTACTTTCTGTTATAATCATATAAAAAAAAATGCCTGGATATTAAAAACACTCCCACAATGACCTCTGTTGACCCTTTTTTGGTAAGCATACTCCCCAAGGTAATCTCATGTTTGCCATCAATTTCTGGAAATTAAGAAACATACTGGTATTGAAGTTGTTAGGGTGCCCTTAGTCTTTAAAAGTCACCAACTGAAGTAACGTGCAAGAGTTCCATTATTAGTGGAAGAGAGTTCCCTCTAGGATGAAATTGCTTTGAACTGAAATTGCATTTTGTGCAATGGCTAGATGTCATGGATAAACCCAAAACAATCCTACAATCATTGGGTGCCAGTGGCACTTTGATCCCCTTAAAACAATCCCAGAATCATTGGTGGTCAGTGGCACTATACTACCCCCCCCCCATCATTGGTGGTCAGGTGCACCTATTCCCCTTGCCTCTCAAAAACAACAATGCTACAATCCTTGTGGTCATAAGCAAGTTAAAACACCATATAAAAGGCACAAATTACTGTAACACTGTAGTCAATAAAGCGGTTCTAAAGGCTGAAGGATTTTTACCTTAATGTATTTTCTGCATTAGGGTACAAAAACCTTCAATATGCAGCGCCCCCCCCCCCCAGTCCCTGCTTATACTTACCCAGAACCCGTTCTCAATCCAGCAATGTGCAGTAGAGCAACGGCTCTCTGCTCTCTCCCCTCTCTCCCTCATCATAGGCTCAGAGACAGCAGCATAAATAATAGGCTCCTGCTGTTGTCAATCACAGCGAGTTAGCAATGAGTGGGGAGCTGGGTCAAAGGACTTACAGAGCGTGGCTCGGGCTCAAGCCTGCACAACAGCACATATAGCAAGCAAGGAGCCGAGAGCACCGGCGGGGGACCCCAGAAGAGAAGGATCAGGGGCAGCGCTGCAAAAAACATTGCACAGAGCAGGTACAGTTGTGCTCATACGTTTACATACCTTGGCAGAATTTATGATTTCCATTTTTCAGAGAATATGAATGATAACACAAAAACATTTCTTTCACTCATGGTTAGTGTTTGGCTGAAGCCATTTATTATCAATCAACTGTGTTTACTCAAAATCATAATGACAACAGAAACTACCCAAATTACCCCGATCAAAAGTTTACATACCCCCAGTTCTTAATACCGTGTATTGCCCTCTTTAACATCAATGACAGCTTGAAGTCTTTGGTGGTATTTGTGGATAAGGCTGTCAGGTCACCTGAGTCCAGGTGACAGATGCACCCCGTTGGGGTCAGGAGTGCACCGCAAGGTAGTGGACCCTACAGCTGAAGAGTGCGGATGGGGCTTTAGGTGATTCAGGAGAGCAGGTATTATGGAGCACCAACACGGATTACACTGGGAGCTAGAGCATGAGATTTCCCAGGGCGCGGAATTTAAGCACCCGCGGGTGTTCACCAGAGGGTATGTAAGCTTATGAGTACAACTGTAAGTATAACATGTTTATTATAAAAGAAAAAAATCTTTACTATTACTTTAATATATAGTAAATGTATTTTTAAATGTAAGCAGTGAGGAAGTGTGGCAGTGAGGTTCAGAGGAAGAGGATGAATGGTGCTGACTATCAGACTGAGGACATCCAGCTGCATAAATAAGTACTGAAGGAACACATATACTCCTTACTTACCTTGAAGGACTCAAACTATTTACATACTTCTAAGAAACCTTATCAGCCCCTAATACAAAGCTATACTGATACATATAACTACATAACTACATCACTTTGTCTTTTTCTTATCACAAAAATCTTCTACCCCTACCATTCTATCAGCCTTTGAGAGTAAGTACCGAACCCAATACTCCAGGTCTTATCTCCTTAATAATAACCACTATTCGCTCTTCTAGAGCAACACCTGAAATGTATTACATGATCTGATAGGAGGAGGAGTTTGGAAACTCCCTGCCTAAGGGGGATTGGACGGACATACAGTTACACACAAGTACACCCTCACATTTTTGAAAATATTTTATTATATCTTTTCATGAGACACTTTTGCTACAATGTAAAGTAGTGAGTGTACAGCTTTTATAACAGTGTAAATTTGCTGTCCCCTCAAAATAACTCAACACACAGCTATTAATGTCTAAACTGCGGGCAAAAAAGTGAGTACACCCCTAAGTGAAAATGTCCAAATTGGGCCCAATTACAAAGTGTAATTTCTTCAGTGTTGTCACACGAAAAGGTATAATAAAATATTTACAAAAATGTGAGGGGTGTACTCACTTTTGTGAGATACTGTATGGTCATTCACAGCAAAAACCTTGTGTAACTTTTATGGCTATAGAAAACTCATACAAAGTTATTTTCAGATAATTTTGTGATATAATATGCATGCTTGTCAATTACCCAGGGAAGACACAAGGGGGTGTGCTTGCCCAGTGGGAGGAGTGTGCCCGGGAGCAGAGTGTACGGGGAAGTTGCGGTGGAGGTCTGGTGTCAGTAGTCTGTAGAAGAAGTAGAGGAGGTGTCCACTGTGCACGTCCAGTTTCCTGTACACCTTGGTCTGTACACCTCAGTAGTCTGCACATGGAAAGCCTCTTGTGACTCTATCCTCTGTAACTCGGCAATCCAAAGGAGATTACATGGTGCGCCTGTGACAGTTATTACAAGATTCATTCAAACACCCTACTGAACAACGTCCAAGAATAAGTCATACCTCCAACATCCAATCCTGTTGGTTCTACATTGATGGTCATAGAGTAACCATTACTGTTTAAACCTGAGTCACTCCAGAGAACAGCGGATGTCTACATATTAGAGGATACTCTGGATATTTTCCTTCTAACAGCAGCATGCTCCTGTCTGGACTGTCTAAGATTTTATATCTTGAAAGCACGATTTGACCCAGTGGGGTCACGTCTTATGATGAGCGGGCATTGCACCCGGCGGTGAAAGCGGTGGCACTTATCATGATAAAGTTTCCTGTGTTAGAGGAGCACTTCATGAACACTTTTAGAAGACACTATTAACCTGTTTAAAGGACTTTAAATCTATAGATTTATTTATTAATTTATGGGATTTTGTGCAATTATGTTGACTGTTCTTTGTTGGAATAAGCACACCATTGTTTCAATCATTCTTTTCAGATAATACCTCATTTAGCTCTTTTGCCTCCCCATATGAACTTCCACATGAGACTCGAAAGGGATTGCAGGTAATAGGAAAGAATTGGGATTGGTAATGCCCTGAACGTTTACAAGATTTGTGGCAGGATCAATATTTTAAATGCCTAGCCAAGATATTTCCCTATGTTTCCAGTTTGGCTAGTAATGGTTTGATGTTGGCATCAGCTAGGACTAGTGTGGAGTTTGTGAGGGTTATGCCTAAATATGGTATGCCATTTTTGCTCCATGTGTAGGGGAGAGTCTGTTGTAGTTTGTTACTAATAATGTTCAGCACTCCCAGGTTTAAAATTAAGGATTTGGTGAAGTTGAATTTATAATACGAGATGTCGCCGAAGTCCATCAACAGCTTATGCACTAGTGGTAGGTTAATGGGTGTGTTAAAAGGAGGATGACATCATCTGCAAATAAGTTTATTACATGTGGATTGGAGCCAAACTGGAACCCTGTGATTAAAGGATGTGCTCTAATTGCCTCCGACCAGGGGTTCTATCATAAGGTTGAAGATAGTCTGGTGAAGGGGGCATCCCTAGCGAGTCCCATTGGATATGCTGAAAGGAGTGGATAGAATACCAGAGGTACAGTTGTGCTCATAAGTTTACATACCCTGGCAGAATTTATGATTTCTTGGCCATTTTTCGGAGAATATGAATGATAACACAAAAACTTTTCTTCCACTCATGGTTAGTGTTTGGCTGAAGCCATTTATTATCAATCAACTGTGTTTACTCTTTTTAAATCATAATGGCAACAGAAACTACCAAAATGACCCTGATCAAAGGTTTACATACCCCAGTCCTTAATACCGTGTATTGCCCCCTTTAACATCAATGACAGCTTGAAGTCTTTTGTGGCATTTGTGGATGAAGCTCTTTATATTCTCAGATGGTAAAGCTGCCCATTCCTCTGGGAAAAAAGCCTCTAGTTCCTGTAAATTCTTGGGCTGTCTTGCATGAACTGCACGTTTGAGATCTCCCCAGAGTGACTCAATGATATTGAGGTCAGGAGACTGAGATGGCCAGAACCTTCACTTTATTCTGCTGTAGCCAATGACAGGTTGGCTTGGCCTTGTGTTTTGGATCATTTTTATGTTGGAATGTCCAAGTTCATCCCATGCGCAGCTTCCTGGCTAATGAATGCAAATGTTCCTCTAGTATTTTTTTATAACATACTGCATTCATCTTTCCATCAATTTTGACCAAATTTCCTGTGTCTTTGTAGCTCACATATCCACAAAACATCAGTGATCCACTTCCATGTTTCACAGTAGGAATGGTGTACCTTTCATCGTAGGCTTTGTTGACTCCTCTCTAAATGTAGCGTTTATGGTTGTGGCCAAAAAGCTAAATTTTGGTCTCATCACTCCAAATGGCACCTCAACCATGCAGCCCTTCTTTCTTTAAGTACCTCCTTATTGTGCATCTTAGGAGGCACAATATGTACAGAGTGCAGAGTTCAGAGGGTGCTACGTACAGAGTGCAGAGTTCAGAGGGTGCTACTTACAGAGTTTAGAGGATGCTACATACAGAGTACAGAGATCATAGGCTGCTATGTATAAAGTGCAGGGTTGAGGAGCACCACATATCAGCTGAAATAAAGCCCTGAGTAGTAGTATACAGTACAAACACTGTCTGCAGCCATGAATAATACAGCCAGAGCACCTGTGATCATTATTATCATGATAATGACCACACTGTACAGTCTGTATACACTACAGTAAGACACAGGCTGTACAAAGTGGTCATCAGCATAATATATATATGATCACAGGTGCTGTGCCTGTATTATTCATGGCTGCAGACAGGGTTTGCACTGTTTACCTGTACTACTCTTTAACTACTTCATCCCTAGAATAATTTACCCCCTTCCTGACTAGAGCACTTTTTGCGATTCGGCACTGCATCGATTTAACTGATAATTGCGCAGTCGTGCGACGTGGCTCCCAAACTAAATTTACGTTCTTTTTTTCCCACAAATAGAGCTTTCTTTTGGTGGTATTTGATCACCCCTGCAGTTTTTATTTTTTGCGCTATAAACAAAAAAAGAGTGACAATTTTGAAAAAAAACACATTATTTTTTACATTTTGCTAAAATAAATATCCCCCAAAAATATATAAAAAAGTTTAGGTCGATACGTAATCTTCCACATATTTTTGGTAAAAAAAAATCGCAATAAGCGTTTATTGATTGGTCTGTGCAAAAGTTATAGCGTTTACAAAATAGGGGATAGTTTTATGGCATTTTTATTAATCATTTTTTTTTACTAGTAATAGCGGCGGTCAGCGATTTTTATCGTGACTGCGGCATTATGGCGGACACATCGGACATTTTTCAGTGCTATACAAATGCACTAATTCCTGTGTAAATGACACTGGCAGTGAAGGGGTTAACCACTAGGGGGCAGTTAAGGGGTTAATTGTGTCCTGGGGAGTGTTTCTAACTGTGGGGGGAGTGGCTACATGTGACACATCACAATCACAGGGAGCAGAGATCAGCGACACTGTCACTAGGCAGAACGGGGAGATGCTTGTTTACATTAGCGTTATTTCCCCACGGTGATCTAGTCCATGGGACCCGCGACCCGACTCAATGCCCCATCGGATGTATAGATATACATCAGGGAGATGTGCCTGTGTTGGTGTATGTATATATGTATATATGTATATATATATATAGTCTGTGATGTGTACCTGGTGGAGATAAAATGGCCTCGTAAGAGCCATTGAGTGTCCCCAGGTGCTAATTGAATCCCCTTTTGTTTCAACAGTCATCTCCACAGACAGGACGGCACCTTCTCCCCAGGGGTCATTAACATACTAATGTCGGAACTGGTTAGGCTACGGGATCAAAACTAGTGGTTCATTAATTCATAGACTGAATGTCCCCAGGTGCTAATTGAATCCCCTTTGTTTCAACAGTCATCTTCACAGACAGGACGGCACCTTCTCCCCAGGGGTCATTAACATACTAATGTCGGACCTGGTTAGGCTATGGGATCAAAACTAGTGGTTTATTAATTCATAGACTGAATGGCACCAGTAGCTTAGACTTCAGAATTAGCCAATTAGAGGGTGACCCAGTGAGAGCCAATCAGAGGGTGAGCCCATGAGAGCCAATGAGCATTTAGACTCCAGAAGGGGCCAATTGGGTATATAAACCAGAGGAGAGCTAGCTGTGGACTCTTCAATTCCAGACCATCGGAATGACGTGATGTCCTTATAATGTATTTTGCGTATCTCTAACCTATTCCCATCTTTAATCTATTTCTTTCCTAGGACTTGTCTTGATATATTGATAACCATATTGATAGTGTATATCTGTTGTAACCATATGGCCTAAATTATCTTCGCAGCCTAAGCAACACTGTACCTGTAACATCACTTGAATTATATGATAAGTTCTAAATTATTCTAACGTTTCTTTCCTGTATAAATAAATGTAATTGTTTATCTTTTCGCACGGTTATCGTTCGTTTTTTATTCTTATACAGACAAAGGTTTAATCACTTTATTTTTTGTATCTATAATCATTAAAGTAGGCTATAAATTTAGCTACAACACCACGTACTTTGCCTGTACGAGCCCTTCTGCGGACGTATATTGGCGTGAGGCGGTCGACAAGCGGTTAAAGGACTGCAAGTAATGTACCAGGCTGCAGAACAGTCGGAAGACATAAAATGTAAACCTGGGTGGAAGTGCATATTTATATGAGTGGAGAGCAGAAACAGGAGAAAGTGAACTGGATGCACACATGGATGATATGCCAACGCAGTGTAGTCAGTAGCAGATCACTCACCTCGGATCACTGCAAGACCTTCACACTCATTGCATGCCGCTCTTGTTCAGGCCTCTCCCCACATCAGCGCTGCTTCATCCCACACTCACTAACACAGGAAGCCCGCAGGACAAATTTGAAAGGAAAGACAATGCTCTTTATGTACCCATTGGCCGAGGAAGCATCTGCACCGCCCCCTGATGCCTTCTCAGCCAATGGGTAGCTGAAGCTCACCATAAATGCCTCCCTTCTTCCGTCCTGACATCATATAGACCTCCCAAGTACGGAACTGTTGTTCTATGCAGGCAGGCCGGGATCAAATGTATTTTGATTAGGGGCGGGTGCCGTCCTCTCTGCACTGTCTGTGTGTGTCAGAGGGGAGAGATGCGGCTGCCATACAAGTGTATATCGCATTTCAGGACTTAGCCCTGATTCACCGGGACTCTGGGAGAGCGACCAATTTGCAGGAAAACCCCAGCGAATCAGGGACGGTTGGGAGGTATGTCTTAGTGGCTATTAGATGAGCCTGAAATGGTGTCTTGCCAAGTGTATACAGCACATAATCCCGATTTGTGTAAGATTATAAAATACATTCACGTTTACTGTTTTATGAGATTTTTTGACACATTTCTCATACATATACACACATTCTGTTACATATAGGAGGATGTGCTCTATGTAGCTCTGTCCCAGTGGTTCTTCTTGATATTCCGGTGCCCTCCCAGGGAGTTTACCATGCGTCTATTATACACAAGCATCAAGGTGTGACCCACACATGATTGATCTAGGTGCTATATTATAACATGGCAAATAATTGTTTTTGTATAATTATAAATGTTGTTTTGTCAGATATAGCAGTATTTCTTCATGAATCCTGAGGAATCTTAAATGAGAAACCATGACCCATGGGGAGTGTTATATTTATTCTGAATTAGGCAATTTAGCCTTTCAATACATACTGATTGTACACGAGTGGATATTTTGCAGCTGACATCTGTAACGCAGAGTAAACACAACGACTGCTGTATTGCTGTTTTGATATATATATATATATATATTCTATAATTTTTTTTTAATTATATGTAATAAAAATGTATATTTTATGAAATAATTTATGTGCTCCTTGTCTTGCCAGTAAAGTCCGACATACAATATATTTTTCTTTTTGGTTGGTCATTATGCATAATCCAGATGCAGCATGTGGCAATAAATATAACTGAACAAGAAAAACGTACTCTGGGGAAATCTTTGGATTGAAGCTAAATATTGCATCAAAGCTGGTTTTGTTATTTTATATTTTTATATAATATAAAATATATGCAACTTTTTTATTTTGTACGTAAAGATGTTTTATACTGTCCTCAGAGGCCCTTTTTCGAAATAATAGTCACCCTAAACATTAAACAATCTCACAATTGCCATAGTGAATGAATGAATGAATGAATGAATAACTTGTATAGTGCTACATATGCAAACTAAATTGCCTCAGGTCGCTTTTGCCACCAGTGTCCATCTGGGTCTTCAGAAGAGATGGGTCTTGAGCTTCTTCGTGAAGGCCAGATGGTTTTCTTCCGAGCAGATATCCGCGGGTAGAGCGTTCCATAGCCGTGATCCTTGGACTGCGAACCTTCGTTCCCCCTTTAATTTATAATGGGTCTTGGGGATGTGGAGGAGGTTCTGGTTAGTTGACCGGAGAGGGCAACCTGGGGTGTAGTGCTTTATTTTGTCGCAGAGGCATTGCGGGGCTTTTCCTTGTGTACATTTGTGAGTGAGGCAGAGGGTCTTAAATGTAACCTGGTCCTTCACGGCTAGCCAATGGAGGGTCCTCAGGGACGGGGTGATTGATTCCCAAAGTATTTTTCCCTTTACCAGTCGGGCTGCTGTGTTCTGGGTGATTTGTAGATGTGAAATTTGGTATTTTGGAAGTCCTAGGTAGAGGGAATTTGCGTAGTCGAGTCGGGAATTGAAGATTGTTCCAACTACTGCTGCTGTATCTCCTTCCGTGATGAAGGGCATGAGTCTACGCAAAAGGCAAAGAAGCCAGAAGCCAATTAACCTACCTGCATGTCTTTGGATTGTGGGAGGAAACCGGAGTACCAGGAGGAAACCCACGCAGGCACGGGGAGAACATGCAAACTACAGGCAGGTAGTGTCGTGGTTGGGATTTGAACCAGTGACCCTTCTTACTGCTAGGTGAGAGTGCTAACCACTACACCACTGTGCCGCTTTTGGCTTTAGTGCTGGGGGTGATGGGTTGTCCAAGGATGGTGAGTGGTGTGGACATCGTGGCAGGGTTTTTGTTTCGGTTTGCGTGGAGGAAGAGGAGTTCTGTTTTGGATCCGTTGAGTTTAAGGGAGCTCTCCGTCATAGTATGTGTGGTTTTTCCATATAAAACAACCCTAATTAATTGTATGTTCTCTTATTGCTGCAACCATATGTGTCACATTTCTAAGTTCAGTAAGCACAGGTCCAATAGCTTTGATGCAGCTTCCAAGTACATCCCCAATTTTCCCATGACTCTGGATGATGTGAGACACACTACATCTGTTGTAGAAGAACTTTACATATTTATATACAGCTTGTCATATTGTCTAAGAAGTCAAAATGACTTTCATTATAGCAGGAGAACGGACAGAGGACATGCTTACCTTCTGTGAACGGGAAAACTGAAAATCGCTATGCATACTATTATGCAAATGCACCTGAAGGATAAATAAAGCATTATGCTAGCAATCATAGGCGTATAAACAGCTTAACAGGTATTAAAACAATCACGGTGATGATGGTTGAGTATTCCTTATATCTGCCTGTCACCATTATAAACTTTTTTCTTTTTTCCTGGATGAATATATAATAGGAGAATTTTGAAAAACAAAACTGGCTAAGTTGGTTTATTTATTTTTTATGTAACTCATTTGACATTCCGTTTTTTTATCAAAGCTCGGCAAGTAAAATATGCGTGTCATTGATTGCGCTCATCAGACGATGGAGAGGCAACAGATCGGTGCTGATAATGCAAAATATTGAAAGCATTCTGTAAATCGAGGCATTAATTGACAACCAGAAAGGAGAGAAGATTATTTTGCTTCTGTCAAATGAATCAGCTATATTTAGTAACATTTTTAATGAAGCTGAAAAAAAGACAAAAGCCTATCAAGTAAAACTTTGAAATAAACAAAACCACTTTAAAAGTGCATGTAAATTCCAACAATAAACTTCCCCTATTTGCTCCCTTTTGATCTGTTAAATATACCATTGGATATATTTAGTTATATCTAGACAATAAATGCAAAAAAGACCATATGTCAATATTTGTGTCCTAAGCAGGCTCCTCAGTGAGCGTTGTCACCCTAGGACAGGAAGTGTCTTACTGGCAGGATCACCAGGTGAAAATAATAAAAAATCTTGCAAACAAGAAAACGTATGCGGCCATCACAGCTAAGGACTAGTAAGCTGCCATACTGTATATAACATTTGTGTTCTTGGGTTTAGATACATTTTAATCAAGAAAAAATTAAATCAAAATGCAATTGGAGAGAGAGCTTTGCAGCTGTTTAATATATGTGTGGCCTAACAGCTGGTCCTTCCTAGAGAAGAGGCTTCACTGCATGCATAAATAGCCTACAGGTATGGGAGGAGCATAAATGGATATTTTAAAAATTGGATAAGTTTAGAATTATGAACTAACCCTTTCAGCTGCTTATAAATGTCTTTTATAATTCCAGCAAATTCAGCTGTGCGTCTGGGACTTTTCCTTTTTTCTCTTTCTTGCTCAGTTGCAAATTAAAACAAACCATTCCTTTTAAAATAGAAATGAAAGGCAAAACATTTATATCTATCTATCTATCTAGCTGTCTATCTACATTATCTCACAAAAGTGAGTACACCTCTCACATTTTTGTAAATATTTTATTATATCTTTTCATGTGACAACACTGAAGAAATTACACTTTGCAACAATGTAAAGTAGTGAGTGGACAGCTTGTATAACAGTGTAAATTTGCTGTCCCCTCAAAATAACTCAACACACAGCCATTAATGTCTAAACCACTGGCAACAAAAGTGAGTACAACACTAAGTGAAAATGTCCAAATTGGGCACAATTAGCCATTTTCCCTGCCCGGTGTCATGTGACTCGTTAGTGTTATAAGGTCTCAGGTGTGAATGGGGAGCGAGTGTGTTAAATTTGGTGTTATCACTCTAACTCTCTCATACTGGTCACTTGAAGTTCAACATGGCACCTTATGGCAAAGAACTCTCTGAGGATCTGGAAAAAAAAGAATTGCTGCTCTACATAAAGATGGCCTTGGCTATAAGAAGATTGCCAAGACCCTGAAACTGAGCTGCAGTATGGTGGCCAAGACCATACAGCAGTTTAACAGGACAGGTTCCACTTAGAAGTTGAGTGCACATGCTCAGCGTCATATCCGGAGGTTGTCTTTGGGAAATAGATGAGTGCTGCCAGCATTGCTGCATTGATTGCAACCAATATTTGTTATTTGCACACACAAAAAAGTATTTTTCCTAACAAATTCATTTAAGACCATGTTGCAAAAACGAATACACCCCAATAAAAATCTTCAAGGCAAAGCTAAACTTTAAGCGAGTACACAAGCTTTACACAAGGTTTCCACATCCTGCAGAGAAGCTATTGCCCTGCTTAGCTTAGTATCATCCGCAAATATTGAGCTGTTTATCCCATCCTCCAAGTAATTTGTGAATAAATGAAATAGGATTGGTCCTAGGACAGGACCCTGGGGGACCCCACTTTCCACATTGGACCATTCCAAGTAGTCCCCATTTATCACTACCCTCTAAACTCGCCCTTGTAGCCAGTTTTCAATCCAGGTACTCACCCTTTGGTCCATGCCAACAAACCTTAGCTTGTATAGTAAACGTTTATGGGGAAGGAACTGTATCAAATGCCTTTGCAAAATCCAGATACACCACGTCTATGGGCCTTCCTTCATCTAGATGGAAGCTCACCTCCTCATAGAAGGTTAATAGATTTGTTTGTCAAGAACAATTTTTTCATGAATCCATGCTGATTACTGCTAATGATACTATTTTCATTACTGAAATCTTGTATATAGTCCCTTATCATCTCTTCCAAGAGCTTGCATACTATTGATGTTAGGCTAACTGGTCTGTAGTTCCCAGGGATATATCTTGGTCCTTTTTTAAAGATTGGTGCTACATTGGCTTTTCTCCAATCAGCTGGTACCATACCAGTCAGTAGACTGTTCATAAAAATTAGGAACATAGTCTGGCAATTACTTGACTGAGTTCTTAAGGACCCTCGTTTGCAAGCCATCTGGTCCCAGTGACTTATTTATGTTAATTTTTTCAAATCTGTTTCTGATTTTATCCTCTGTTAACCATGGGGGTGCTTCCTGTGACGTTTCATGAGGATAAACATTGTAGTTTTGGTTACTGAAGTCCCCTGGTTCTCTCCTGAAGACTGAGGAGAAGAATACATTCAAAACCTTTGACATCTCACCATCCTTTCTAACCAGAATCCCTTCATCATCCTTTATGGGGCCGATATGACCTGTCCTCCCTATTTTACTATTTATGTACTTAAAGAATTTCTTGGGATTTCTCTTACTCTCCTCTGCTATGCGCCTTTCGTGTTCTATCTTAGACACCCTGATTACACCCTTACATTTCTTATTGCATTCTTTGTACAGTTGGAATGCTGATGATGTTCCCTCGGCTTTGTATTTTTTGAAGGCCTTCTCCTTTGCTTTTATATGAATATTTACATTGGAGTTAAGCCACCCAGGGCTTTTATTAGCTCTTTTAAATGTATTACCCTTTGGGATGCACTGGCTAATACCCTTATTTAATATGCCCCTAAAGCACACCCATTTTTCCTCCGTGTTCTTTTTTCCTAGGATTTTATCCCATTTAGTATCTTCTAGCAAGGAGCGTAGTTTCTGGAAGTTTGCTCTTTTGAAATTCAGTGTCTTTGTATTCCCCTTATGCTTTCTATTTGTGTGATTTATGTTGAAACATATTGACCTGTGATCGCTGTTTCCTAAGTTGCCCCGTATTTCTACATCCGCGATCAAGTTCCTTCCGCCCAGTCTATGTCTGGATAATTAAAATGTCTTTATTTGTGTAGAGATTTATCTTTTATACCTGCCCCCATATTATATATTTTCCACTATGTTAAATCAATAGTGTTTTACCAAAAAATTATTCTGGTTGCATAGCAAATGTTGTATTTCTTATTACTATTATTGTATTACTGTTGCCCAACCACTTTCTATGCCAAAGTAGCCTGATCACTCTTTCCGAATGCAACAACTACCTTATGCAAAATAAAATTATTATATGTTGGTTAAAGTACTTAAATTACTGAATGCCCTTATAAAGTGTATTTTTTTGATTTTGGTCACATTATGCAATGCTATGCTGGTTCTTAAATGATAGAGATTGATCTCAGCGTAAATTAGGTATTTTTATTATTCCCAGCATGCACCAACCTTGATCTGACTGCTAATGTGAATACCAACTGGTATTCTACTGTAACGATAACCTAAGATGCCCTTAGTACATTATTTCAATTGGCTAATGAGTAACAGGAATAGGCATAGACACTGTAGCGTAGTGTTTGGGCTTATGCAGGTGTTTTAATATGCATGCTTTAATTAATATAATTGTGCAAGCTGTTGCTTCACTGCACACACTGCGCACATATGCCAGAGTCCTGTTACCCACAAAATATGCCTTAATTACTATGCCACAAGCAAAAGTCTCACTGATATACATAAACCTCAAAACAATGGAATTAAAACCAAACTTTTCCATAGCGTAAGCTTTTTTGCACAAAGAATATAGTCATACAATTACCACTTTTTGGGCTACCTTAGGAAATTAAGCCAAATAAAGCTAAAAAAAGGAAACTTTTTGTCAGAAAAGACTTTGCATGTGTTTCTGCCAAAAAAATATTTCCCATTTATTTTAGTACTTTTGTGTGTACACTACAATGTGACAGGTAACACTCTTGGCATTTGTAACATGAGAATAAGGCCAGTTGCCTGTGACGATGAACCTCCATGAGAAGGCATTAAATGAGCAGTGGCCAAAGAGAGGATTGAACTTCTAATTGAAAACCGGTACAGAGGTATGAGCAGAAAGCTGGAGGTAGGGTGAGCAGGAGCCTGACATTGCACCCACGGTCCACTGATTCTGGGTGCAATGCTTTGCAGGCTCCTGTAGGAAAATAAAAATAAATGTGCTTTTCTTCTTAAAAAAATATGTGCATTTTTACATTTTTTGCCTTAAAGGTGAACTTAGATATTATACTTTTTTTATTCTGTTCTATTGTTTTTCTATGCTATTATTTTCTTTTCTTTTTTTTATTCTAATCTTTTCTATTCTAATCTTTTCTATTCTAAATCGAATTTATTCTATACGAATTTCAGAAGATGGTTTACGAAATTCTAATTTCGTATAGAATGAATTTGAATTAAAATAGAAAAGATTAGATTAGAATAGAAAATAATAGAAAAGAATAGAAAAGAAAAACAATAGAAAAGAATACAATAAAATATAATATACATTACATTTTATTCTATTTTGTTTTATGGTTTTTCTAGTATATTCTTTTCTGTTCTTTTCTATTCTATGCCAATATTTTCTATTCAAATTCAAATTCATTCTATGAATTTCGGAAGATGTTATATATTATATTTTTTCTATTCTTTTCTATTGTTTTTCTATGCAATTCTTTTCTATTCTATTCTAATCTTTTCTATTCAAATTCATTTTTATTCTATACGAAATTAGAATTTCAGAAAATGGTTATATATAGTTTAGCTTTGGAATTCAGTGCAATTTTTTCGAATGTGGTAGAATTTTTTCGAATGCGGACGATTTTTTTGAATTTGATCGAAATTGTTTTTGAATTTGATCAAATTTTTTTGAATTCGATCAAATTATATTGAATTTGATCAATTTTTTTTGAATTCGGTCAAATTTTGGGAATTTAAATAAGAAATGAAAAGAATCCTGAAAACGAATGTAACAAATGCAATAAATTTAACTAAACAAATTTAGTTAAAGAACGAATCAAAATTAAACACATTTTTTTATCCTGCACATGACTATCTGGCACCTTCCCTAGTCAACGGTATCCCATGGCATCCGGATTCAAATACGCATTATGGAGATCTTTGACCTGATCACAAGATATGGGAGGGGAAGAGTTAAGTGGGAGGATGCATGAGGTCCATTAGGTGCTCCATAGGACCTCATTCTGTTACTAGGAGTGAGATAACAGAGGTACACTGAACTGGTGGAGTGGGCAGAGGCTCAGCACATCCCTCCTAATGCAAACATACAAGTTACAGTGTGTAGTGAAATGAAATAAGTTGTTTTTCAGAGGAACTTAGTACTATTACCACACACAGTGTTACGGTTCATCTCTAACTTGGGGAGTTGCCTTAATGTTTGATTCTTCACATGACCACGGTCTCTGACTAGTTCTGGGCATTAATGAGCGTCCTTAATGCGAGAGGTACAGCCACGTGCACAAGCGCCGATCACCACACCCACAAGCTTGTTTTTTAAATATAACAAAAGGTAGGAATTTGCAACAAAGTTTGTTAAAATCCCTGCAATATACATAGCTCACCCAGAGCGGAATGTTTTTTTCTCAATAAAAGTGGAGTTACTCTTTAAACTAACTGTACCATTGCACTACGGACACATTTTAAGAAGAACTTTATCTTGGAAAGGACAGCAAAGAGGGGTATATGGGTAACACTTCATGTTTAACCCCTTTGTCCTTTTCAGATATAATTTATGAAGCTCTACTTTAATTCCTATAATCATACAAAAGTCACAACCTTAGCACCAATATTGATTTGTTATAACAACAAGATATTGTGCAAAAACAAATCACAATGTAATATATCAATGCCAAGAAATCTGTGCACTTACCGAAAACCCAACTTGTTCATAATTGCTTTTAGTTCAGCCAAAGTTGTGCGGTGATCTTCGGGTACGTCAGCCAGAGTTGTAAAATTGGAGAAGATTGTCCAACGTTCTCTCATCTCTATAAATAATTAGACAAGGATATAGATAAGATAAAACAAAATCAAATGAAAAGCCCTCATGTGGCAGCACCTTCTTAATCTGTGAAAAGTTACAGATAATCCTCGAGTATTTAAGGAAGAATAACAGCACAATGCTGTGTTGTGCAGATGGCAGAGCCATGGGTGCCAACAGGAAACGTGTCTGGACTTTACCGGTGACAGTCTCCAGTACCTCATGTGTCTCTTCTCCAGCTGTCTACAGGATCCATGTTGTTAAAATAAGCTCTTCCTTGTAAGACCTGCTGTGTTAAAGACTGGAACAGCTTGCCATGTGTCTCGCTTAATATTCAGTGGAAAAACAAATGGCGCAAATGTCTACACCTGAGCAGCACCATACATTTTAGGAAGTCTGGAGCAATGTGAATTACTCTATAATAGGAAACAGTTATTTTTTTTCTCAAACATGTAGAGATGCTCTTATTTTATTTGTTACTAAAATAAGTCAAATTAGCATTGGATATACAGTATCTCACAAAAGTGTGTACACCCCTCACATTTTTGTAAATATTTTATTATATCTTTTCATGTGACAACACTGAAGAAATTACACTTTGCTACAATGTAGAGTAGTGAGTGTACAGCTTACATAACAGTGTAAATTTTCTGTCCCCTCAAAAATAACTCAACACACAGCCATTAATGCCTAAACCGCTGGCAACAAAAGTGAGTACACCCCTAAGTGAAAATGTCCCAATTGGACCCAAAGTGTCAATATTTTTTGTGGCCACCATTATTTTCCAGTACTGCCTTAACCCTCTTGGGCATGAAGTTCACCAGAGCTTCACAGGTTGCCACTGGACATCACAACATCACAGAGTTGGTGGATGTTTAAATTGCTGGCAACAAAAGTGAGTACACCCCTGAGTGAAAATGTCCAAATTGGACGCAATTAGCAATTTTCCCTCCCTGGTGTCATGTGACTTGTTAGTGTTGCAAGGTCTCAGGTGTGAATGGGGAGCAGGTGTGTTAAATTTGGCGTTATCGCTCTAACTCTCTCATACTGGTCACTGGAAGTTAAACGAGGCACCTCATGGCAAAGAACTCTTTGAAGATCTGTAAAAAAGAATTGTTGCTCTACATAAAGATGGCCTAGGCTATAAGAAGATTGGCAAGACCCTGAAACTGAGCTGCAGCACAGTGGCCAAGACCATAAAGCGGTTTAACAGTCCAGGTTCCACTCAGAACAGGCCTAGCCATGGTCGACCAAAGAAGTTGAGTGCAGGTGTTCAGTGTCATATCCAGAGGTTGTCTTTGGGAAATAGACGTATGAGTGCTGCCAGCATTCCTGCAGAGGTTGAAGGGTGGGGGGTCAGCCTGTCACTGCTCAGACCATATGCCACACACTGCATCAAATTGGTCTGCATAGCTGTTGTCCCAGAAGGAAGCCTCTTCTAAAGATGATGCACAAGGAAGCATGCAAACAGTTTGCTGAAGACAAGCAGACTAAGGACATGGATTACTGGTACCATGTCCTGTGGTCTGATGAGACCAAGTTAAACGTATTTGGTTCAGATGGTGTCAAGCATGTGTGGCCACAACCAGGGGAGGAGTACAAAGACAAGTGTTTCTTGCCTACGGTCATTCAAGATGGTGGGAGTGTCATGGTCTGGGGCTGCATGCGTTCTGCTGGCACTGAGCTACAGTTCATCGAGGGAACCATGAATGGCAACATGAACTGTGACATATTGAAGCAGAACATCATCCCCTCCTTTCGGAGACTGGGTCACAGGGCAGTATGCCAACATGATAACAATCCCAAACACACCTCCAAGACAACCACTGCCTTGCTAAAGAAGCTGAGAGTAAAGGTGACAGACTGGCCAAGCGTGTCTCCAGACCTAAACCCTTTGAGCATCTGTGGGGCATCCTCAAACCGAAGGTTGAGGAGCGCAAGGTCTCTAACATCCACCAGCTCTGTGATGTCGTCATGGAGGAAAGAAAGACGACTCCAGTAGCAACCTGTGAAGCTCTGGTCAACTCAATGCTCAAGAGGGTTAAGGCAGTGCTGGAAAATAATGGCTGCCACAAAAAATACTGATACTTTGGACCCCATTTAGACATTTTCACTTACGGGGGAAACTCATTTTTGTTGCCAGTGGTTTAGAAATTAATGTTTCTGTGTTGAGTTATTTTGAGGGGACAGCTAATTTACACTGTTATACAAGCTGCACACTCACTACTTTACATTGTAGCAAAGTTAATTCAGTGTCGTCACATAAAAATATATAATAAAATATTCACAAAAATGTGAGGGGTGTACTCACTTTTGTGAGATACTGTATACATATCAGCCATAGCTTTATGACCACCAACAGGTTAAGTGAATAACATTGATTATCCTGTTATAATGGCATGTGAATGTTGGTGAGATATATTAGGCAGCAAGTAAATACGTTGTCCCTGAAGTTGATGTGTTTGTTGCTTAGTTTGGTTGTGTATAGGGGTGCGTAGCCACAGACCATTCAGGGTGCCCATACTGACCCGTGTCAACAGCCAAAAGTGCCTACAATGAGCATCAGAACTGGACCACGGAGCAATGGAAGAAGGTGGCCCGGTCTGATAAATAATGTTTTCTTTTACATCACGTGGATTGCCAGGTGCGTGTGCTTTACTTATCTGGGGTAGAGGTGGCACCAGGAGACAATATGGGAAGAAGGCAATCCGGCTGAGGCAGTGTGATGCTTTAGGCAATGTTCTACTGGGAAACCTTGAGTCCTGCCATTCGTGTGAATGTTACTTGACAAGTACCAGCTACATAAACTTTGTTGCTGACCAAGTGCACCCCTTTGTGGAAATAATGTTCCCTGGTGGTAGTGGTCTCTTTCAGCATGATAATGCACAGTGCCACACTGCAAAAATGGTTCAAGAATGGTTTGGAGAACACAACAAACAGTGTGAGGTATTGACTTGGCCATCAAATTGTACAGATCTTAATCCAATCGAGCATCTGTGGGATGTGCTGGAAAAACAAGTCCGATCCATGGAGACCTCACCTCTCAACTTACAAGACTTAAATGATCTGCTTCTTACAGCTTGGTGAACAATACCACAGCATACCTTCACAGGTCTAGTGGTGTCCAGTTCTCAATGGGTCAGGGCTGTTTTGGTAGCAAAGGGGGGGGGGGGGCTACTCAATATTAGGTGAGAGGTCATAATTGGTGTATGTTTAGTGCATGCAAGCTAAGTAAGGCATCAGTGTAACTCTACCAGGTACTTATTATTTCTCACAGGGACAAAAGTACTTCCTATGACAACGCCTTTGCCTGCTTTTCAGAAGGACAGGACCATCTATGAGGATTTTTTTAAGTCAGAATATACTTCCTGGACAAAATGGTGTCTCAGAGATGATCCAATCATGAAAATCCTTGTGTCTGTGTAGATCCTTACTATGTTAAAAAAATTATGACATTCTGTATATATAGTCACTCATGCCACAGTGGGATTTCCTGAAGCTGCTTGCAGAAAGCACTGCTAAGAAATCCTAGTAGAGTTAAAGAGGAAGTAAAGCATCCTTTAAAAAAACAAAAAAAAAACGGAACCTGCAAGGCAAAGGCATAATGAGCTAGTATGCATAGCATGATCTCGGCATGCTCAGTGCGCCTGCCGTAGACAGCGATGCCTCTTTTTCTCTAAATATCTCCTAAACCATGTAGGTTTAGGAGATATTTATTGGATCTGATGGTACTATATATGCCCGCCTAATGGAATATTGTACCTCCACTGCGCCAATTCTTCCAAAAATAATAAAGAATAATACAGATACACAAAATGTGTACAACCCTAAACGTGAAGTGATCTAGCTGCCACTCTAAAAATAGTCATATAAGTATTGTGTGGATTGAAACCTCAAATGTGTAAGTGTTTTGAAGGAAATAATCCAGTGGCGCTACTAAGCAATATGTGAAAAATAAAAAAAAATAAACAATAAAGTATAATAAAGTAAAAAAATTCCACTAAAATAAAACCATGTAAACAGTATTAATGTTGATGAAAACAATATTAACTGTAAACAAATGAAGGAAACACCACGTGAAAATAGTGCAACACTCCGTAAAATAAATTGTCCTTTGAATCTCTGTGATAGAGGTTAATCTTCAAAACATATTAAATCTTCAAAAAAATGATGCTTTAGATTCTTCCACCACACCAACGTGCACCGCGATCCCGCTCCCAATGAGACCACACTCACCAGATGGTGATGCCAGCCACTCTCGTGGTTGGCACTTATGCTGTTAGACCACACCTGGGTCAGTATTCGATCAAGCCAGAGCGAACATAACCATATGTGGAAATAAAAAGTGAACAGTGCTCCACATAGCGTGATTCTATTTCAAAAAAAGTTTATTCAGCCATATCCAAACACACACACTTCAATGGTGTCACTCACATGTTAAAATTGAAAAAACCAGCAATGAATTTCTGCAAATATCTCCACAGCAAACAGTGAATAGAAGAACAGACTTGGAAGCACACCAAAACTGGTCACACAGGATCCCAAGATGTACCGCACTATATCTCACCCACTCCAGACGCTGTGTGCAATATTCCCACTATCCAGTGGCTGCTGAGCTGTAACTGTAGCAAGCGAAGGAGTACCGGGATCTCCAAAAAACACGTCTATTAAGTCAAAGGAATTTTACTGTCCGTGTGGCCACACACCTGACATGTTTCGTCGTTTGACTTCTTCCTAGGGATTTACCTTTAGTTGTTCTTCTTCTTGCCATCCATCGCTTCCTGGTTCTTGGTCCCTCTGATATGGGCGGGGATATTATGACTATTACGTAATATCCCCTAGCCTGCACTGTCTCCTGGGAGCTTGTGTCATAGCTCCCAGGAGTCAGTGCGGCTGCCTGGCCTGAGATCGCGCGAGACTTGAAACCGAACGTGACGTCATTGCGACAGTCACATTCGGTCTCTGCTATCACAACGGGGCGGGACTTTCGCCGCCGCCGCCATTGTGATGGCAACAGGAGCTGCTGACGGCGCTCCTATTAACTTTGTAAGTTAATAGGAGCGCCGCATGTTGATGAGGTAAGTCCTCATCAACATGGGGACAAGGTGCTTTGGGGTGGGGGGGCCGCAGGGCCCCCCTTTCCCCAGGGCACCCCCCCATGTTGAGGGCATGGTACGGTACGGCTGGTACGGCTCAGGAGGGGGGCACTCGCTCGTCCCCACCTCCTTTCCTGACCGGCCGGGCTGCGTGCTCGGATAAGGGTCTGAGATGAATTTGGGGGGGACCCCCGCGCCGTTTTTTCGGCATAGGGATTCCCCTTTAAATCCATACCAGGTGACATTCACTGCCTTCGCTAGTCTCGTATACATGGAGTCACGTTCTAAATGGATTTTCCTCCGTGTGTGAGGCAAGTTCGTTAATTTCAAAAGTCCCGTGGACTAGCACACAGACGGCGGGATTGTCCGCCGCACTGCCGAGTCCAGCGGACAATTTTAAGTCTAGACTTAAAACTTAGTCCACCGGACTGTTGTTAGGAGAAAGTCCGCTGGAGCCCACACATGGGTGGATTGTCCGGCGGACTCTAGTCCAGCGGACAATCCCGCGGGAAAGTCCGCTCGTGTGTATGCGGCCTTAGAGGCACCACCTAAGCAGGAATGGTCTGGGGTTATGATGGCAGAGCTTGAATTTGAGGGATTCACAGGCAAGAAGCAATTGTTGGCTAATCCTTGAACACCCCCCTCCCTTTCCAAATCTGTATTTTCTACATAGGGCACATCGGTGTACCTACAGTTGCTCCACTGATTGTACTACCTCCTCCCCTATACTACCTCCTCCCCTATTCAACACCTATGCAGAGCACACCAAGTGCAGAGGTGCTAGACAGTCACACAGTGAGGTTTCTTCATGTACCCATATACTTGGGGGAATCTAAGATGGAAAAGAACCTGGGGGTCCTAGTAGATGATAGGCTCATCTATGACATGCAATGTCAAGCTGCTGCTAACAAAGCAAACAGAATATTGGCATGCATTAAAAAGGGGATCAACTCCAGAGATAAAACAATAATTCTCCCGCTCTACAAGACTCTGGTCCGGCTGCACCCTGAGTATGCTGTCCAGTTCTGGGCACCAGTCCTCAGGAAGGATGTACTGGAAATGGAGCAAGTACAAAGAAGGGCAACAAAGATAATAAAGGGTCTGGAGGATATAGGAAAGGTTTGCGAGCACTGAACTTATTCTCTCTGGAGAAGAGAAGCTTGAGAGGGATATGATTTCAATATACAAATACCATACTGGTGACACCACAATAGGGATAAAACTTTTAATTTTTTTGCAGAAGGGAGTTTAACAAGACTCGTGGCCACTCATTAAAATTAGAAGAAAAGAGGTTTAACCTTAAACTACATAGAGGGTTCTTTACTGTAAGAGCGGCAAGGATGTGGAATTCCTTTCCACAGGCGGTGGTCTCAGCGGGGAGCATCAATAGTTTCAAGAAACTATTAGATAAGCACCTGAACGACTGCAACATACAGGTATATACAATGTAATACTGACATATAATCACACACATGGGTTGGACTTGATGGACTTGTGTCTTTTTTCAACCTCACCTACTATGCAACTATGTAACTATGTGATATGTGGTGTCACATGATCAAATGCAGGGGATGAAAGGGGGTGCATCACTGTAATGTGAGTACATACAAAACTACCTTTCCTCTTTGCTAAAGTAAGGAATGATATAGATAGCAGTAGTGGGGGTCTAGACCCTCCCGATTCAGGAACTCAGTGGCATTTAAAATTGCTGCAATCCCTGTTTTTTATGCGATAGATAGATAGATAGATAGATAGATAGATAGATAGATAGATAGATAGATAGATAGATAGATAGATCGATAGAATAATGCATGGAAATGGACCAGCATATGTTACACATAGAGGCTTGGTAAACAAAGATCTCGTCTATCTCAAGGTATTTTGTAATCAATTTGCCCAGTTCACTCCTCAGGGGAGCCTCCTGTTATACCATCATGATTGCACTGATAAATCCATCATTATGTTCAGTTCCGTGGAAACAGCTTTGAGTCTTGCCATTTGTGGTAAATCTCGTCTACGGCACTCTGATCAGTCTAACTTGAGCTGACTATGATTGATTTTGAACAAAATGTCATGAACAATCAAATAGTCTGTTTTCTTCTGCAACAGAATAGAATTGTCACCCTTAATCTCTGCACAACTTAAAATAGAGCATAAGTGATTGCGTGTAACATATGGTAATTATGAAGAGCTGTCAATCTCTCAGCCTATTTAAATAGTTTCCATAACTTATTTACCACTTATAGAGCTAATTGTATCTTCCCAGCTATTGTGTGCAATTTTCAAAAAGATATGGCACTAATGGCCTAATTAGTACAGTTCTTATTTTTAAAGTAGAAGGAAACTGCTAAACAATAAAATAACTTTTAAATGTTGCCTCTCCATTCTTCCAATTGCTGTGCATACATTTTGTAATAAATTGCAATGTAAAAATGCGGTCACGTGACCACCAAGCTGTGTAATATCCGTTATAAATTTTTTCCATATTTACACCTCTGTTGTGTCTCGCTTTCTGTTACCTGTAGGATGAACCTCCATATCTGTCCTGTGGTCCGCATAGGGTGTTACATCTCTGCATCTACTTACCTATGTTGATCATAGCTAACATCACTTCATAACTGTATAATGTGTATTGTTTTGGAAAACATGTATAAATGGATTAATAACGTTGTATTTTCTATCCATTTAGATACAAGGTTATGCTCCCGATGAAGCTCTTTTGCAGTGCGAAACTAGTTGGACAGGAACTATTGCATCCTATACTGGAGTAGTCCCAAATGACTGTCATCAGACAAACTCCATTGAGTCATATGTAATGTCACTTTATATCAGGGTAGCTAACCAATCATGAGGGCGCTATTGGTTTATACTGGTGTAATAAATATTTGGATATACACTTTGCATAATAGTTGATTTTAAATGTGTTGTTGTTTTCCTTTTTGTAAAATTTGGATAAAATAAAGATGTACAGTACATATGTTTTTAACCTTAACATTTGTGCCTGAAAAGTCCATCTTCTCCTTGTAAACTTCTTTCCATAAGTAATGTAGAAGGCCAACAACAGGGATAAATTACAGAGCTGTGACTGTGTGTCCTTAGCTATAGCCATTGTAAGAGAGCAGAAGCTTTGCAGTCACATGACCACATAGAAAAAGGTTTACAAAAAATATATTTACAGTACATTGCAATTTCTTAGAAATTGTATGCGGGCAATGGGAAGCAATGGGAAGGCAACTTCTTATTATCTCTCTGTGCCCTTAATTTATTACATAAATCTATTCTTTAAAATTAATTATTTGGTGATCCTGCTGTTCTTTAGGGCTTCCTCATTCTAGGTGGCTCTTCATGCTTCTAAAGGTTCTTAAAGAGGAAGTAAAGCCAAAAAAAAAAATGCACCCTGCAAGGCAAAGGCATAATGAGCTAGTATGCATAGCATACTAGCTCATTATGAATAACTTACCTGAGAACGAAGCCCCCGAAGCGGTCCTCCTTCTTCATCTTCACCGCTGCCATGTATCCCGGAGTGATTTCCGTGCCTCGCAGTTCCGGCGCTGTGATTCGCCGGAGCCACGATGACGTCACTCCCGCGCATGCAAGCCGCCACTAGCGGCATATCGCCGTTAGCAGCGGCCTGCTCAGTGCGCCTGCGTGCCGCTGTCTACGGCGCATGCGCCGTAGACAGCGGTGCCTGTCTTTTTGCAAATATCTCCTAAACCGTGTAGGTTTAGGAGATATTTCTTGGACCTACAGGTAAGCCTTACTCTAGGCTTACCTGTAGGTCAAAGTGGTTTGTAAGGGTTTACATCCACTTTAAGCATTGCCACTACAGTGCGCTTGCTCCCCGTTAGACTTGAAAGTGCACTTGGAAGTAAAGTCATGTAGATCCGAGGGAGACATGCAAGGAAAATAAAAAAACAGCATTTTAGCTTGTACATGATTGGATGATAAAATCAGCAGAGCTTCCACTCATTTCAGATCTACCCTTAGATTTAGAGCGACTGCACTTTCAAGTGCACTTGCAGTGCAAAGTGGATTTGCCTTTCGTAAATAACCCCCAATATGTCCATGCACATTCTCATTTACAAGCATTTAGAGGCAGAAAAAGAAACTTACAACCAGCGCATTTAGAAGAGGAGTGTTTGGCCAGAAATAAATGCACATTAGCCCGTATTAATGCCCATTAACACTAGCGCTTTTAGGCAAGTTTGCATATTTATGTGTTAATGCATTCTAGTGGGTTGAATAGCGTCCGCGTCCTGTGACCTGCTGTGTCCACCAGACACAGCGGGTTGCGGTTTGTGGTACCAGGCAACGTGAGCAACCTTGGTACCATGTGAACCAATCACATCAATCACAGTCACAGTAGTAAAGGAAGGCTGTCATTGTTTACTACTGTGTAAGATCTCTGTAAATTATCACAGAGGCCACATGGTACCAGGGCCAATCATACTTAACATCACTCCTATAGTCCAACAAATGATAGATAGGTTTCATACCTGGTCATCATTGCCTCTTAATCTAATTGGTCGCATAAACATATTTAAAAAGATTTTTCTACCAAAATGTCTCTATTGTTTTCAAGCTGTCCCAGTCTTTTTCGGGAAAATAGACTCCACTCTTACCTCCTTTGTCTGGAATGGCTGCCAACCTCTTATAGCCAGGTCCTCCTTACAGGCGGCTGGTGGCCTGGCTTTCCCAAACCTAAGAAACAATTTCCTTGCTTCCCAACTTACCTATGTCCATGCTTGGTTACACTCTGACCCACTGACTCCTGCCACAGCACTTTTTTTTTTACCCTCTTTGAACCTCCTACATCTCTATGGGATGAACTCCATAGATCAAAGAGACCGGGTGGTTCCAGATTCTCCCCTGTTGAGGTTAGCTTTATGGCCTGGAGGGAGGGGGGGGGGGCACTGACACAGTCTTCCCTGGGTATCTCGCCACAGACTCCTCTGTGGCGGAACCCCAACCTCCCTGACCTCTTTGGTCACCCGGACTTGACATGGCTGAGTCGATTTGTAATTACATACCTAACCCACATAGTTGAAGAGAATATCTTACTACCCGTCAATGTACTCAGACTCAAATATGACCTAGACAATAAATTATTTTTTAAATACCTCCTACTCATACACGCCATTCAAGCACAGTTTGGGTCATTGACCATTGAGCTCACGGAATCATCTATTGAATACCTCCTGTCGTTCCCCAAAATTGCCAAACTGGTGATGACCTTTTATGGTCCTTTTATGATCCTTTTCAGAACTCTCATCGTAAATGGCTATTGACTATGCCTGAGCTTTCGGGAGAAGACTGGAAAGAAGCAACTGAGATATGTTTTCAGGACATAATTAGCACTGCTGACCTACTGGTACAATTTAAGATTATACACCACCTGCATTACACCACAGCTAGGCTGGTCTGGATGGGTCTGGGACAGGATATTGTATGTGCTAGATTTGATATGATTGCTGTTGACTATTTTCATATGTTCTGTACATGTCCCAGACTTTCAAACTTCTGGAAGGAATTATCTTCTTTCTTTGACCACAAACTACATCTACAGATACCGCACACCCCGGAGGTGGGACTTTTGGGAATCCTCAAAGACCATGTTCACCAAACCCACACCAGGACTTTGCTACATATACTATTATTTTATGCAATTAAAACCATCCTATTGCACTGGAAGGATGTGGGTCCTCTTTCAGCCCACGCCTTCTTCCGCATTGTTCATGGGGTCCTTTCCAAATCTAAACTGATATACAAGAGTAGGGCATGCCCTAAGAAATTCACCAAAATCTGGCAACCATGGCTTGATGTCTCTGAGGATTTCTGGGAGGAAGTCCTTTCCTCACAGCTTTCCCAGTAGGTCCACTACTAATGCACTTTAATATTACTTTTTGGCAAGATGGCAAAATTGATAATCACAGATTGCCGTATGTAGCGCTGGTATTTTTGCCTTCTAATGCTATGTAATGTTAAACAATGGACAATACTATAAATTGGTATTTGGCTCCATCTAGTGGTACAAATGTGAAAGAGACTTTGTTTATTTTCTTATTTGAAGAGCATAGGGAAAACCTAACAGGAAGTGGCTTAATTGTTTTTCTTGAGAAAGGACTCACCTACCCAGAATGCCCACTCACCTACCCCTGAACACTGAGTGGAAGAACTGCATGCTGGGTAGGTAATAAAAGGCCCAGCGCGGCCATCTTCTTTCTCTTCTGGATGCATGGCCTGCCTACAAGGATCTGTGAGGAGGTGTTCCAGAGTACCACGGCCTGCTCAGTGCGGAGCAACATTTGAAACCACTGGAGACAGTCTACACTACAGCCTGCTGGAGCAGCGGTGTGGTCGGATCAGGGAGGATCCAGAGACATCTCACGGAGCCAGACGAAGGTCCCGGTCATTGTGTGGAGCGGTGCAGCGTGACGGAGCTGACTGTGGCAGGACTGGGAACCAAAGGAGCGGAGGCATCCATCTATCTGGACCTGGTGTGGTGAGAGGGTTATTGCCCAGAAGTTTGTACCACATTTCACACACTTAGACTGATCGTATAGCATTGCTGGGACCTGTAGTCCCACGGAACAGTTCAGTTCAATAGAGTTACACTTACATAGGCCTCAAGCCTGATTTCATTACCAAGTGACTTCCGCTGGAAGTACATTCCCAGGGAAGAAGTTTACAAATACTTTACATGATCAAAGTTACTGCTCTATATTATTCAACGCTGCTTTACTGGTTGGGAAATCCTGTGGATTATAAGTACTGCAGTATAAATGGCTAGCTGAAGAAAAGAAGACAAGAGACTATATTCCTTACTGTAAGGCCTTACAGTGTTGCTATGACCTACTAGAGACTGTAGGTGGAATATTGAGTAATTATACTGTCTTATCATGCTGTTCAAATACTGTGTAGCATATTACAGATCTTACAGTGTCTGCACAGTGTGCTGGAAGTGGGAAGGTGCCCAGTGCTGAGGTTGTATTGCCTGAGCATTAGTCCCACTTGGAGACACGCCTGCAGGAGCAATCCAGGTAGTTCTCATGTGATAGTCAATCACAATTACTTGCTTCATTACTGTGTCAGGATTGTATACCAATTACGGTTCTTGTGTTTGATGTTTGAACCTGTTCTAGTAAACTTATCTTTTGGTTTAATACAATCTGTTGTGAGGCTTGTTCATTCTCCAAACAGGTGTAGCAGTGTATACCCAGGTGAAAACACAGGTAAAGTGAATATAATCTGTGACTATTCAATTGTCTTTTATTATTGGGTTTTGCACCATCACTGTTACACAGCTGTGTCAAGCAGGTTGAGCCAAATCATTGGGGGTGGAAATAGCAGAGTACAGGCCCAATAAATTACCAGCAGCTCCTTTGGGGGGATTCTAGCCCTCTATTGTCTTTATGGTGTCGCATGTGTTGCAGGTTTGAATGAGTGTAAGTATGAATGCACGAGTGTGTGTTACTGGGGTATTTTTGTTTCTTATGGACTGTTAAAAATTATCCACTTTCCCTACTGTGTAAATGTGTCTGTTATGTGCACTTTACACATCTGTAATTACAGTCCTTCTTTTATTGTTTTTATGTTACAAAATCAAAATAAACACCTTTTAAAAAAAAAGTTAATGTGTGTGTAAAGGCACACGTCCCAATACTTTTGTTAATATAGTGTAGCACTGACCCCCGAAGGAGCTGCTGGTTATATTTGGGCTTACCGTTACCTTCTTGACCTTGAATGCGTCTAGGGGTTTCTAGGTAGATGGCCCAAAGAACTGTAGAACTGACACTGGATCCACTTTAGGGATTTTTATATGCAAAACATTAGACAAAACACAGTCTCTCAATGAGGAAATAGAGGGTATGGGTAGGAAGTTCAGGAACTCTTGGAACTGCCTGTAACTGAATGTCTCTCGCTATAAACTCCAGGGAATAGCCATTCGCAACTGGACGGTACAGCTATCGGATAAATCTCCTTCCCAGTAGACTTAGCCGATAGGTGATTCAAATAAAGCAAAGTCTCTGCCACAGACTTGGTTGTAACACTTGTAGGCGAAAAGTCTCTGCCACAGACTTGGTTGTAACTGAATGATAAATGAGCTTAAAGAACCCTCATACGGTACCAGTATCTTGCAGCCGTGGATTTACCTGGTGTCCTTTCAACTTAGCTCCCAGACTCTTGCTGAGCAGCCAGCCTTGTGCGTGGCCCTCTTCTGAAGAGTCCTCCCCTGGTTGCGTTCTCAGTTGCTGGGCCTCTCCAAAACCAAGACGGCACCACACCACCTTTGAATCCTCCTTCCAGTTACTGTGCCTCAGGCTAGCCAGCCCCGAGACTCGGAAATGGATGGATCCGCACCCTAGGCCATGAGGGCCACTGAGGGCTGGTCAGCAGGACCAGGACCAAACAGACGGAAAGATCTTCTGGACTGGAACCCAGAAGCACGTGACCTCAGTACCTTAAGTACCCTCTCCCAGAAATCACAGTCAGTCAACACCCTCACTGGTTGGTTCCGAGAAAGATTGGCACCCAATGCATCCAACTGGACTGCCTTCCTATGCTTGCCAGAGGTAACACCGACACCTATGGCCAAGCAGAACACACTGCAATCCAGCCAAACTGGTACTGAGACCAGAATTTAAAACAATTAATCCTAAAACCCAACTGTGGTTTCAGGAACTTAAAATTCACAAAAACATATCGCATGCGCATCTGGAGCCCGGCGCTACAATAGTATATATATATATAATATATATATATATATATATATATATATATATATATATATAAAATTAAGGGGTAGGGGACATTCATTTGCTTCTAATAGGAGGAGAACAACTAATTTACTATTCATAATGGTTTTGTCTCACTATGTCTAACAACTTTGTTATAGGCTCCTATAGTCTTATAAAATCATTATGCTATATAAAGTGACAACATTTCCACTGTTACAAGCTAATCTTATCTTACTTACAGGGCCCAGTAAATTTCTTGGAGCTCTGGTTGAACTACAAGCAATGGTATCTCATTTGGAATTAATTTGTGGTAAATAGGTTATTAACTCCAAAACTAACTACAATAATAATAATAATAATAATAATAATAATAATAATAATGTTATATTTAACATCACACTGCTATTTTCAATATTTTTCTTTTAAGGAGTAAAAAAAAAAAAGTAAATGATTGGTTTTCAAATTTTCTTTTTACGCTCGGAAGTATCACTTTCAAATTATAGCATAGAACATGCAAAAGTCATTTAAATGGAAATTTCTTAGATTTTCCTCTAAATGTCGCCTCTTTTTGCTGACACTGGCTATTTTAGCCGTAGTTACATTACAGCCTCAGACAATCATTTTTCTTCCGAGATACACTATCAGGCTGTGCATAACTAGTAGTTTCTTTCCTTTAATATTTTAATCTGTCAAAGATGAATTGGTATCATTATTTCTATTAAAACTAAAGTAAAACTATCTGTTCATTTTTTTTAATGCACAGGCAATGACAAGATTGGAATCTTGAAAACTTCTTTGAAACAAGTCCAATGATTGAGTATATGAAGCTCAAGCATAGAATAGAAAATCATTTTTATACGATGTGAGAGTCAATTTATGGAGACTTATCAGCTCCCATTTTACATTGGGTGGCTTTTTGTTTTTTAAGTTATTGTATTCTATTTTTAAAAATGTTTTAATATGTGCATATGGTCAGGTCAATGTAAAACTGATCAACACGTGTTGGCATTTTTAACATTTTGTTTATTTTGTTTAATGTTCTGGGAAAATTCATATTTGTTCATTTGCTTGATATACTTTTTGGATACACTCATTGCTTGTGTTTAAATCTATCTACCTCAAAGCAAATTATTAGGGATGGGCCGAACACCCCCCGGTTCGGTTCGCACCAGACCATGCAAACAGGCAAAAATTTGTGCGAACATGCGAACCCTATTAACGTCTATGGGAAACGAACATGAAAAATGAAAAGTGCTTATTTTAAAGGCTTATATGCAAGTTATTGCCATAGAAAATGTATGGGGATGCGAGGACCCGGGTACTCCCCCAGGGGATATGTATCAATGCAAAAAAAAAGTTTCAAAAGGACCGTTTTTCCAGGAGCAGTGATTTTAATAAGGCTTAAAGTGAAACAATAAAAATGAAATATTACTTTAAATATCGTGTCTGGGGGGTCCCCGTTGCCTGCCTGTAAAGTGGCACATCTGTGTGAAATGTACAACAGTGCCTTAGAAAAATTAAATTTCTTAAGAAAAAAATGAAATTGAAACTTGCTCACGGCTGAAATGTATTGCTGGCTCCCAGCAATATAGATGAAAAATCAAGGAAAAAATCTGCGTGGGTTCCCCCCCAGTCCATACCAGGCCCTTCGGGTATGGCATAGATTTTAAGGGGAACTCCATGCCAAAATGTAAAAAAAACATTGGCGTGGGGTCCCCCCAAAATCCATTATCGGAACAAGCAGCCTGGCAGGCCAGGAAAGGGGGTGGATGAGCAAGCGGCCCCCTACCTCCTGAACCATACCAGGCCGCTTGCCCTGAACATGGGGAGGGTGCTTTGGGGTACCCCTACCCATTCACCAAAAAAAGAGTCAGAAAGTTAAAAACCACAATGTCATGTGACGTCATGTGACTTCAGAGGGGGCGGGTCATCCGGTATATGCCCTTACCTATATAACAGCTGTCACAGCCAAAAGGCAGCAGTCGCCAGGACACCTCCCATGGAGGCGGAGTATTTTAGTTTTTTTTCTATTTTTCATGTCCGTCGGGCGGCGATCAACAATGGATGTACATCGTGGGACAAGCTGTCTTTTGTTGTTTTTACTTTTTGACATTTTTTTTGGTGAATGGGTAGGGGTACCCATTTACATGGGGGGGCGGGATCCAGATTCCAATAAGCCCCCCACAGACCCCACAACCACCGGGCCAGGGTTGTGGGGACGAGGCCCTTGTCCCCATCAACATGAGGACAAGGTGCTTTGGGGGGGAAAGCACCCTCCACATGTTAAGGGCAAGTGGCCTGGTATGGTTCAGGAGGCCTGCCAGGGCCTAGTATGGATTTTGGGGGGTCCCCACGCTGTTTTTTTTTATTTTGCCATGGAGTTTCCCTTTAAACCTATACCAGACCCAAAGGGCCTGGTATGGACTTTGAGGGGCTCCCCATGCCTTTTTTTCTTAATTCTGTTATAGGGTTCCTCTTCCCCACTTAAGCACTATTATATACTCTGCATTGACTGCACTATATATTATATATATATACACACACACACACACATTAGACTGCCTGCACTGTATATATATATATATATATATATATATATATATATCAGGCTGTTGTCAGGCTAAACTCTCCTAATCTTGTCCCAATATAGGCCTCAATCTATAAGCAGTATAGGCCACTAACCACTGATGCTCCAAGTTACAATTGTACCTTGTACCAATCCTCCGTCCTCCACTCACAGATTGTACGTATGTCGCCCGCATGCTATACATTATATACACTGCAAATGCGTCAAACTCTGCCCCTGTCCTTCTTTCTAGTGTATTCCCCCCTCTTCTCTTTCGGGGCAAAGGGAGAGCACATGGCAGAGACAAAGCAGGTGTATGCAGGTGTATGCTGTTATCAGCAAAGATGAGAAAAGCCTGGAGGAAGGCAGTTCCAGATCCAGGAGGAGATATAAGGCCTCAAATGTGCCTTTTAAAGAGATGGTGAAGATGGTGGACTTCTTGAAGAGGACAGACTATGATGGGAATCATGGACCATACAGAAACCCAAATGTGAGAAAGGCCAAGATCACGACTAAAGTTGTGAGAAGTCTACACAGGACTTTTGGGGTACGACGATCCAAGGAGCAATTGAGGAAACGCTGGTCAGACCTGAAATTGAGGGAGCAGGATCAGTATAGAAGGACATTGTTTTTACATTATTTTTCATCATTTCGAGTTTATGGCAAGCAGAGGCAAAAATATCTTTGTCAATAAGTGCCATGTTTTTCTGTCTGGAAACCAAATTCTTTCTAAGTGTCCATAATACGTCTCTCTTTGACAGCTGACTCAAATACGTAACAACGGTACTTGGTGTATCCGAGCTGCATTCCAAGCAGCAGCATCACTAATTTTAGATCTCCAAAGATATTCCAGTTGTACTTAATGTGCATCAACAACAGTTCCATGTTTTCATATGTGTCTTTCATGTGTACAGCATAGCCATTAAAGCAGGCATGTCCAAAGTCCAGCCTGCGGGCCAATCCCGGCCCGCTTTCTGATTGGTTATTTAGACATATATATCTTTTGATCTCCCAGTGCCGGGGCCACAAAAGATATATATGCTGGCTGCCTTGGAGGGGACAGGGAGGAGGCCGGACAAGTGCCATACACACAAAATGTCCTGTTTACACAGCAGCCTCTGAAATAGGAAGTCCCGTCTCCTTCGCTGCCATTGGATGACTGTTCTGTCCATCATAGGAGGCGGGACTTTGTATTAAAGAGGCCGCCAAGAAAATAGGAGTTTTTCCTGTATGTAATCTTTTGGCACATGTCCTGCCCCCTCCCTGTCCCCTCCAAGGCTGCAGATGGATGGGCATCAATCAGGCTGCACTGATGGCAATGGTGAGTCTGCATTCGTGGCAATGGGGGTTCTGCATTCCTGGCAATGGTGGGTTCTGCATTCCTGACAATGGTGGGTGCTGCATTCATGGCAATGGTGAGGCTGCATTCATGGCAATGGTGGGTGCTGCATTCATGGCAATGGCGGGTGCTGCATTCATGGCAATGGCGGGTGCTGCATTCCTGGCAATGTTGGGTGCTGCATTCCTGGAAATGGTGGGTGCTGCATTTCTGGCAATGGTGGATGCTGCATTTCTAGCAATGGTGGGTGCTGCATTCCTGGTAATGGTCGGTTCTGCATTCATGGCAATGGTGGGTGCTGCATTCCTGGCAATGGTGGGTGCTGCAGTCCTGGCAATGGTGGGTGCTGCATTCCTGGCAATGGGGGTGCTGAATTCATGGCAATGGGGCTGCTGCACTGATGGCAATGGAGGTGCTGCATTCATGGCAATGGGTGTGCTGCATTCATGGTAATGGAGGTGCTGCACTGATGACAATGGGGGTGCTGCACTGATGGCAAAGGTGGGTGCTGCACTGATGGCAATGGGGATGCTGCATTCATGGCAATGGTGGGGCTGCATTCTTTGCAATGGGGGTGCTGCATTCATGGCACTTGTGAGGCTGCAGATGGGCAATGACCCTTATTTTGCTTCACAGTTCTTTATTTAATATGTAAGTTTTTTTATGAAACTTCTTTCTTAAAGTGAAGGTGCGTGTTATACGCCAATAAATACGGTATATCCAAATAACACGCCCAAGTTCATCTCTTTACTCACACACAGCCACAAAGGCAAGAGAATTCTTGTTGGGCAGTGTATTAGTGCTCGAACGAACACACTTAGACCAAATTTTAATGGTTCAAAGAATGTCAGGCAAAATAGTCGGCCCTCACGCATGTTCACGTCATCAAATCTGGCCCTCTTTGAAAAAAGTTTGGACACCCCTGCATTAAAGGGTGTATATTGCCATTGTGTAATAAAACAATCTTGAGGCTTAACACTGGTGAATCATAAAAAGAGACACCATTCTAGTGGGTGGTGAGACTTAAAACCCAAAGCTGTGAACAAACCATCAATGTCATTACAGAAAATGAGGTTGTCAGTCTGTGCATAGTAATTTGTTAAGTCATCTTGGCTGCCTCGAAAAACAGAAATGTTCATACCTGGTTATAGCAAGCACCATCCTTGCAGTCTGGAACCTGATAGATTTGTTTTTGATTTAGACAAGTCCCTGCTCAGGTTGTTTATTTTTGAATGTTATGAGATGAGGTTCACCAGACATGCACAGTTCAAAATCCTAATAATTTTTAATGTCCGTGCCTTGCTGGTGCATTGCAGCATCTTAATCTGTTTCGCCTAAGCTCTATTTTGGTTGATTCGGTACAAGCAGATTGTGGTCATGTGGCACTGGTCTCATGGCTGAAGGCATATAAACCGATTTCTTATTTTTAGAAGAGAAACCAGTGGCCTTGATCAGGGAGAAGTAACAGTCTGTCACCTGATTCTTCTGTTCTCGCTATATCATAGGGACATAGGGACAGAAACAGCATTCAACGTCCTCTGATCCAAGCTCTAAGATCGACAGCACATCTTGCACTGCAAATGTGAGGAACCCAAGCCTTGTTTTGATCACCATTCCTACAACCAAAGTACAGTTCATACACTTTCAGTCCAGTCATGGCATATCTTTGAGGCTTAAGCGTGTACTTTGAGGCCTAAGTGTGTAATACAAATAGAGCAGAACGTATCACAGATGTTCCAAAATTGGTGAGACATTTCAGCTGTCAAACAAATCTATGACTGGCTTACTTGTTAGGTAAATTATAGCATTAAACCAGCCGAAGCATGTCTCGCATTGCCCAAATTGTACTAGTTCCACAAAAAGTTATCCTGATTATATGCCTGGTTATACAGAACCTACGCAAAGCATATAGCACTTATAACACAAGCAAAAATTATTAAACTGAAATATATAAAAGAAGAAAATGCAAAAATAAACAATTTCTATAAAAACAGGTTCAGGCTACCAGGTAAATCGCAGGTTATTTTGATGATTAGCAGCCAAAAATCTTTAAGATACACCCAAAAGTGTTCAGGAAGAACAATCTTTGTTGCTTCATGTTTTTAAATACCACCAAACGAGATCTATAGCTGTCTCATAAAAAAACATTTATATTATTAATTTAAAATAAATTGGGTACACAAATGCAAGATAGAGAACTCGTCAGTCAAACTATCACAGTACTGAAATTGGAAATGGCATATACAGCAGGTAAAATAAGTATTGAACATGTCACCATTTTTCTAGGTACAATATCTCACAAAAGTGAGTACACCCCTCACATTTTTGTAAATATTTTATTATATCTTTTAATGGGACAACATGAAGAAATTACACTTGCTACAATGTAAAGTAGTCAGTGTACAGCTTGTATAACAAAATATGTACAAAATAACTCAACACACAGCCATTAACGTCTAAACCGCTAACACCCCTAAGTGAAAATGTCCAAATTGGGCCCAATTAGCCATTTTCCCTCCCCAATGTCATGGGACTCGTTCGTTTTACAAGGTCTTAGGTGTGAAAGCGGAGCAGGTGTGTTTAATTTGGTTAAACACTCTCACTCTCTCATGCTTGTCACTGGAAGTTCAACATGGTACCTTTACATTGTAGCAAAGTGTAATTTCTTCAGTGTTGTCACATGAAAAGATATAATAAAATATTTACAAAAATGTAAGGGGTGTACTCACTTTTGTGAGATACTGTAAATAACATTTCTAAAGGTGGTATTGACATGAAATTTTCACCACATGTCGGTAACAACCCATGAAATCCATACATACAAAGAAACCAACACAAATACATTCAGAAATTAAGTTATGTGTAATAAAATGGAATGACACAGAGAAAAAGTATTGAACACGCTAACTGAAATTTTTTTAGTACAAAATCCTTTGGTGGTAATGACAGCTTCAAGACGCCTCCTGTATGGAGAAACAAGTCACATGCATTGCTCAGGTGTGATTTTGGCCCATTCTTCCACACAAACAGTCTTTTAATCTCTAAGGTTGCGTTGGCCTCTTCTGTGAACTCTGATCTTTAGTTCTTTCCATAGTTTTTCTATTGGATTCAAGTCAGGTGATTGGCTGGGCCATTCTAGCATCTTTATTTTCTTTCCTTGAAACCAACTGAGAGTTTCCTTGGCTTTGTGTTTGGGATCATTGTCTTGCTGAAATGTCCACCCTTGTTTCATCTTCATCATCCTGGTTGATGGCAGACTTTTATCAAGAATGTCTTGGTACATTTTTCCATTCATCCTTACTTTAATGATATGAAGTTTGCCAGTAGGGTATGCTGAAAAACAGCCCCACACCATAATGTTCCCACCTCCAAACTTCACTGTTGGTATGGTGTTTTTGAGGTGAAGTACAATACCATTTGACCTCCAAACTTTGTGTGTATTATGGCATTCAAAGAGTTTAATTTTGGTCTCATCTGATCAGACTAGATTCTCCCAGTATTTCCCAGGCTTGTCTAAATGTTGTGCAGCAAACTTTAAACAAAATTTAGCATGCTTTTTCTTCAGCAATGGAGTCTTGCATGGTGAGCATGCATACAGGCCATGGCGGCTGAGTGCATTACTTATTGTTTTCTTTGAAACAATTGTACCTGCTAATTGCAGGTCTTTCTGAAGGTCTCCACAAGTGGTCCTTGGCTTTTGGACATTTCTTCTGAGAATTCTTTTTACTCCTCTGTCAGAAATCTTGCGAGGAGCACCTGGTCACGGCCACTTTATGATGAAATTATGTTTTTTCAACTTCCGGATTATGGCCCCCAACAGTGCTCAATGGAACATTCAGAAGTTTAGAAATCCTTCTGTAACAATGCTATTATTTTTTGCAATGATACGGTTGCAAAGGTCTTGAGAGAGCTCTTTGCATTTACCCATCATGAGATGTTTCTTGTGTGACACCTTGGTAATGAGACACCTTTTTATAGTTGAGACTGAACCTGTTGGAAGTAATACAGCATAGTTGCTAATAAACTGACAATACTGTATGCATTATACCTATCTATCCAGCAGGTGGCAATGCAGTGTTATAGTGTGTTATTCTATGGCAATGTGATCACAGGAGGTTCTGTCTATGTTCAGTGTATGTACTTGTATGCTCCTTGTTCCTGTTTGCAAAAGCGATTATAAGCTTGCTAGTGGAAGATGACCAGCTTATCCACATAAGATCAGAGAAAACAGCCAAAGGTATGTGGACTTCATTACAGAAACTGCATGAGCGTTCAAGCCTAAACAGTAAGCTATTTTTACTAAGAAAGTTGTACAAGATGAGACTAGAAGAAGGCTAGCAAATCTGTGACCATGTGAATGCTATGCTAGAGATCATAGAGCAGCTACGCACAATCAGAGAGGACATCAAAGATAACCATATTGTTGCCCTGCTCCTCTGCAGCCTTCAATAGACATATACTGCTTTCATTAACGCTTTAGAAACCAGACCCAAGCAGGAGCTGACACTGAAATATGTCAAAGGGAAATTAATCGATGAATATGACAGAAGGAAAGAAAATATCCACCATGATGACAAAGCTCTTAAGATGTACAAAGGCATAAAGCACAACAAAGAAAGCAGAGCCTGTTTTAGCTGTAAGAAGACCGGTCACTTAAAAAAAGAAGGACTGTTCTATCTGGAGAGCCGAGCAGCGAAAGCTAGAGCTATTCACAAAAGAAAGAGTCAAAGCATTCACAAAGGAAACTGAAGACACATCATGGAGTGGCACCTTTAAAGTGACACAGAGCGGCAAGCCACGCAGCTAGTGCATAGACTCAGGAGCGATAAGCCACATGACTAGCGATTGAGACCTTCTTCACAAACATTGATTATAGTGTAAAAGACAAAGTTTTCCTAGCAAACGGGAAAAGCATCACTTCAGAAGGTAAAGGCCAGGGTTTCCTGAACTGCATTGCACCACAAGGAGAGAGGTATAGTATCCTCGTAAAGAAAGAGCTGTATGTTCCAGAACTAGAAGGCAGCCTTCTATTAGTGAAAAGTCTTGCAAACAACGATCTCACAGTTAAGTTCCAGGATGATGAATGCACAATTCACAATAATAAGCGATTCCTCGCATAAGGAAAACTGGGTGATCACCTATACAGGCTCTTAACCACAGACCAGCAAGCCAATATAGTCTCTAATGACATACACAGCAAATATATTCACTTATGGCACAGGAGGCTGGGACACAGAAGTCCAGAAGCTATACAGGACATTATAAAGAATGGCTTATCAGAAGATTTGACAATAGCACCTTGCAAAGTGCTCACGAAATGCAAATGCTGTATTGAAGCAAATGCTACATGTGCTCCCCTTCCACAGGCATCACAGAGAAAAACTATCCACCCCCTGTAGCTCATACGCAGTGACGTATGCGGTCCAATGAAAACTCCCACGTTAGGCGGGAACAGATATCTACTGACCTTCATTGATGATTGTTCCAGGTACACAACTACTTATCTGATGAAACACAAGACTGAAACATCAGAGAAACTTCAAGAGTTCGTTGCCATGTCTAGCAACAAATTCCAATGCAAGCCAGGAATAATACGCACCGACAATGGAGGAGAATACATAAGCAAAGAAGTGGCCTCATATCTTAAGAGACAAGGAATAGTACACCAGACAACCACACCATACACTCCTGAAAAAATGGTGTAGCAGAAAGGAAAAATCGCACTCTTATAGAAATGGCCAGATGCATATTGTTGGATACCAACCTACCTCACAAGTACTGGGAGAAGCAGTTATGACTGCAACCTACCTACAGAACAGACTACCCTCAAGAGCTATTAAAAGTACAAAATGTGGCATGGATTTGCGATACGGCACTGCATCAATTTAACTGACAATTGCACGGTCGTGCGACGTGGCTCCCAAACAAAATTGATGTCCTTTTTTTTCCCACAAATAGAGATTTCTTTTGGTGGTATTTGATCATCCCTGCGGTTTTTATTTTTTGCGCTATAAACAAAAAAGAGCATTATTTTTACCTTTTGCCTTAATAAATATCCGCCAAAAAATATATAAAAAGACGTATTTTTTCTCAGTTTAGGCCGATAAGTATTCTTCTACATATTTTTGGTAAAAAAAATAAGCGATTATTGATTGGTTTGTGCAAAAGTTATAGCATTTACAAAATAGGAAATAGTTTTACGGCATTTTAAATAATATTTTTTTTTTTTTACTAGTAATGAAGGTGATCAGCGATTTTTATTGTGACTGCGACATTATGGCGGACACATCGGACATTTTTGACACATTTTTGGGACCATTGTCATTTATACAGCAATCAGTGCTATACAAATGCACTGATTCCTCTGTAAATGACACTGGCAGTGAAGGGGTTAACCAGGAGGTGGAAGTGTAGGGGTTGAGTGTGTCCCAGGGGCGTGTTGCTAACTGTGGGGGGCATGGCTGTGTTTTACAGATCACTGATCTCTGCTCCAACCACAGGGAGCAGAGATCAGTGTCACTTGTTGCTAGGCAGAATGGGGAGATGCTGTTTACATCGACATCTCCCCGTTCTTCCTCCCTGTGAGATGATCGCGGGTATCCCTGCAGCGATCAAGTCCACAGGACCCGCAATCGGACTCATGGAGGTTCCGACCGGCGCGCGTGCGCACCGCTGGCAACGCACACACGATGGCATGGTGGCAAATTCAAAGGGACGTACCTGTACGCCCTTATGCCTGTCTGTGCCATTCTGCCAACGTACATCGCTGTGCCCGGTCGGGAAGCGGTTAAGAAAGACCTCTACATGAAGCAACCACCAGGGTTTGAGCAAGGAGACAACCTTGTGTGTAAACTTCAGAAGAGCATCTACGGCCTTAAGCAATCTGCAAGGATGTGGAATGAGAAAGTGAACAAAAAAGGGATTCTCAAGACGTAAAGCAGACCCCTGTCTCTACTCCTGTCTCTACTCCAGGAATCAAGGAGACAGATAGTTCACAAGCTGAAAGAACATTTTGAAATCAAAGAGCTAGGGAACAATAGCTACTATCTGGGAATCCAAATCAAGAAAGATGAAAGTTATCTTCATAAACCAACCTCAGAAAATCACAGAAATTTTGGAACAATTCCATATGCAAGATGCAAAGGTGAAGTGAAAATTCCTATGGAACCAGGCTATCAAAAGAGCAATGAAGCAGAAAACTTGCTACCCAACAATGACATGTATCAAAGAGCAATTGGTAAGCTGCTATTTGTCACTGTGACAAGACCAGACATAGCTACAGCAGTGGGCATACTATGCAGGAAGTCTCAGCTCCCTGTCAGCGTGACTGAAACGCAGTGAAGAGAGTGATGCAGTACCTCAAAGGAACCATTCATATGAAGTTATGGTTACCAGAAAAATCCAATCCAAAACTGGTCGGATATGTGGATGCTGTTTGGGCCGGGAATTGCACAGACCTCAAATCCACAAGTGGATTAATCTTCCAGTATGGGGAAGGAACCATAAGTTGGTCTAGTCAAAAGCAAACAACTGTCGCTCTATCTTCAACTGAAGCAAAGTACATACGCATGTCAAGAAGCGATATGATTTGTCAACTTTTTGTGGACATTGGGCTAGACATGTCAAAACCAATTCCCATTCTTAAAAACAACCAGGGTTGTATAAAGCTTACGCAATCAGAAAGGGTCAATCCTAGGAACAAACACATCGACGTCAAGTATCACCTACGGAGGGACAATCAAGAGCAAGGTGTTATTGACCTTCAATACTACCCATCAGAGGAGATGACTGCTGATGCGCTCACCAAGCCTTTGTTGAAGGAATGTCATTGTTATATCCAGATGAAGCTGAATATAATTTGACAAAGCACATGCTGTTGAGAAGGGGTGTTGGAAGTACAACAGCATAGTTGCTAATAAATTGACAATACTGTGTGCATTATCCCCATCTATCCAGCAAGAGGCACTGCAGTGTTATAGTGTGTTAATTTATGGTAATGTGATCACAGGATGTTCTGTCTATGTTCAGTGTATGTACTTGTATGCTCCTTGTTCCTGTTTCATGTTTCTAATGCTGTAAGTGTAAGACATGCATTGCAATCCTCCATAAAGTTAAAGCTATTTTCTGTATCCAAGAAGCTTCCAGCTCTTAATTGCAATACTCTGCACGATAGAACCAGCTACTATTAATTTGCACTGACAAGGGGCAGGATTGCTTTCTAATTACTGATAGATTTCAGCTGGTGTCTTGGCTTTCCATGCCTTTTTGCACCTCCCTTTCTTCATGTGTTCAATACTTTTCCCTGTGTCATTCCATTTTATTACACATAATTTAATTTCTGAACTTATTTGCTTTGGTTTCTTTGTATGTATGGATTGCATGGGATGTTACCGACATGTGGTGAAAATGTTATGTCAATAGCACCTTTAGAAATATATTTACCTAGAAAAATGGTGATGTTTTCAATACTTATTTTACCCACTCTATATATACACTATATTATCAAAAGTATTGGGCCGCCTGCCTTTACACGCACATGAACTTAAATGGCACCCCAGTCTTAGTCCATATGGTTCAATATTGCGTTGGTCCACCCCAGCTATAACAGCTTCAACTCTTCTGGGAAGGCTGTCCACAAGGTTTAGGAGTGTGTCTATGGGAATGTTTGACCATTCTTCCAGAAGCGCATTTGTGAGGTCAGGCACTGGTGTGAACGAGAAGTCCTGGCTCGTAGTCTCCGCTCTAATTTTATCCCAAAGGTGTTCTATTGAGTTGAGGTCAAAACTCTGTGCAGGCCAGTCAAGTTCCTCCACCCCAAACTCGCTCATCCATGTGTTTATGGACAAAGATACTTATTTTTAAAAAAACAATAACATTACAATTTCCATGTAGAAGTATATCTGGGGTAATTAGCAGCATTAGAAAGAAACCCAAGAAGTATGTAAACAGACATATGAATTGGATACTCAGGCAGTTAGTGGTGCTCAAGTTAAAGTTTCGGAAACACAAAAATAATGTTTTCTCTAGTGCAGGCATGATTTTTTTTTCTGCTAATATTTGTCTTGAAGGACAAAATACATTTTGTATGAAACTAAAAGGAATGCACTCATCAGAAATCAGTTTGAGCAAAATAAGACAATTTCTAGATGTGGCTGTAGTTGAGGAGTTTTAAGAGACATCTGCACGGTCAATACCACCAGCTCTATGGGAAAAAATAAACATTCCATTGGTTAATATTTGTTCCCAATAGTTTTATTAGCAATAAGAAACACAAGCACATAGTACAGCAAACTGTATTTAAACTATAGAATAATAAATCCAATTACTTTCAAACTTTAGCGGTGGGAATGTATAAGTCTGTGTGTTTACATTTTGACTTATAAATTCCTACCTCTAAAGTTTAAAAGTAACATATTCTGTTCCTCAGAAATCACTCCAAGTAATTGATTTATATCAAGATAGTTGTAAACATATTGCTGTAAAGCAAGAGGAATGGGAAAGTAGATATTGCAGAATTGCAAATAACAAAAACAAAAATGTATTAAACTGTAGCTGAACAATTCTTAGATGTAATGGCGGCATTAGTTTACCTTTTTAGGCTTTTTTTCCTTTATTTTGCCCTGATGATCCAGCTGGTAAGTCTGTTCTTTTTCAAGAGACCAAGTTATCCAGACAAAGTAATGCCGCGTACACACGGTCGGAATTCTCGTCGGAAAAAGCTCTGATGGTTTTCCCGTCGGAATTCCGACGGAATTTCGTTCAAACTGTCTTGCCTACACATGGACACACCAAATTCTGACGGTCCATAACACCACGCCGTAAAAAACGTTCAACTGCACTATAAAAGGGAAGTTTAATGCTTCTGAGCATGCATCGAATTGTTTCCGAGCATGCGTCGGAATTTTGCGTGGCGGAATTGCATACACACGATCGGAAAATCCGATAGAAAGGTTTTCCGTCGGAAAAATTAAGAACAGGTTCTCAATCCAAAGTCCGTCGGAAATTCCGACAGAAAAAGACAGATGGGCATACACACGGTCGGAAAATCCGATGAAAAGCTCCCATTGGACTGTTTCCATTGGAAATTCTGACCGTGTGTACGCGGCAAAACAGTTATAAGGTTGAGACAAACCATTTACTGCTGACAGAGGTAGACAAGGACAGCAGTGTACACATCACAATGTAGTAGTTTAAAACACTTTTATTGTGAAAAGACAATTGGCAACTTACACTTTGACAAATAGGTCTTGCATGTAAACACATCCACCTCAGGTACCGACTTCTATAGTATGGAGCAGGGTGCAATGTGACTAGATAGATGTGGCAGCTCCTGCAGCTGTAAAACCAAGAGAGACCACCAGAGGCACTGATCTAAATGTAGCAGGATAGTAAGAACAATACACCTAATTAATGGCAACTCACAATAGGGCCGGAGGGTAAGCACATGTTATCTAAGTCCATCAATGAGTACACTCTCCATGTCTTGTGAGTGAACTGCCATCACTCGGGTCATCTGGATAGCCAGGAGCCTTGCGGGATGCCAGAGAGCTGGAACAGCAGGGCTTCAGTGAAACATACATGGACCCAGAAGTGAGGTCCCAAGCATCGGGCCGTAAGGGGGCATTTAAAATGGACACACCTCTTCTTCAAACAATCAGATGGTTTTATCCTTCTGCCCTATTGTGAGCTGCCATTTGTTATGTGTATGTTCTCTTACTATACTGCTACACTTAGATCAGTGCCTCTGGTGGTCTCTCTTGGTTTTACAGCTACAGGAGCTTCCACATCCATCTGGTCACATTGCACCCTGCTCCATATAGAAGTCGTTACCTGAGGCAGTTGTGTTTACATGCAAGACCTATTTGTCGAAATGTGAGTTGACAATTGTCTTTTCACAATAAAAGTGTTTTATCTGCTACACTGACACGTGCCCTCTGCTGTCCTTGTCTATCGCTTCAAAGAAACCTTCAGTCTCTAAAGAGGTGCTGCCCTAAAGTGTCCCTGGACCCTGTGAGAGCCCACCCCTGCAATACTATTCTGACTCTATATGAACTTGTTGCTTAGTTACCTTGATAAACAACACAGAGCTCTATACAGAGGGGATGATCGCCTTGTTTCTTTTCCCTGCTAAGCAGGGTAAAAAGCAGCACACAATACACACATTAACACTTGCTAGGCACACAATTAACCCCTAGATTGCCCAGCCAGTGTCCGTAGTACAGTGACAGTGAATATTATTAGCACTGATCACTGAATTAGTGTCACTGGAGATGTCAGTGGCAGTTAGTTCCCACAACATGTCAGTTGGTGTCAGATTGCCCACCACATTATCACAGTACAACTATAAGTTGCTGATTGCTATAATTACTAGTATAAAAAATAAATAAATAAATGAACATTCCAGTATATATTACATAGTTTGTAGACACTATCTATACCTTTCATGCAAACCAATTAATCTACACTTATTGGGATTTTTTTTTACCAGATATGTTGTTATTGTTATTTTTACCAGATATGTTATTAAATATGTTTTATAGCAGAAAGTACAAAATATTGTTATTTTTTTCAAAAATGTCTGTCTTTTTTTGCTTATATAATAAAAAAACATAAAAAAAAAATAAAAACAGTGGTGATCAAATACCACCAAAAGAAAGCTAAATATGTGTGAAACAAATTATATATTTTTTTTTTTTGATTACAGCATTGCATGACTGCATAATAGCCAGTTAACCGCTTCAGCCCCGGAAGAATTAACCCCCTTCCTGACCAGAGCACTTTTTTGCGATTTGGCACTGCGTCGCTTTAACTGACAATTGCGCTGTCATGCGACCTGGCTCCCAAACATAATTGACGTCCTTTTTTTCCCACAAATAGAGATTTTTTTTTTTAAATGGCGGCAATCAGAGATTGTTATCATGACTGCGACATTATGGTGGACACATCGGACATTTTTGACACATTTTTGGGACCATTGTCATTTATACAGCAATCAGTGCTATACAAATGCACTGATTCCTGTGTAAATGACACTGGCAGTGAAGGGGTTAACCACTAGGTGGCAGTGTAGGGGTTAAGTGTGTCCTAGGGGCGTGTTTCTAACTGTGGGAGGCGTGGCTGTGTGTGACAAGTCCCTGATCTCTGCTCCGATCACACGGAGCAGAGATCAGTGACACTGTCACTAGGCAGAACGAGGAGATGCTTGTTTACATTAGCGTCTCCCCATTCTTCCTCCCCGTGAGGTGATCGCGGGTATCCCCGTGGCGATCAAGTCCACGGGACCCGCGACCCTACTCACGGAGCTTCCTGCGGGCGCGTGCGCGCGCCGCCGGCCGCCTCTTAAAGGGCAACGTACAGGTACATGATTCTGCCTGTACGTGCCCTTCTGCCATAGTATATCTGCGCGAGGCAGTCGGGAAGCGGTTAAAGTAGCGCAGTGCCAAATAGGAAAATATGTCCTAGTCATGAGGGAGGTAAAATCTTCCTGAGCTCAAGTGGTTAATTTGCCTCAACAGACTATCGACTGGGGTTCATAGGGGCCATGTGGACTGGTATGGCTGCAGAATTTTTACAGCTTGAAGAAAGAGAAGAGCAGTTACTCATAAAAAAAAAATACTCCTAATATGAAAGTTTGAATTGACACTAAACTCTAGTTTAAAAAAAATATTTTTAATTATACATTCATAACTCAAAAAATGCCTTCTATTACTCCTTGAAATCCCCAATTCTTTTTTTTTTCTGCTGCTGTTATCTGACTTTCTGTTAGAGGATGTCTAAGCCTTCTCTATGGTCCCACTGTATGTAGAAATGTAGCTACCCTCTCTTGCTCACCCCCAACATAGACCACCGACTACTGGATATGTAGTGTGCACAGAGCAGTGCATGTGGCCACAGTCAATGCACACTGCTCACTCCCAATAAAAACATGAGGGGGAAAAGGAGAGGTTCAGGAGCTCACTGAGGACAGTACAAGGATGCAGAAAAACACACAGTAAGAAATAATTTCATGAAAAATTGATTACAGTGCCTTAAAATAAAGGATGTGTATAGAATTATTTTTGGAGAATAAAGGGTATTGTTTATTATCACTTTAACCGTTTCCCACCAGGTCGGGCCGGACTGCTCTCATTCTGGGAGGACGTTATATTATGTCCTCCCATTGTTGGCGTGCAGCTCAGAGACTGGTGGTGAGCTGTGTACCTCAGACACATCACATCACTGATCAGTGTAAAGAGTCAATGACATTGGCACTTTACCATGTGATCAGCTGTGTGCAATCATAGCTAAATAGATGTAAACAAATGCTGGTTATTGGAGATAACCAGCTTTCATGTGACAGAGGGCATTTACACTGATATTTAGAACACTGATCATCAGTGCCCTGATGATCAGTGCAGCCCCATCAGTGCAGGATATCAGTGCCTATCAGTGCAGCATATCAGTGCCCATCAGTACAGTCTATCAGTGCCCATCATCACAGTCTATCAGTGCCCATCATTGCAGCCTATCAGTGTCCATTAGTGCAGCATATCAGTTATTAGTGCAGTCTCATCAGTGCCTATCAGTGCCACCTCATCTGTGCCCATCAGTGCTGCCTCGCCAGGGTAGCCTCATCAGTGCCCATCAGTGTAGCCTCATCAGTGCAGCATATCAGTGCCTATTAGTGCAGCCCCCATCAGTGCAGCATATCAGCGCCTATCAGTGCAGCATATCAGTGCCCATCAGTACAGTCTATCAGTGCCCATAAGCGCAGTCTATCAGTGCCCTTCAGTGCAGCCTATCAGTACCCATCAGTGCAGCATATCAGTGCCGCCTTATTAGTGCAGCCTCATCAGTGCCTCTTTATTAGTGCCCATCAGTGCCACCTCATCAGTGCCCATCAGTGCCGCCTCACCAGTGTAGCCTCATAAGTGACCATCAATGCAGCCTATCAGTGCCCATCATTGCAGCCTCATCAGTGCCCATCAGTGCAGCCTCATCAGTGCCCATCAGTGCAGCCTATCAGTGCCCATCAGTGTAGCCTCATCAGTGCCCATCAGTGCAGCCTATCAGTGTCCATCAGTGCAGCCTCATCAGTGCACATCAGTGACAAAGAAAAATTATTTATTTCCAAATTGTATAACAGAAACGAAAAAATAATACATTTCATTTTTTTTTTCGTTTGTTTAGCAAAAAATAAAAAACCCAGTAGTGATAAAATATCATCAAAAGAAAGCTCTATTTGTGTGAAAAAAATGAAAAAATATGTAATATGGGTACAGGGTTGCATGACCATGCAATTGTCATTCAAAGTGCCACAGAACTGAAAGTAGAAAATTTACCCGGGCAGGAAGAGGGTGAAAGTGTCCGGTATTAAAGTGGTTAAGCTTGCTTGCTATAAGTAGCTGCTCTGCTTTTTCTATGACTTTTATAAATAACTCCCAAAGTACTTTATAATAATAATGAAGGTTTAGTGTGTTCTGAAACTCTTATTCTTGAAAGGCTAAGAATGCTTTCAAATAAATGGATACTTTGAGCTCCACTCCACATTAATTTTGTTTGAAGTGACTTTCATTGTTTTAACAATTTGTGAAATATTGAGATAGGCTCTGTTTGTATTACTTATATATATGGCAGTGTATAATTGTATTGTTTTTTTTTTTCCTTTATTATTTCGATATAGCAGCTGATATTAGTCAGATTATAACAAAAGTGAACATACAAAAAATATTGTAATAAGTAATTGTGATCAAATTACATGAAAGCATAATATTACATAAAATTGTCAGAGTAAGAGGGCCCTCTTCCCCTGATGATGTCTGCCTACTGACGAAACGTGTTGGAAGGGACCTGGTCCGTGATGTCATCATGTCCACCGGAGGAGTGACGGTAGCTTTTACTATTTGCTACCCTGTCTTTCTACTATGTGAGTGTAATACATTTAATAAAAAAACTTGCTTTATGTGGCTTATGCTATGGATTTTGCCCTTTGTTTTCTTTACTTCTCATGTGATTTTGATTGTAAGTGACTGAACAGGAGGGACTTGGATTGATTACCATTATTCTCTTGTCTAAAGCGCTATTTGATCTCGTACCATTTAGGGATCCTATGCAGCTGTAAGAGGCTTGTGCACTGTGGTGGTGGATTCCCTGGTGATTATTACATACTTGGAGTGTGTCACTTTCATAACAGCGGCTTAATTTTTTATCTGAGAACTTTCATAATATAAATATGATTTTGTATGTTCACTTTAGTTATCATCATACATTTAAAGGAATAGTGCACCAATTTGTCTTTAAGATTTATGCTGGTCTTGTATGTGGACTTTTTTTTGTGCTGTTCTTTTTTACTCTAAATGCAGGAATTTTCTTTTCCTATGTTTTATATTATTTGCAGTCTGTTTGCACTAGCTGGACACTAAAATGATCAATTGTAGCATGTGGGCTAGTATATGTTGTGTAGTGCTTTGTGTTGTTACAATGCAGGGTGCTGTTTTGTTTTTGTTTTGTTTTTTAACTAAGCAGAGGTGCGGTGTGAAAACAGAAGGCGATTAAGATAACTTCAAGTGCATTGACATTCTGCATTTTTATGTTGTTCACTATAACCTACCTGAAGGAATTGTTGCAATTTGAACATGGTGCATAGAAAACAATATTTTTTTATGTGCCCTCACAATGACTGGTGTCGATCAAGTGCAGAAAAATACCAGTCACTACTGGTCTATTTATAAAACATTTATTGCATGAACGTCAATAACATTTGTGCAAGCTGAACTAAAATTCACAGTATGTTTTCAAATAGATTAACTACTGTATCATCAGCTCCATCTAGTGGACAAAATGTGGTATATTTTCTAATTATTTCAGAAAAAGATACTGCATTTTAACCACTAGATGGAGCTGTTTTTAAATTAAAGTGGATGTAAACCCGAATTTTTTATTTTTTTTGTCTGGCACAATATAGAGTATGGGATTTCAGATCAGCTGTGCCCAGTCTTGCCACAAAGAGTTAATCCAGCTCTGAGTAATCCTCATATCTGTTTTCAGTGAAATAAAACGGACAAACTGTGAAAACTTTGTCCGTTCTTCCCCCTTGCTGTGATTGACAGGTGATTTACATATCTCGTGCACTAGCCTAAGACATGCATTATTTTTTAATTCCCACCCCCTCTCCTTTCTTCAGCAGCTCTGCAAAAATTTACTGTTCCACCCCTCTGCATGATTGGGCATGCTGAAGTCATGTGGGGACTTTTCTGGGTTTTAAACTGGATGTTAGTGATCATAGCAGAAGTTCAGTGTAAGAAATACACAGGAGAAAATGCATGTTGATAAGGGGAGTGTAAAGGTGGGCGGGGAGTCTACTGACATCACGACTCCACCCACTGAGCCCTGGAAAACAGACCCACCCACAAAATCTGCAGTTTTTCGGGTTTCATAGCAGACAAAGAGGAGACATTTGACAGATAAGTATACATGCAGGAGGCATGTATATCCTTCTAGATAACCAATATTGCAGTAGTTTAGAAAGGATGAGAGTGGGTTTACATCCTCTTTAACCTCATAGTTTGAATGGTTCCTTTTGGCTGAGAGTAGTATAGATTTAAAATGTATGTCCCTTTGCAACAGTAGCATTGCTTTATAAAAAAAAAAACACACACACATCCCAAGCTAGAACATAGCCCAAAACATAACTCTCACTGTAAAATGCAGCCGCTGACTTTCCATACCAGCTTGTGTATGAGTTCGGCATAAGTCCCATGGAAGTAGGACTTTAAAGGATGCAGAGTTGACACTGAGGTGAGCACACAGGAGTTGATATAAAAATCATTTTAATTGGTACAAATAGTTCAAATTACATACAGAGAAAATCATATCTCATATTGTAAACAGTAGCATAACATGATGTATAACATTGATACTTGTTCCCAATACTTGATAACAATTCATGTAAGTGGAATCATCCAACACATTTCGTGGAATAATATCTCTGCTTCTTCAGGGAAATTCAGATCTAATTATTATAGATTTAAAGAAACACCATCATTATAAAATTATGCGCAATGTTCAATACATTTGTCAAATATTTATTTACATAACATATGAAATAACACAGTACCAAAGTGCTCATCAATTTCATCAGTATGCAGCCCAATGCACGCCCATAGGCTCAGTGCATAGCAAAACTGCTGTCCAACCCACTAGTCTTTGGTAAGATAACCAGGACCCTAGTCTGGTGGACACTGGATCGTATCATGATGGATAAGGCGGAGAAGATATCCAACCCCAAGTATTGTGAAGGAAGAAAAGTATGTATATTCTAAAAGTATCCCAATGTTCAAGCAACCAACGCTAACTGTATCCCCACTACTACATGTACTCAATATATGACATAGCAGGCAGAGGACCTATGTACATCCACTTACATGAATTGTTATCAAGTATTGGGAACAAGTATCAACTGGTCTGACATGGGCATGCATGGCTTCCAGTGGCACTGGGTCATTGGTGTTTATTGATGATGTGACAGAAGACAGAAGCAGCCAAATTAATTCTACAGTGTTTAGAGATATACTGTCAGCCCAGATTCAGCCAAATGCAGCAAAATTGATTGGATGGCGCTTCACAGTACAGATGGACAATGATCTAAAACACACTGCAAACACAACCCAGGAGCTTTTGAAGGAAAAGATGTAGAATATTCTGCAATGGCCGAGTCAATCACCTGATCTCAACCCAATTGAGCATGAATTTCACTTTCTGAAGTCAAAACTAAAGGCAGAAAGATCCACCAACAAAGAACAACTGAAGACAGCTGCAGTTAGAGCCTGGCAAAGCATCAGAAAGGAGGAAACCCAGTCTTTGGTAAAGTCCATGGGTTCCAAACTTCAGGCAGTCATTGCCAGTAAAGGATTCTCAACAAAATATAAAAAAATAAACATTGTATTTATGATTATATTCATTTGTATCTCTTGACCTTCCCTCTTAGATTGTAAGCTCTAAGGAGCAGGGCCCTCTGATTCCTACTATATTCAAGTGTATTGTATTTGTACTGTCTACCCTCAATATGTAAAGCGCTGTGTAAACTGTTGGCGCTATATAAATCCTGTATAATAATAATAATTTGTACAATTACATTTGAGCCCCTGAAAATGGGGGGACTGTGTATAAAAATGGTTGAAGTTCCTATAATTTGTACTTGATATTTATGTTCAACCCCTTGATGGACCTAACTGTATATTAGACATGTGCATTCATTATCGTCCGAATGCATTTTCGTTAGAACTTCAGGTATTTTCACGTTCGTTTTAACAAAACGACAACAAATGCGCAGAATCCGAAATCTGAAAGATCCGACATAAAAAAAATGCTTTATTTTTGTATCTATTATATTTTTGGATTGTTGCGACAAAAGTCCGATATAGATAGATAGAAGATTCGACATGACAGTGAAAATAGCGATCTGTGTCTATCGAACCTGCGGTCGAATTTGCCTAACCTAAATCTATTAGTCCAAGATTATTCGAAAAAGATTCGAAAAGATTCAACATTATAGAGAAATAGTAGTGGCCACTGCTGGAATGGGTGGGGGAAGTAAAATGATAATGATGATGATGAATGTTATTGGCTGATTGTAAATAAAGAGGACCCCCCTCCATGGGGTCAAACTGCCTGGAGAAACCTGCGGATGCTGCCATCGCAAGTGTGAACCAGAAACCTTAGGAGCGCAGAGCGAACAGGAAGTTATATGCTTGAATTTTGATACAATGCAATTCCTTTGGGTGTTGGGGTCATTTCTGTCTGCTGCCTTGTTCCTCTGCTATCTGCATAAATCACTTCTTAAGCCCCATACACACGCTCGGACAATCCGCGGACCAGGTCAGTCGGACTTTGTCCGACGTACTTTGTCCGATGTTGGCGTTGCGTACACACGGTCGGACTACGTTGTCGGAATATCCGGTCCGGAAGAACGTCGTGACGTAAGTCGTCGTCCACGAGATTACAAAAGGGAAGTTCAGCACCACGTCAGGCACCCGTTGGGCTCCTTCTGCTGATCCCGTGTTTATCGAGAGTTAGTGGAAGTTTGGTGACTTAAGATTCGCGCTTCTCAGTTTTCTGACTCAGATCGTTACTGCTCTTCAGTTTGTGCTTGTCGTGCGTATCTGTTTATTAGTGCGTGTAGTCAGTTCGCATTTGTTGGTCATTGCGGCCTATATCTTGATATAGGACGCTTTGATTTGCACTGCTTATTGTCTGCTCGTTGCTGGTATTCACTTCGTTCTTTCAGGCCTTGCTGTTTATCGGTGCTTTCTGTTTGTCCGTTCTGACCAGCCGACCTTTTGTGACCTTCTGAGCGATGTTTCCCGTGCGTACTCGTCGCCGAGTTCGTGCTGTACGCGGAATTGGTGTCGGGCTTTTAGCTTTGACCCAAGACCCGTCCATGAACAGAGTGACGAGGAGTATGTGGACCAAGAATTGGTTGCTTCAGCGTGACCAGTTCTCGCACATGCCTTTGCTTCGTGAGATCCGGGAGAATAATCCTGATGATTTCAGGAACTTTCTCAGGATGACGGACCCCGATTTTCACCGTCTTTTGGCTTTGCTGACCCCCTTTATCAGCCGGCAGGATACCTGCATGAGACAAGCCATTACTCCGGAGCAGAGGCTTGTTGCCACGTTGAGGTACTTGGCGACAGGGAGAAGTCTTCAGGATTTGAAGTTCTCTTCAGGTATCTCTCCCCAGGCCCTGGGAATCATTATTCCAGAGACCTGTTCTGCCATCATTCAGGTCCTGCAGGAGGACTATATTAAGGTAACATTTCTACTTTACTATTCCCTTCTATGTATGCTCTGTTTGCTAATGACTTGTATTTTTGACCTCCTTCCCTAATTACCATGATTGCAATATGTTCTAATATGCTGTGCCCCTTTTCTCCTTCATGCATTTTTCCCTTCACTTACCTCACCAGCATGCTCTTCTGCCCCAATAGACACCTATGGCCTAGTCACTTAAGCAATGTCTTTTGTCTGCTGCATAGTATTGTTTGCCCCAAAACACCCCCTAAAATATGCACAAATGTTTGCTGTGTGGTTTACTTCATGTAGAGCCCCCTTTTTTTGTTCTTTGGGTGGGGGGGGGGGGGGCAAACTCATTAGGAACCCCCTCCCCCAACTGCTCTGTCAGATGGTACCAATCCTTTATCTGCTGGCTTTCCCAAGGTCCATACACACTATATACCTACCTCTTTATAGTGCGCATCTTTAGGGATGAATTCAGCAAAGCATGTAGTGCAAGGGACTGCCTCCATACATTCCATTTCCTATTTTTTTGTCTTCTTTCCCTCCTATTAGCTTGCTTGGTAATTTAATAATGTCACACTGTGCCTGCCTTTTTTGGGGGGGGGGGGGGGGGTTGAAATGTTATTTGATCTTTCCTGTGGCCTGCCAATAGTGTTAAGTACAGAGGGTCTGGCCAAACTAGCCCACATTATTGAGCCATTTGCCAATCAATGAAGTGCCGAGGGTCAGCTGTCCACCCCCCCCCCCCCCCCCCCCAAAACCCCTAGTTCTTGCCAATGGCCCATCAGACGTGGGGGGATTGATGGGGGGGTGAGTAATCTGTGAAGGGGAGCCTCTACTTTTCTGTGCAAATACTTTCCAGCCTCCAATTTTAGACAATGCTCTTGTTCCAAGATGTTGATTGTCTAATCTGCTTGCAATGTTTAGGTGCAAAGTGACTAATTTTTTTTTCTTGTTTCACTCCACAGTTCCCTTCCACGCCACAGGAATGGCAGACTGTGGCCTCCCACTTTGCCAGCCGTTGGGACTTTCCTAACTGCGGAGGGGCAATTGATGGGAAACACGTCCGCATCGTCCCACCGCCCAACTCGGGGTCCTACTATTATAATTATAAAGGGTTTAATAGTGTAGTGATGTTGGCGGTGGTGTCGGCAACATACGAGTTTATGTATGTGGACGTGGGGATGAACGGCCGGATATCGGATGGTGGGGCCATTACGCACACGGAGTTCTACTGGCGTCTCCAAAGTGGCAGTCTGTGCTTGCCACCTCCAGAGGAGAATGCCGAAGGACTCCCCTTCGTCTTTGTCGCAGATGAAGCGTTTGCGTTGACTCCCCATGTGATGAGGCCGTTCCCGATGAGGACCCTCACCCCGGACCAGAGGGTCTTCAACTACAGGCTGTCCAGAGCCAGAAGAGTTGTGGAGAACGCTTTTGGCATCCTGGCCAGCCGGAATACAAACTGAACCACATAGTTCTTGCCTGTTGCATATTGCACAACTTCCTCAAAAGACATAACAGGAACTATGTGGTGCCCGTTGGCCCAGATGTGGAGGGCCCTCCAAATGCCGAACTCACAGCCCTTCGAGTGGCACGTCCAGGCTTGCCCCCTCTAAATGCCCGTGTGGTCCGGGACCAATATATGCAGTACTTTGTGGGTAGGGGGGCCATTGCTCTGCCTGACGATGTGTGAGAGGCATTTTTTAATAAATCTGATATTTTAACCAACCTATGATTTCATGTCATTTCAGTCTTCTTTTTAGCTTATTTTACTTTGACATTTTTTCCCTTTGCCTTCGACAGTGGGAATGCACTTTCTGGGCAAAAGGAGGTAACAGTCTCTTCTTCCCAAAAAGATTATTCTCATGTTGTGTGTTTGCTACCTAATCTTTGGTCTAGAGAAGGTTTGTACTGCATAACTGACACCCAAAATACTCCTTTTCATCACCAGGTCTGACATGTGTGTATTCTCCAAAATGCTGTGCTCCGTGTTTTCGTACAAAGCACTGTGGGTGTCATTTACATAAGTCAAATCCGCTATGCTCTACAAGTGCATTGAAAAAGTTCCCCGGGAAAGAAAATTGGAGTGCAAAGTGGATTTGCCTTTAGTAAATAACACCCATTGCCCCCCATATCCTTTTCATTTTACATACATAATGCATTGTGTTTTTTAAATAAGGAAGCCACACATTTAGAAAAATAAAAGTTTACTAGGAAAACATTCCCAAGTGCGTTTACAATCTTCACGCCAAAACTGACAACATCTTGGTTATTTACAACATTGTTTACAAACATTCCGCAATTGGTAAAACCAGGCATGGAGCAAAACAGAACCTAGGAACTTGGAAAGTTCAACTTTGTAAAGTGAAGACAAGATCAGACATGACTATATGTTCAAAGTGTGTTTGATCTTGCCTTCATCACATGGGGGGGTCACCCCCGAAAAGTGGAAATTTGGAACATGCACACAATTTGGGTCTGAAAATGGTCATTAGATGGGAAAACACATGCCTAGAAGCTTCAAAAGTGCCATTTTCCATCATGGGGATGAATGGACGTTTTTTGGGGGTGCAACCCCTTCACCACAACCACTTTCGTAGTTCGTAAAGTGTTTGCACCCCCAAAAAAACGTTGCCATTCATCCACCATGGTGGGAGCTAGCACATGTGGACACAATGTGTGCATGTTCCAAATTTCAGACAGTTTTTAAGTTGCAAATGTGTTCAGAAGCAGGCACAAATGTGTGTTAATTACTTGGTGCGTTTTCATATTTTTCCTAAAACATCAATGATGTTCTTCAATTTTTGTTGAACATCATTGATGTTTTGCTTTATGTAATCTAGATCTCGATTGCAGACCATTATCTCTCCGATGAGTACGTGGGCACTCTCTGTGGTAAAGTGCGATTTTTCTTCCACAACATCCACGTCACCTAAAAACCACAAACAAACAAAAATGGGGTGTTGGAAATGAGGCAGCCATACATGGATTAGCTTACCAGTAGCTGTGTTCTCCCACACTCACCTGTTGTGGTGACAATTTCTCCAAGTTCGATGATCTCTCCTTCCTCCTCCTCCTCCTCTGCTTCTGCTCTTTCCCCTTTTTTGGGAGGTGTTGGTTTGGGGGTTTCCTCAGACGGCCCAAGTTTTCGCTCCCCTATGAGAATGTCCAAAAGGAAGATTTAGCAACACAAACTATTGAGGGCAGAAATAGGAAATGACAAACATTGCTTGAAAGTGACGGACACTATTTTAGTTTGGCCAGTTACAAATGTCAACTACATGAATGTAGTCACTTTGTAAAGGTGCTAAACTGACTAGCTTTTTGGTAGAAGTTTGTGTGATGGAGACCCCCCTCTAGTATCCACTGGAGCACATGTGTGGAAAAGGCTAATAAAAAGGGGGTTTGGGTGTCCCAGCACTAGTGCTCTCGAGTCCAGATGGGTAAACAGCTACTGGGTGACCTCTCCTTTACATTGAATAAATTGGCTTTACATTCTGGATGACATTTCTAGGGAGAACAAACTTCCTTTCCCCAAAAAAACACCAAACATCGTATTATAAGTGGCCGCACGATCGAGGTTGCGTACGATCGAATGGACACACACACGACCATGACAGTGGCAGAAAGATCGAGGCTGAGTACGATCGAATGCACAGACGAACATGAAAGTGGCCATTTTGGAATGTACAACTTTGTAAAAATCAAACCACATGGAGCAGTATGCAAGCAAGAAATCAAACACAAAACACAACTACTTACTTTTTTGAAGAATTCTCTTGATCTTTCTGTACTGATCGGCCTCCCTCAGTTTCAGGTCTGACCAGCGTTTCCTCAGTTGCTCCTTGGATCGTTGTACCCCAAAATGATTGTACAGCCTTCTCACAACTTTAGACATGATCTTGGCCTTGCGGACATTGGGGTTGAGGTAAGGCCCATACTTCCCATCATAGTCGCTCCTCTTTAATATGTCCACCATCTCCAACATTTCTCCAAATGACATATTGGAGGCCTTGAATTTCAGGCTCCGGGATCGGGACGTTTTTGCCTCCGGACTTTCCTCGTCCACCTCCTCGTTGGGGGGATATTTGGGGCGCACCTGCTGTGTCCCCGCCATGTGCTCTCCCCACTGCGCCGTAAAGAGAAGGGGTGGGGAATAGACGAGAAAGATCGTCAGGGGCGGGCGGAGTTTGACGCATGCGCACTGTATATAAAACGTCACACGCCTGTGTCGTAGCCACGATCTGGGAGACGAGGGGAGAGAAAGCTCACGCACGAGACGATCGCTACAAACGAAGGTACAATTTGACGTTGGTACATAACTAGCCTAGACTGATTAGAACTTGAGGCTTCTTTATGGAGAAGATTAGGAGAGTTTAGGCTGACATTATTTATATTGTTTTGTGTGGCGTTGTGTCTTGCAGAGGTGATGGATGCCTTCTACAACGTGAGCTTTCTCCCACACTTCATTGATAAATACCGGCAATTCCCCCTCTTATGGCAGGCAAAACACAGGGATTATAGCAACAGACCAAAGAGGTACGCAGCCCTGCTGAAACTGGTGGCATTTGTAAAGCCTACCCTGCCCATGGCAACCGTCGCAAACTTAAAAGTGAAGATCACCAACATGAAGACTACCTATTTCCGGGAGCGCAATAAGGTCCTGAAGTCACAAGCATCTGGAGCTGCAGCAGCTGATGTCCATGTCCCCACGCTCTGGTACTATGACAGGCTCCACTTTCTCAAAGACCAGGCTACTGTCAGGAAGTCACTCTCGACTCTTCCTTGCACGCGTCCTTCCACGCACGCCACCCTTGATGAGGATTCCGAGGACCAACCTGGGCCTTCCAGTCAGGAATATGTGCAGGTGCCCAGCTTGTTCCAGGTATAGTAGTTTTGGAACCAGTTTGTTGAATAATGAATGATGTTCAGTTAATTCAGGATCCCCAATTGCTTATTTCCTAACGTGATTGACATATCAACAGACAGTGGTGTGGGAGACATTTTTGGGAAGAATCTAAACTGCAGGGCTGAGAATTGTATGGTTTTGTATTTGAAAACATTTTGCAACAGTCACTAGATGAGAATTGTGTGTGTTTGATGAACAAATAACTGAAACTATGTCCCTTTTTCATACACAGGAAGACCTCAGCCAGGAGGTGGCTGTGGAAGGTGGCAGTCAGGAGGAGGCAGGGGGTAGTGGCAGCCAAGAGGGGGGTAGGCGTAGGAGCCTGACTGTCTCCCAAGTCTCTCCCCTCCGCCTTCCCTACAGAAGGGCGAAAAACATGGGGGAGGTGGGAGAGTCAGCGCTCCAGCTGATAAAAGATGCCTCAGCCTCCCTCTATGCCACACCCACCTACGAGGAGGCCTTTGCCTCCTTGGTTACAAGTAAATTTACGGGTATGGAGGCGGGGCAACGCAGCATGTGTGAGGAGGTCATCCTCAAAATACTAAATGAGGGGATGGCTGGGGAGATGACTCCCCTCACACATGTTTGCGAGAGTGACCTTGCTCCGCCTCCTCCTCCTCCTTCTGCCACCCCACCAGCACCAGCACCACGGCGTGGAAGGAAGCGTACAAGGAAGACAAGAGAGTGACAACCTGGACTCAGTCTGGTCTGAGAGAAGATGGAGCCTCTCGTAGTACCAGAGCCTGGGGACCTAGATGGCATCTGCTGCAGTTCCGGATGTTTTGGACTTCAGGACCAGATTGCGCTCCCTTATTATTTAGATAGGTAGTCTTCATGCCCCCAATTGTTTAAGTCTGTAAAATGATGGTTGCCATGGGTGTCCAAGGCTTTGCAAATTCCCCAAGTTTCACCATGGCTGCGTTCCTCTTTGGTCTGTTGCTGAGACCTAAATAAAGGTTTTTTTGATTTGAAATAATCATTGACTATTGTGTTTTACTTTTCTACAATGACAGTTTTTCTTTGAGTAGGCAGGTACATTTCACTAATCCTAGAATTAACAAGGGGCACCAACAACCAACAAACTCCTAGTAAATGTAAGCAAGAAATACAAATGTTAATAATGTGGTTTTGCTAAGTTGAGACATACAAACCCCCTCCAAAAAAAAAAAAATCTCCTTCAAATATGTATTCCCCCAAAAAAAAAAAATCTGGGTAAAAAAATAAGAAAGATTGTATTACGATCTGAGTAAAAATAAACATGTAGTGTATAAATGCTGCAAAGTAATAAAGAAGTAAGTTTGTGAGAAGTGCGGGTGAATAGGAGCAGCTAAAAGATGTCATTCTTGTTGCATTGTAAAGAAAAAGAGAATGCGCTGCATTAAAGACATTTTAACATTGCAGCGTGACGAATGTGCTGTGTCGATTAGGAAAGGTAGTTTTACCTGACCGAGCGCTTCCGTCACAGAATTTCTTCTGAGCATGCGTAGCACTTTGTCCGTCGGACAAGCGTACACACGCTCGGATTTGGTGTGATCGGACCGGGTTGACGGGAAATCTTTCCAGCAGGAGATAAGACTTTGTCCGACGGACAAACCGACGAACACTGTCCGATGGTGCATACACACGGTCTGATTTTTCAACAACCTTGTCCGATCGGACCAAATTGATGAAAAAGTCCGACCGTGTGTATGGGGCTTTACAATCATTTTTGTGTATCACTTGAGGCCAGTCACTTCACTGGGTATATGTAAGGGTTTGCAACCACTTTAAATCTCAGAGAGATGTAGAAAAAAACCTAAGAAAACAGCAGAACACCTTTCTTCCATGATCATCCATCATGTAAGTGTGACTTTTACTCTCCTCAGCGGAAGACCGCCCGAGGCTGTTAATCACTCTCAGACTCTCAGATCAATACTAGATTTCACTCTACATTATTGTAACAATGGGACACCTACTTGTTTTTCAACTGAATCATCTGAGACCTGGTTCGTTAGTCACCTTATGATATGGAATGAGAGATACCTAACAAAGCTGTTTTATATTCGACAATATCTCTAGTTACTTCTAATCAGCTGTACTTGGTAAATTGGTAAAAACAAAAAAATTCCAAAAAAAAAAAAGACTGAAAAAACAATACATGGCAATTCTTCTCATTGGTGTTTGCCCACGTTCAATTATCAGCTATGGATGAACTTGACCTTGGAGTTGATTATTGACTAAATAAGACTTTAAAAGAGCCGCGTACACACGAAGGGACAATCCCGCGGGATTATCCGCTGGACTGAAGTCCGCTGGACTGAAGTCCAGCGGATAATCCCCTCGTGTGTGGGCGCCGGCGGACTTTTTGGCGCCAAAGTCCGGCGGACCAAAGTTTTAAGTTTGGTTTTAAAATTATCCGCTGGACTTGGCAGTCCAGCGGACAATCCCGCCGTTAGTAGGCAAGTCCGCGGGACTTTTGAAAATGAACGGACTTGCCCACACACGGAGCAGTCCGTTCATTTCGAACGTAACTTCAGGTACGTAGCTAGCGTAGGCAGTAAATGCCGCCGCGCTAGCTCCGTCACCTGTCATGGATTTAAAGGGAATCCCCACGCCGAAAAACGGCGTGGGGGTCCCCCCCAAATCCATGTCAGACCCTTATCCGAGCACGCAGCCTGGCAGGCCAGGAAAGGGGTGGGGACGAACGAGCGCCCCCCCCCCCTCCTGAGCCGTACCAGGCCGCGTGCCCTCAACATGGGGGGTGCCCTGGGGAAAGGGGGGCCGTGCGGCCCCCCCACCCCAAAGCACCTTGTCCCCATGTTGATGAGGACAAGGGCCTCTTCCCGACAACCCTGGCCGTTGGTTGTCGGGGTCTGCGGGCGGGGGCTTATCGGAATCTGAGAGACCCCTTTTATAAGGGGGCCCTCAGATCCCGGCCCCCCACCCTATGTGAATGAGTATGGGGTACGGTGTACCCCTACCCATTCACCTAAGGTGTAAAATGTAAAGTAAAAAAAAAAAACACACACACTTTTGAAAAAATAGTTTATTGCACTGCTCCGGGGGTCTTCTTCCGTCTTGGGGGTCTTCTCGCCGGACTCCCCCGCCATTTACCAAGCTCTTTTACCGAGCGGGGGAAGTCCGGCTACCTTCTTCGTCGTCGCCGCCGTCGTCTGGGGTTCTCGATCCGCCTTCGGGGGTCTTCCGGGGGTCTCTTCTGTTCTTGCGGCGGTCGTCGTCTTCCGCGCCGCCGGCGCCTTGTCCTTCTTCTTGTCCTTCTTCTTGTCCTTCTTCTTCTTCTTCTTCTTCTTCTTCTTCCGATGTTGACCCGACGCTCTCTCTGCCCGGAATGCCTGTGCCGCTCTGCGCTGGGACTTATATAGGGGCATGGAGACAGGGTCACATGTTCATGTCACATGGTGACCCCGCCCCCTTGTGTTGTCACAGTCCCGGAGGATGCTGGGACTGTGACATCGCAAGGGGGCGGGGTCACCATGTGACATGAACATGTGACCCTGTCTCCATGCCCCTATATAAGTCCTAGCGCAGAGCGGCACAGGCATTCCGGGCAGAGAGAGCGTCGGGTCAACATCGGAAGAAGAAGAAGAAGAAGAAGAAGAAGAAGAAGAACAAGAACAAGAACAAGAACAAGAACAAGAAGAAGGACAAGAAGAAGGACAAGAAGAAGGACAAGGCGCCGGCGGCGCGGAAGACGACGACCGCCGCAAGAACAGAAGAGACCCCCGGAAGACCCCCGAAGGCGGATCGAGAACCCCAGACGGCGGCGACGACGAAGAAGGTAGCCGGACTTCCCCCGCTCGGTAAAAGAGCTTGGTAAATGGCGGGGGAGTCCGGCGAGAAGACCCCCAAGACGGAAGAAGACCCCCGGAGCAGTGCAATAAACTATTTTTTCAAAAGTGTGGGTGTTTTTTTTTACTTTACATTTTACACCTTAGGTGAATGGGTAGGGGTACATCGTACCCCATACTCATTCACATAGGGTGGGGGGCCGGTATCTGGGGGCCCCCTTATTAAAGGGGTCTCTCAGATTCCGATAAGCCCCCGCCCGCAGACCCCGACAACCAACGGCCAGGGTTGTCGGGAAGAGGCCCTTGTCCTCATCAACATGGGGACAAGGTGCCTTGGGGTGGGGGGGCCGCACGGCCCCCCTTTCCCCAGGGCACCCCCCATGTTGAGGGCACGCGGCCTGGTACGGCTCAGGAGGGGGGGGGGCGCTCGTTCGTCCCCACCCCTTTCCTGGCCTGCCAGGCTGCGTGCTCGGATAAGGGTCTGGCGTGGATTTGGGGGGAACCCCCACGCCGTTTTTTTTTTTTTCGGCGTGGGGAGTCCCTTTAAATCCATGCCAGCTTACGGAGCTAGCGCGGCGGCATTTACTGCCTACGCTAGCTACGTAACCTGAAGTCACGTGCTAAATGAACGGACTTGCCGATGAGCGGCAAGTCCGTTCATTTTCAAAAGTCCCGCGGACTTTGGCCGGCGGATTATCCGCCGGAGAAGTCCGTGCGTGTGTGGGCAAGTCCGCACGTGTGTGGGCAAGTCCACACGCTCGGAAAGTCCAGCGGACCCAGCTGGAAAGTCCGGCGGGATTGTCCGCTGGACTAGGTCCGCCGGCAAAAGTCCGCACGTGTGTACGCGGCATAAATGTGAACACCCATGCGATTCGATTCCAGTGCGGACCAAAAAAAGGGTCCTGCACCATTTTGATGCGAATGTTATGCGATTTCAGCCATACAGTTTGTATAGCTGAAATCGCATCGCATAGACATCGCATGTGATCTGAACAGCAATGCGGTGCGAATCACATGCAATGTCTGGCATTGCACTAGTGTGAACCGGGCTTTACAGCGGGTTTGATTCCTTCAGGAACACACAGATTTGCAGGTCGTGTAAAAAGCATAGTGGTTCAATCGCGCTGCGAATTTGGTGCGAAAAAAAAAAGGGTTCTGTGCTTGTTGACTGTGGGTGTGACGCAAATTCCTATGGTGCAGTGCGGATTTTATGTTCATAGGCTTCAATCGCACTTGCAGTAAACTCGCAGCACACCGATCACATCTCTGCGAATTGTTCACTGTCTGCCTCCTGAAATTCGCAGTAAAATCACTGTAAATTTGCACCTGTTCACCTGAAAACGCAAGGCAAATTTGCACCTCACACAGGACAAAAAAAACTAATCAAATTCGCAGTACATTACATCGCAGTAGTGTGAACCTGGGCTTAGGGCTCATTCACACCATACGTGCATGAAAACATGGGAAAACTGCACAGATTTTACTTGCAGAGACTTGAGTTTATATCAGTTTACATCCGTTTTCATGTGTGTTTCAGTAATATTTAAAGCCCCATACACACGGTCGGACTTTTTCATGGATTCTGTCCGATCGGACAATGTTGTTGAAAAATCAGACCGTGTGTATGCACCATCGGACAGTGTTCGTCGGTTTGTCCGACGGACAAAGTCTTATCTCCTGCTGGAAAGATTTGCCGTCAACCCGGTCCGATCACACCAAACCCGATCGTGTGTACGGTTGTCCGACCGGACAAAGTGCTACGCATGCTCAGATCACATTACAAGACCAAAGCTATTGGCTACTAGCCTCTACGTTGTCCCGTCGTAGGCAACAAACGTCACCACGTTCAGAATGATCGGATTTTCCAACAACTTTGTCCGACCGTGTGTACGCAAAACCAACATCGGACAAAGTACGACGGACATGATCCGACGGACCTGGTCCGCGGATTGTCCGACCGTGTGTATGGGGCTTTATGTATGTTGACATCAGTTTTCATGCATGTCAGTTATGTGCTGATACGCATCCTGTTCACACCACAATGTTGATGTCATGTCAGTTTATTTTCATGCAGAAAACTGCATATATACGATGCAGAAAAAATCAGCATGTGATACCGGTGTTGTGGGGTGAACAGGGCACATAGAGAACTATTGTTTTCTTTGTGTCCTTGCAGAATGCGTGCAGAAAAACTGATGTCTCTGTACATGGTGTGAACAAAGTCTTAAAGAGGAAGTAAACTCCCCTACTCTGATGCTTCTTTTAATTTAGTCCATTATAATAAGTAATTATCAAACTATAGCCACTGTAATCCAGACCAAATCGCATATTACTTACTGTTTAAAGAAACTTTAAAAAAACTTGTTTCCAGGGGGTAAGTATTGTTTTCTGAGTCCACAGTAGAGTGAATTTCAGCCCTTACATTGAGCACTTCCTGTACTGTTAACCAAGCCTCCTTCTCAATCCAATGTTTCGATGGCAACCCTGCTTCCCTGCTCATAGCTGACTTGTTTTATTTCATAGTATTTACTTGTGCCGATTATCTAGTGTTTGCCTATGTCAGTCTTATCAGCTTCAGCTGATAAGACTGCAGTAATGCTGTCCGATGCCAAGGTTAAACACTCCATGTGATGTCACATGGTCACATGGGGTCACATGGGGTATGCAGTCTCATGGGATTTCAGTGTTGTGCCGTAGGAAGTCCTGATAATAGATAGACAAGCACACAGAGTGTGCCGTAAATCAGGGTAGATATTGGCATGTTCAGTGACGTCATTCTAAAGAACAAAAAGGATTACAACAATACTAAGCAAGTAAGGGGATATCTACAAGCAGTGTTCATTAGGGTTTTTTTATGCTGGTTTACATGGGAAAAAGTTGTGGGGGAGAGTTTACAACCACTTTAATGTCACTGGTGATGTCAGTGGCAGGTTGTTAGTCCCAACCCAGTGTTAGTTAGTGTCAGATTGTCCACCGCATCAAAGTCCCACTTTAAGTCACTGTTCACCGCCATTAGTAGTATAAAAATAAATAAATAAAAGTTCCAGTATATATATGCACTATAACTTTCACGCAAACCAATCAATATACACTTATTGTTTTTTTTTTATTTTTTACATTTTTAATACATTTTGGCCTAAATTTATGAAGAAATTAGATTTTTTTAAAACATTTTTTGTAAATGTTTTATAGCCGAAAGTAAAAAATATTGTTTTGTTTTTTTTTCAAAATGTTTTACATTTTTTTGTTTATGTAATAAAAAATAAAAAACCTAGTGGTGATCAAATAACATGAAAAAGCAAGGTTTATTTGTGTGAAAAAAATGATATAAATTTTGTTTAGGTACAGTGTTGCATGACTGCGCAATTACCAGTTAAAGTAGCACAGTGCTTAATAGCAAAAAATAGCCTGGTCATGAAGGGGGGTAAAAACCTTTCCGGAGCTGAGGTTGTTAAAGTATCAAAATTCATGACAAAACTGGGAACATTCAGTAAGGCAAGAGGGACATAAGACCAATTACCAATATACGGATTGGCAAAGTTTGAGATGACTTTTAAATTATGCATAATGCCACCATTTCATAGAGTAGTTTTAAACCTCATTACTCATCACCTTTTCGTCTACTAATATGTCTATATTTATAGTCTTACCCTCCACCGGGTCTTGTTTATTTGTACATTATCTTCATGGACTTTCTAATCTTTTATTTATTTATTGCTGTCATGGAGACACATCAGGTTGACTTTGGTTTGAATTTTTATGTTTTGTACAGATTTTTGCATTAATTATAGATGAGGATTCCTTCAGCAAGTTCAAGTAAAGGACAAAATGAACTTTTGAACTCCCCGCTACTCAAGTAAAGCCTTTTACTTCGTCTGTCAACTTGTAGTCACCTTACGGTTACCTATTTTTAAATGCATTACACTCCATGTGTTAGATCAGGCTGGTATTAACATTTAATCAGCTTGTATATTTTAGTAGTACAATACAGTACACTGGTTTTCTGATGTGACTGCTCAGTAAGGCAAGGAAATTGGAAGCCTAGAAAATGCCGGGCGTTGTCAACTATGATAAGCCTAAATGCAAAATAGCCTTAGTACTCTCCAGAGTGGATATGGATGTCGACAACACCTCACTATTTTTAATGAATCTCTTTAAATCTAAGGCTATAGGCTAGATATAGGTGTCACTTGTTTGGCCACAAATCTCTTTCACGCATTACTCCTCCCAAGAGTCACACTATTGCTTGGATCAGGGGTTCTTGAGAGGCATATACGAGGCAGAGCACTACGATGCTTTCAGGAGGCATGTACAATACCCTGCTGGATTCTTCCACCAGACATTAATAACATTACTCAGCATTAAAAGAGGTATATCGTAAAAAATGGAAAGGTTTTGTTTTTCAAATGCTATTACTATGTTTAGGGGGGGGGGGGCAAATTATAAATTGTACAAATCATAAGCAGATAAACTAGTTGAAGACACTGGGCCCTGTGTTGCATGCATTTTTAGGTATATAATATACAGGGAGATGTGTGTGCATATGAGATTATTAAATTATTAAGTTATATAATAATAAGTTAGAAATAAACAAGGAAAAAAATAGGAGAAGGGGGAGAAGGAGTTAATTAGGGCTGATTGGGGTAAACTAAGAGTTAATAAGGGTTAAATAGAGAGAAGTAAATAAATTATTATGTGGGCACTGATGAGCTGGCGCCAGCTCACCGTGATCGGGACTCATGTCCCTCTCACGGCCGCCGGTGATCGGCTTTTTTTTTTCTCCTCATGCCAATTACCTCTTTTCTCCTTGCGCCGAAATAGCCGATTACCGGCTCTATAGTCATCACATGATCAGCTGTCATTGACTGACAGCTGATCACGTGGTAAGGAGTCGGGATCGACCCCTTACTCCAATCCGTGATCCAGCGAGTCTCACAGACTCGCTGATCACAGAGCACGCCGCGCGCGCCCTTCAGGGGGCACACAGGCTGCTTGTGCACGGGACTACGTCAATAGAGGTAGTCCCGGTGTCCTGTCGGATTGTGTCCCCATCACATACTGTCCGCTGTGTACTGCGCATGCACAGTACACAGGACAAGCACATTCCTAAAACAGCCGAAGATGAACGGCGCCTGCGCCGTGAGTCCAGGTTCAAGCCCCACCATCCAAGTGGACATAGAGTTAGAATAAAAAAGAGCCGAGAGCAGCGCCCTCTAAGTTTGTGTAGCCCTATGTCCACTTGGATGGTGGGGCCTGCACCTCAACTCACCTAGCAGGCGCCGTTCATCTTCCGAAATTTTCCGAATGGATTTGTCCTCCCTACTGCGCAAGCGATGCAGCTGCGCAGTACGGGGCGGACACTATATGATAGCCGGACACATTTGGACAGAACACCGGCAAAGCAGGTCCGCGCTGTAGCCTTCATTCGGCTATAGCGCGGATCTCTAGTGGTTAAAGGATAAGTTCACCTCTTTAAAGAAAAATAATCAATACACAACTTTTTGCAGGTAAAAAAAAATAGCTTTTTTTTTTTATTGGGAGCCTGGAAAGCATTGCACCCGCAATCAGTAGGGTGCAATGCAAGGTTCCTGCAGGCTGTGTGTGTAAGCTGTTTGGCCATACACCGTAAAGCCAAGTAGTTACATATTAACAGGAAACATCAATGAACTACCGCTTCACTCAACAGCGCCATGGTAGTTCATTAAGAACTTCAAGCCGACAACCGCAAAGACTACTGGACCTTGTCGTTTTCTATTAACACTGTAGAACCACGTTCTTTGAAGACTCTCACAGAGAGCGAGGGGAGAAGTGACATCGGGGGGGGCGTTGGATTTGTAACATGTTACATGTTACACCCTGAACATGGGTGTGAATTGTAAAATGTTACAAAAGGTTAATTTATCCTTTTAAGTATTGATAAACCCATTGCCGCATAAACAGGTCCATAGCAGAAATGTAAAAACTGCTCTGGACCATAGGGGGTGTACAGTTGTGAGAGAGCTGACGTGGTTAAAGGTTAGCTATAAAGTGCTTGTAAACTTATACTTGTCTGTTCTGTACAATGTTTTGCGCAGAGCAGCCCTGATCCTCCTCTTCTCGGGTCCCCTGTTGGTGATTCTTGTTCCCTTCCCCCTTGCTAAGTGCCCACCTAAGCAAGCCGCTTGCTATGGGAGGCACTCGTACAGGCTCACTCCCAAGCAGGCTGTGTGTGGCTGTGGACACACACAGCTGACTTGGCCGTGGCCCAACTCCCTCCTGATTGGCTAATGTGCCTGCTGCTGCTTGAGCCTATCAGGATGGAGAAAGGCGCTGCTCTCATTCACATTGCTGGATCGAAATCAGGGTCAGGTATGTATAAGGGAGTGCTAGGGGGGAGGGGACTGCACTCTGAAGGTTTTTTACCCTAATGCAGAAAATGCATTGCGGTAAAGAAAAAAAAAAAAACCTTCAGCCTATAGAACCACTTTGAGTATAATTCCCAGACAATGAATACATCACAAGGTAAAGCGTAAAACCATATTTTTTAAAGCTGACAATGACAAATGTTGATTCTCTTCCTGGTAAATAAGGAAATAAAACTGAAATTACATTTGTTTTAAACAATGACATGTTGAATTTCATGGCCACCGAGATTAAAATATGCTGTGAGCTTGGAATAACACAAAATATGTTATTTGCAGAATGTAGAGATCAAGAAGAGCCTGAGAGTGTCTAAACGAGCTCTGTCTGCCTGAAGTAGCACAGCGGGGTTACACAGCAAATTAAGGGAAAGAGCTTTGCTGTCTGAGTTTAGTACATCTCTCTCTGACCATTTCAATTATTTATAACATCGGTTGTGTGTTATGTGGTGCATCTGTCATTATACAACACATGAGTTCTTTCCTTCACAGGTTCATATGGCAGAAGATTTCAGAGTGGAAATTAAGGCAAGCGGCTAAAAATACAATTAAAATATGTATATGTGAACCTTTTACCTTTGCAATTCTGTTCAACAAGTTATATAATCCAGACCCCCCTGCCAAATAGTGTAACTAGATGTTTGACCTCCTTATTCTTTACCGCATTTAACCCATATGCTGCCAGAGCTGGTTTTGCTTTTTTTTTACACACGTTTAAAGAATAATTTTGGCCTGAAGATTGTGTAAAAGTATTATTTTAGAGCACACAAACTAAAAATATACAGTATTACCCAATTTTCTCCTAAAATATAAAAGATAAGGTTGAACTAAGTAAATAGATACACAACATGTCAAGTTTTAAAATGGCATATGGTTATAGGGAATTACTGCGCTATACTGAACAAAAAGCGGTCAGCAGGGTTGCCCACCTCCCGCAGCATTTTTTACTGACAAAACATGGAAAATTTACTGGCGGAGCACATTTTTTTACTGACAACCTGAGAAATTAGAACTGCTATTGAAAACTAACACAGTGAATATTTGAACAGTATAAACATAATATGGAAACAATCACAATACCTATAACAAAGTCATTTGCTTGATTTACACTTATAAAAGTCATTATCAGCCCCTGATATTTACCAGCAGTTGTATGATTTTGTTTTATTTTAGGCTACTTTGAGAAAAAAAAAAATGTTGGCTGTACTGAACAATAGATTTTGCTGTACAATTACATGCTTTATTTTCCAGGCTAGGATGGTGGTCCAGATAAGATGCCTTTGTTACTCATATGTCTAGTATTTCTGTGTGACTGTATCTTGATGTTTCTGCTTCCTTTGTTCATATACACCATCAATCATTACTTTCTTCATTTAGTGTTTCTTACCTGAGGAAGAGGAGATTTTGCCTGAAAGCTTGTGGTTTTGCAGAATTTGCAATGCAATCCTGCTATTGATAGTGTCATTCCAAATAAACTTATAGAGCACTGCTACCATGGACTTAGTTTTCCTATATATTAGGGCTATTGGGGGTCAGCCCTATTGCAAGTGTACCATTTGTGTGATCCACTTCTACAATTGATATACAGTATATGTATATATATATATATATATAATATATATATATATATATATATATATATATATATATATATATATATATTACTGTGCAAAGGTTTGAGGCAGGTGTGAAAAAATGCTGTAAAGTATGAATTCTTTCAAAAATATATATTGTAATTGTTTAGTTTTAACAATTTACAAAAAGTGAGAGAACAGAATAAATAAAGAAATATCTAAATCAAATCAATATTTGGCGTGACTACCCTTTGGCTTCAAACCAGCATCAATACTTACTCTTTGTACACTTGGACAAAATCAGGGATTTTGTAGGATTTGAGTCAGGTGTATGATTAACCAATTAACCCCAAGCACGTGCTAATGATCATCAATTTCATATGTATGTTAAAACACAGTGTTTAACTGAAACAAAAACAGCTGTGTTGGAACAGCCAAACTCTGCTACTAAGGTAAGGTGGTGGAAGACTCATGTAACAGGTCATACACCATAGCAAGACTGAGCACACCAACAAGACACACGGTAGTATACTGCACCAGCAAGGTCTCTCCCAGGCAAAGATTTCAAAGTTTCAAAGCAGACTGAGGTTTCAAGATGAGTTGTTCAAGGTCTCTTGAAGAATCACAAAGAAACAGGGCAACACTGAGGACTGTAGACACAGTGGTTGGCCAAGGAAACTTAATTCAGCAGATGAACGACACATCATGCTTACTTCCCTTCAACATCGAAAGATGTGCGGCAGTGCCATCAGCACAGAACTGGTGGAATGCTGCTAGCATTAGTAGATAGATAGCAAAGTATATCATAGGTACTTGCTTTAAACTTTAACTTCCTAGTTTCCAGGCCTAGGGAAATTATGTTGTCCATATTAAGGGGGTGAGGGGGGGGATGTTCTCAGCCAAACACACCCTCATGCCTGAGCCAATAGCAGCTCCAGGTCCCCCTCTTCTTCGTGTGCTACCCTAGGAAACAACTTCCTATTGTGGTGCATTTGTGGGCTTGATCCCAGGCTGCACTCTCTGTGTCCATAGACACAGATAGCATGGCTTAGCCACACCCCTTACCTCCTAGTCACAGGATTTGACTGAAAGCAGTGGGAGCCAATGACTCCTGCTTCCTCAACAAAGATAGACCGTGAGACCAGGAAGTAAGAGGAGAGAGCTGCTGAAGATGGGCACAGCGCTGGACAGAGTGAGGGCTCATGTAAGTATAAGGGGTGTGAGGGGCAATACTTTTACCTAAACATTTCTTACCTTAATATAGCGTTAAGATAAAAATATTTAAGCGTTTGAACCACTTTAAGCAATGCAGCAGTGTTTGTTTTGTCCCCCCTGTTTTTCACCTGTTAATTCTGCAGGTAGATCTGTAATTTTTCAACTTAAACTTCCTGCAATGTGGTGACAATGTGACAAGGTCTTTCTGTGGACCCCATGCCATTTTTATTTTGGTGTGGGGTTCCCCTTAAAACCTACACCAGACCCTGGGGGGGACCCCACAATTTTTTTTTCTTAAATTCTTTAATAGCCGGGTGCCAGCAATTGCAACCACAAGTCAATTTAAATGTGATTTTAATTCTTTTTTTTTTTCTTTAGGAATGTAATTTTGCTTCAGTATGTTATATACAAGCTACAGATGCACCACTTTACAGGCAGACTAAGGAGACCCCCCAGGTATTATATTTAGAGGAATTTTTCATTTTTGTTGTTGCACTTTAAGCATCATTAAAATCACTGCTCCTGAAAAAACGATTGTTTTTAAAAAACATTTTTACATGTCCCCCAGGGCAGTACCCGGACCCCCATACCCCTTTTATGGCCAATTACTTGCATATAAGCTCTCAAAATGGACACTTTTGATTTTTCCGGTTCGGCTCCCATAGACTTTAATGGGTTTCGCATTTCGCGTTAGAACTTTTCCCCTGTTTGGGAGTTCTGCTGCGAACCGAAAAGGGGGTCATTCGGCCAATCTCTATACATTAATAATCATGACAATTTAGGGCAAATGTAGCAAAACCCAGATGATAAATGGGCAATCATGACAATCTGTGAGATAGAAATGAGCAGTTGTGATAATGTGTGAGCAACAGCCAATAGTTACAATGCACTGCCGACAAACAGGAAATCAATATAGTTCACACATTAACATACCTAATGTAATGTTCCCAGTTATTGAAGGAATGTTTTGGGACAAGAATAGGTCCAATATAACTGAAAGGAGCATCTATAAACCTAACGAGCCATTTTAAATCCTAATCTACCCTACTTCACACCACCCTCAGGACACATTCACACTTAATAGCAATATGTAGTTTCTGCTCCACGTGGGGTGTGTTATAAAACCATTCATTGTAAATCAAATCCCAACACATTTTACACTACAGTGAAGCACAATTCATATATCATGGGTTGTGGTGTGCTACATAGTCACACAGGAATGTAATGGCCATCGGGGGCAACCGGGAGTTTCCTGGTGGGCCGATGGCTCAGTGGGCTGGTTTCTGTAACAGACAGACAGACAGCCTGTGTCAAATTAATGGCTGTGCGGCTCTCGCAGCCATTACTTTGACACCACAGGCTGTCTGTCTGTCTCTGAGCACCGCACTTCTGTACTGTCTATAAGCAGGGCCGGGCCAGTACAAGGAAGGGACAGATACCCTGTGCTAGGCGGTACAATTCGCAGGAGGGATACGGCGCAGGTGAAGATCCGGCAGTGCTTCACACAGTACACACTAGCTGCCGCCGACGCTAGCTGTACTGTCGTCGTCTGAGTCTCTCTGTACCTTACTCTGTAACAATGAATGAATAACTTGTATAGCGCTACCTATGTGAGCTGAATCAGTGCCACCAGTGTCAATCTGTGGTATAGCGAGGTCCTTTGCCCCATGGAGTCCCAACATGCTTACAAACACATACACATTGAACATACACATATTTGGCCAATTTTTTCGACAGGATCTAATTAACCTACCAGCATGCCTTTGGAGTGTGGGAGGAAACCGGAGTACCCAGAGGAAACCCACGCAGGCACAGGGAGAACATGCAAACTCCAGGCAGATGGTGTCAAGGTCAGGATTTGAACCAGCGACCCTATTGCTGCTAGGTGAAAGTGCTAACCACTACACCACTGTGCCGCCCAATTGCGCCCCTGCACCGGGCACAAGCACCAAAGGCGCTTAGTAGTCCCGCCCAGGTGACTTGATGTCACTCACAGCTGGAGGTTGGATGGGAGGAGCTTGAAGAGATCCAGAGGCCGGACACATGGACAGGGGAGGCGGCGCCCCTGCGCCCTCTATGGATGGGCTGCCACTGTTCTGTAGGGCTCTCCTTCTCTGCTCTGCAGTCCTCTTCTTTAATATTGGCTGGAGAAGGAGCTGCCAATGCTACCATTGCTGTTGCTGCCACTCTCTGGAGCTTCCTGCATCTTGGAGTAAAAGGCTAGTTTCTGTGTAATATAAACAGACAACTATCAGCCAAGTTTTTAATTCATTAACTACTTAAGGACCAGCCGCCGCAGATGTATTTTTTTTTGCGCAATTGCGTATAGTTTATATACTGTTTTTGTGCATGTTTACAAAATTAAAATGGGCCGGTCTGGATGAAGTGTAGGGCCAAATCTTTGTCCCAGTCAGAGAGACAAAGCCATCGAGGAGTTGATCTACCATCCTCTGGAACGTCGCCGGAGCATTTTTCATTCCAAATGGCATGACCTTAGACTGGTAAAAGCAAAAGGGGGTTATGAATGCTGACTTCGAAACAGATTCCGGGTCCAGGAATCTGCCAGTACCCATTGCATAGGTCAAGGGTAGTTAGGAAATTACCTCGGGTCGATGCGGTCTAACAGTTCATTGACCTGGGGCATGGGGTAGGCGTCAGTAGTTGTGCAGTCGTTTAGTCTGAGATATTCTTATATAAAAATAAACAACTGCGCTGCAAACGATAGTGTACTTGTGACACAGATTATGTAAACCAACATACATTAAAGTTGACACAGTAATTTTACACCTCCTTATAACTCAATAGTATCAGTTTCAAGGAAGTCCATAATAACATGAAACAATCGTGTAAAAAGTCCAAAAAAAGTGAAAAAAAAACAATCATTGGTGACTGACTGTCCTTATAAAGATCGATGTGATTTGTGAAAAACACAATAAACATATAAAAAGTTCCAGAGATTCCACAGTGCTCTCATTAAATAAACAGCAGCTCAAAGGGTGATCCAGATGAGAAAAAGAAAACACCTCCACCGTCCAATCACACTGACCCTTACCGGATTGTGCGACCCCCTGTCACAGAGGTCACAATGGCTTGTGGCTTAATCCCGGCCAAGGGAATCCAGAGGCTTTACCAGGTTACCCAGAAATGGATGGTGTGAACTCAGAAATGGTCAAGCGGGGAACATAGAACGAAAAAAACAGTCCATAGTGTATCTCTGTATACAGTTTAATAAAAGTTAAAAAATTATTGCACTTACAAGGTCGCAATAGATAAAAGCATTTGTATTAGCCGGCTGGCTCAATTTCGCTGCCCGTTTGCTTCCGGGATCTGCGTGGTTCGTATGGTGACGTCAGCACGCCGCTCCTCCCTACGCCGTTTCGTCACAACTGACGTCTTCCAGGGGCACGGGCGGCGTGCTGACCCACCACCTATAAATATCCTACACACATAGGAACCGCCCAGATCTGAGTCACTGAGGGCCGAGTATGTATCCACCATATTGGTGAAGGGCGAATTGCCCTAACTTGGGAAATGATGGCTCAAGGGCCACAATGTATAAAGTGAAGGGGACGGTATGTTAGCAGGATGTATATGAAACACACCGCAACACCGAAACAAAAAGAAAAAAGAAAAAAAGAAGAAAAACTAACAAAAGCAGCGCCCTAAGCCTGTCACACCGGCGCGGCATAGCCGATTCATCCCAAATCAGCCAAGCAGCACCAGGAGCAGGCCGGGTTCTGCGTGATCTCCTCTTAGCTCAAAAATCAATTGGAGTAAGAGTGGTGACAACTTGTTTGGTTGCCACTCATACCTCATAAGTGATACAATATACACAACTCATAATGAATATTTAATGTAAAAATCTCATTTGGTTATTAAAAAATTCCTTTCAAAAATTTCTTAATTATTAAAAATATTGTTGTATAGGAATCAGGAAAAAATGAATGAACAGAAAAAGAGGAAAAAACTATTCATAATAGGTGTAATTATATCAACATTATTAGGGGTAGATGATGGTGATTCCCCAGGAGTGTTTGCTAACCTAGCCATTTAAGGCTATTCAGCAAACCACAACCCAATAGTAGGAACTCATATTCAGTAACATTGAAGTAAATAGGTCCCAGGGGCTCAGATTTGGTTCACATAGAGCAGACCAAGGACTTAGCATCAGGGGGGGAATTGCAAAGTATTATAACTAAAGGAATAATACCACATGGACATGGATAATAAGGACACTCTATATCCAATCTCATTAGTGAATTCCTCCTCAGCACACAGCACTTATATAATGAGGCCTATGTGTTTCATGATAAATACAGCACATACAGAATGGGGCCTATGTGGTTCAAGATAAATACAATCAAGGCCTGGATAATTACTTATACCATATTTAATTGCAAATCTAGTATGAATTCTGAACCACGCTATGGAACAAGGGACTGAATTGGGATAAGGTTCGAAAAACACCCAAAGGTCAATCCCCCTTCTCAAGTATAAGTTGTACGAAGCGAGTTACACTTAGCTTCAAAAATTGTGCACAACTCCACTTAGATTACAACTCCAGTACTGCCGAGAGCCTCCTAACATTGGTCTAAAATTGAGGTCCACCGTCTCACTAACTATTGTCAATGAAACAGTTGACATCAGTGTCTATATTAAGACCATAGGGGGCATAGCAGCGGACCCTATGGATCCAGGACATCTCTAGTTTCGACAATTCCCTGACCAGAGAGCTCCCCCTCCAGTGGGCACTATATTTGTCTATGCCCAGGAATAGAGTATTAGCTGGATTTCGGTCATGATAAATAGCATAATGCTTGGAAACAGAATGAAATCGATAACCGTTCTTAATATTGGTGATGTGTTCTCCTATCCTTACTTGCATAGAGCGCTTAGTTCTACCAATGTATTGGTACCCGCATGGGCACTGGAGCAGGTATACTACACCTGTGGAACTACATGTGACAAAAGGTTTAATTTTGTGGACAACCGAGGTGCTAGTGGAGACAAAAGTCTCAGTCTTCCTCAATTTGCTTTTATTGAGCGTGCAAAGCTGGCATTTACGGCATTGATGGTAGCCGGTGATGTTTTGAAAAAAGGAAACCTTCTTGACCGGAGGATTAATGGCATTGGGGGCAATCCTGTCACGGAGGCAGGGTGCCCCCTTAAAGATTAATTCAGGTTTTGGGGGTAAGAATGTCTTAATAATGCTATCATTCCCCAAAAGATGCCAATGCTTCCGCAAGATCTTTTTGAGGACATAGTGTTGAGTTGAGAAGGTCGTAATAAGAGGAAGAGAAGGTCTCTTATTGGCCTTTTTAGGGCCATCAACCAACAACTGTGCTCTGTCCAACAATGCCACTTCTTCTAATGTTTTATTGAGTAGCGTCTGGTCATATCCTTTATCAAGGAGTCTGTTTTTTAGTACACCTGCTTGAGCATTATAATCCTCAATACTGGTACAATTACGCCTCATTCTTAAAAATTGGCTCTTGGGGATTGATCCAAGCCAGGAGTCAAGATGACAGCTCCCTTGAGGAATGTAGGCATTACGGTCGGTCTTTTTAAAAAAGGAGGTGGTGGAAAAAACATCATCCTCCTTCCTAATTGTAATGTCTAGAAAATTGATCTGGATATTGCTGGCTTCATACACAAATCTAATCCCTCTAGGGTTATCATTAAGATTTGAGAAAAAATCACTGAGTTCCGAGACCGACCCATCCCATAGGAGGAGGACGTCATCAATGTATCTCGCCCAGAACCGAAGTGCTGGGTTACGATCATGATAGATGACGTCCTCCTCCCACTTGGCCATAAATAAATTGGCCAAGCTAGGGGCATATTTTGCTCCCATAGCTACCCCGCGGAGCTGCCGAAAATAACTTTGGTCAAACCAAAAATAATTATGATTTGCTGCATATTCCAGCAGCTCCATAATAAAGGATTGTTGTAGTGCAGGGAGAGTAGACAAGGCATTCAGGTAATGCTTGACAGCAGCGATCCCCAAGTCATGTGGTATGACTGTATAAAGTGACGCCACGTCGGCAGTCACTAATAAGGTCTGAGTGTTGGGTTTCAAATCTGCTAACAAATTAATCACATGTTTAGTATCCCTAACATATGAGGGCATGTTTTTAACTAAAGGTTGCAAAAAATAGTCAATATACTTCCCCACCCGGGACGTGATGGAGTCTATGCCACTCACTATAGGACGTCCCGGGGGGGAGGTGAGGCTCTTGTGAATTTTCGGCAAAATGTACAATACCGGTGTTCGTGGGGCTTTGGGAACCAAAAATAATTTCTCCTTCTCATTTAGAACATTAAGTTGGAAACCCTTTTCAACCAGACCTTGCAGGGTCTTTTTGTATTTGAAAATAGGATTCCCAGTCAACCTTTCATAGGTGGCCTCATCATTAACTATATTGTACATCTCCTGAAGGTATTGGGCACGATCTAATATAACGATACCCCCACCCTTGTCCGCTGGGCGGATCACAAGGTCCTTATTGTTACAAAGACTATCCAAGCCTTCTTCTGAAGCCTTATCCATTCTCGGATTCGAAACTTTAATAGAATCAAGATCTCTCAGAACCACATCCCTGAAAACCTTCAACGAAGGTGCCAATACTCCAGGGGGGTTGAAAGTGGATGAATTGGCTAGTCCTGAGTGCTGATAGCCATGCTGATTTGCTATATTTTGTAGGGAGGGGCGATTGGCAAAATGTCTCTTGATATTAATCCTACGGACATACTTGTGTATGTCCATGTAGGTTTGGAATTTGTTTAACTTGTTAGGAGGTGCAAATTTAAGACCCTTATTTAGAAGGACCTTCTCAGAGTCACTAAGGGTCTGGGAGCTTAAATTGAATATGCCACCATCTTTCAATTCCTTGATCTTTTTAGATTTTGTCCTCCTCCCCCCTCTGCTTCCTCTTTGTTTTCTCCTTGGCGTTTTACTCCTTGAGTCGGCCTGGGAAAACCCCAATGTTGTACCTGATTTCCATCAGGATTAGTATCCCCATGATTGCCCGACGGAACGGGTCTAGGTGTCCCACTAGGTCCCCTTGGATGACTGGGAGCCCAGGATGTACCAGAACCCGGACCGTCACGGTCCCTTAGGGGGAAAAAACGGTTCTGTGTGTCCACACCGAACTCGAATTGGCGGTAAGGTGGTTCGCCATCCCGATGTTGATGGCTACTATTGTATGGATCATAATGAATCTGGGTCCCTTGAAATCTTTGTGGGGACCTATCAAAATTCCTCATATAATGTGGAGGGTCTCTATTAGGTTGATAATAAGGTCCCTGGTTGTAACTAGGACCATAATTACGGTCATGGTTGGCAGAATGCCAATGTGGGGGAGGTTGGTTCCAATTAGGGTTCTGATATTGTCCTCCTTTATTGGGTCCCGAACTCCTTTGTGGGGATTTATGTGAGGGGCGTCTACCTTTTTTTCCTTTCATAGTGTTTTGTGCTGGTTTAGAGGTTTTACTTGACTGGTTGCCCATAGGTGGATGTTGGCCTCCCCTGGGTGTTGCTGATGTAGGGGCCTCTCCCTGGGAGATCGCCTCCATTCCTGAATCTAAAGAGGCTATTTGTTCCGTTGCAAGTTTTCTTTGCCATGCAAAAACACTATTTGCCTGATAATCCCCATAATCCCTGTTATATTTTTTCCTCTTTTTCATTTTCTGTTCCTTTTCTTCCTTATCTAGGATTTTCAACAAATTGCTAGTTCTTTCTCTATATTCCTCGCTCTCTTTAAATGGAAGCAGGCTCACTTTAAGAGTCTGTATTTCATTATCGAGTTTGGAAAGTTTACTATTCTTCCTGGTGACCAGGAATTGGAGAAATTTGAGACCTGCTTCGTTAAAATATAAAAACCAATCTTCTAGTTCCTGTTCGCCCTTTTGTGGGCAAACCTCCCATCTCAGGCTTCTGGGTACCATTTTAAGTTTAATATAGGTTTCCAGGTAAGCCACATCCCATTGGGTATGGATCTCTGAGATGGTTAAATTCTTAAGTCTGACAAACAGACCGCTGAGATCACCCTCATTTTCTTTGAATGTTTCAAACACTCCCTCTGTGTTTACTGATTTAGAGGCTCTATATTCAAAAATATCCATGATGGAAAAACACACGCCTCTCCTATATTCAAGTGAAGAACTAAAAGATCCCACTATAGGAGTCAGTATTAACCAGAACGGGAGTGATGAATTCAAAGAAAAATATCCTAAGGAAGCTGTTCCTTCAGACTATCAGGGTTAAGTGTTCAAAATATAAAGACACCTGCCTGGTATAATTAAATAAATAAAGTGAATAAACAACAAAAATTGGAATGAACAATCATAGACTGCTGCAGTAAGATTGTATCAATATATGCAAGAAAAAAATAATGGAGAATACTGCGCTGTCCCAAAATTTATGAATAATATCCCATATCATTGATTATAGGAAAGAATGTGAAAATAAAAAACAAATAAAAATTAAAAAAGCTGCTGCAGTTGTAAATGCGAGATACCCACACCAACAAGACCAATATAAAAATAAACAACTGCGCTGCAAACGATAGTGTACTTGTGACACAGATTATGTAAACCAACATACATTAAAGTTGACACAGTAATTTTACACCTCCTTATAACTCAATAGTATCAGGTTCAAGGAAGTCCATAATAACATGAAACAATCGTGTAAAAACAAAAAGTGAAAAAAAACAATCATTGGTGACTGACTGTCCTTATAAAGATCGATGTGATTTGTGAAAAACACAATAAGCATATAAAAAGTTCCAGAGATTCCACAGTGCTCTCATTAAATGAACAGCAGCTCAAAGGGTGATCCAGATGAGAAAAAGAAAACACCTCCACCGTCCAATCACACTGACCCTTACCGGATTGTGCGACCCCCTATCACAGAGGTCACAATGGCTTGTGGCTTAATCCCGGCCAAGGGAATCCAGAGGCTTTACCAGGTTACCCAGAAATGGATGGTGTGAACTCAGAAATGGTCAAGCGGGGAACATAGAACGAAAAAAACAGTCCATAGTGTATCTCTGTATACAGTTTAATAAAAGTTAAAAAAGTATTGCACTTACAAGGTCGCAATAGATAAAAGCATTTGTATTAGCCGGCCGGCTCAATTTCGCTGCCCGTTTGCTTCCGGGATCTGCGTGGTTCGTATGGTGACGGGGGGCACCCTGCCTCCGTGACAGGATTGCCCCCAATGCCATTAATCCTCCGGTCAAGAAGGTTTCCTTTTTTCAAAACATCACCGGCTACCATCAATGCCGTAAATGCCAGCTTTGCACGCTCAATAAAAGCAAATTGAGGAAGACTGAGACTTTTGTCTCCACTAGCACCTCGGTTGTCCACAAAATTAAACCTTTTGTCACATGTAGTTCCACAGGTGTAGTATACCTGCTCCAGTGCCCATGCGGGTACCAATACATTGGTAGAACTAAGCGCTCTATGCAAGTAAGGATAGGAGAACACATCACCAATATTAAGAACGGTTATCGATTTCATTCTGTTTCCAAGCATTATGCTATTTATCATGACCGAAATCCAGCTAATACTCTATTCCTGGGCATAGACAAATATAGTGCCCACTGGAGGGGGAGCTCTCTGGTCAGGGAATTGTCGAAACTAGAGATGTCCTGGATCCATAGGGTCCGCTGCTATGCCCCCTATGGTCTTAATATAGACACTGATGTCAACTGTTTCATTGACAATAGTTAGCGAGACGGTGGACCTCAATTTTAGACCAATGTTAGGAGGCTCTCGGCAGTACTGGAGTTGTAATCTAAGTGGAGTTGTGCACAATTTTTGAAGCTAAGTGTAACTCGCTTCGTACAACTTATACTTGAGAAGGGGGATTGACCTTTGGGTGTTTTTCGAACCTTATCCCAATTCAGTCCCTTGTTCCATAGCGTGGTTCAGAATTCATACTAGATTTGCAATTAAATATGGTATAAGTAATTATCCAGGCCTTGATTGTATTTATCTTGAACCACATAGGCCCCATTCTGTATGTGCTGTATTTATCATGAAACACATAGGCCTCATTATATAAGTGCTGTGTGCTGAGGAGGAATTCACTAATGAGATTGGATATAGAGTGTCCTTATTATCCATGTCCATGTGGTATTATTCCTTTAGTTATAATATTTTGCAATTCCCCCCCTGATGCTAAGTCCTTGGTCTGCTCTATGTGGACCAAATCTGAGCCCCTGGGACCTATTTACTTCAATGTTACTGAATATGAGTTCCTACTATTGGGTTGTGGTTTGCTGAATAGCCTTAAATGGCTAGGTTAGCAAACACTCCTGGGGAATCACCATCATCTACCCCTAATAATGTTGATATAATTACACCTATTATGAATAGTTTTTTCCTCTTTTTCTGTTCATTCATTTTTTCCTGATTCCTATACAACAATATTTTTAATAATTAAGACATTTTTGAAAGGAATTTTTTAATAACCAAATGAGATTTTTACATTAAATATTCATTATGAGTTGTGTATATTGTATCACTTATGAGGTATGAGTGGCAACCAAACAAGTTGTCACCACTCTTACTCCAATTGATTTTTGAGCTAAGAGGAGATCACGCAGAACCCGGCCTGCTCCTGGTGCTGCTTGGCTGATTTGGGATGAATCGGCTATGCCGCGCCGGTGTGACAGGCTTAGGGCGCTGCTTTTGTTAGTTTTTCTTCTTTTTTTTCTTTTTTCTTTTTGTTTCGGTGTTGCAGTGTGTCTCATATACATCCTGCTAACATACCGTCCCCTTCATTTTATATATTGTGGCCCTTGAGCCATCATTTCCCAAGTTAGGGCAATTCGCCCTTCACCAATATGGTGGATACATACTCGGCCCTCAGTGACTCAGATCTGGGCGGTTCCTATGTGTGTAGGATATTTATAGGTGGTGAGTCAGCACGCCGCCCGTGCCCCTGGAAGACGTCAGTTGTGACGAAACGGCGTAGGGAGGAGCGGCGTGCTGACGTCACCATACGAACCACGCAGATCCCGGAAGCAAACGGGCAGCGAAATTGAGCCGGCCGGCTAATACAAATGCTTTTATCTATTGCGACCTTGTAAGTGCAATACTTTTTTAACTTTTATTAAACTGTATACAGAGATACACTATGGACTGTTTTTTTCGTTCTATGTTCCCCGCTTGACCATTTCTGAGTTCACACCATCCATTTCTGGGTAACCTGGTAAAGCCTCTGGATTCCCTTGGCCGGGATTAAGCCACAAGCCATTGTGACCTCTGTGATAGGGGGTCGCACAATCCGGTAAGGGTCAGTGTGATTGGACGGTGGAGGTGTTTTCTTTTTCTCATCTGGATCACCCTTTGAGCTGCTGTTCATTTAATGAGAGCACTGTGGAATCTCTGGAACTTTTTATATGCTTATTGTGTTTTTCACAAATCACATCGATCTTTATAAGGACAGTCAGTCACCAATGATTGTTTTTTTTCACTTTTTGTTTTTACACGATTGTTTCATGTTATTATGGACTTCCTTGAACCTGATACTATTGAGTTATAAGGAGGTGTAAAATTACTGTGTCAACTTTAATGTATGTTGGTTTACATAATCTGTGTCACAAGTACACTATCGTTTGCAGCGCAGTTGTTTATTTTTATATTGGTCTTGTTGGTGTGGGTATCTCGCATTTACAACTGCAGCAGCTTTTTTAATTTTTATTTGTTTTTTATTTTCACATTCTTTCCTATAATCAATGATATGGGATATTATTCATAAATTTTGGGACAGCGCAGTATTCTCCATTATTTTTTTCTTTCATATGAGCACTTAGCTACTAGGTAGGTAGTGTCACATATTTGCTGCACTTATATTATATTTGCTACATCTTGTAGGGTCCCGGCCAAGAGGCCTGTAATTTGTCTGACTTTGTAGGCTTGAGGGCAAGAACTTACTGCCCTAAAGCCAAGGTGCGATTCCGGGCGGTACGATCATACCACCTCTTCTGCCGCTCCTGTGCGCCCTGAAGGCTCTCCCATACGGTGTCTGTGAGTTCCTTCAGACGTTCCCTGAGTTCTAGTATGTACCCTACCACAGAGGTCTCTTTAGCCCCTACACCTCCTTCCCAATGGGCTCTAAGTAGATCTAGTGGCCCACTCACCCGTCTCCCATACAATAACTCAAATGGAGAGAACCCTGTAGATTCCTGCGGCACGGAGGTGCAGTAGAAATTTCTCCCAATCTTGGTGAGAAGTTGCGAACTTTCTTTAGCGTTCCATTGAACCACTCACATAGTCCATTAGTCTGGGGGTGGTAGGGAGAGCTGTGTATTTTTCTTAATTCCATAGAACTTCCACAACTGCTGGGTTAGGTCCGCAGTAAACTGAGTCCATTGGTCTGAGATAAGCTCCTGAGGGAATCCCACCCTGGCAAAGATTCAGAGCAGGGCCTCCACTACTGTCTCTGCATGGATGTTTGTCAGAGGAACTGCCTCCGGGTAACGAGTAGCATAATCCACCACTGTCAAGATATATCTCTTCCCAGAGGGACTGGGTCGGGGTAATGGTCCTACCAGATCTACGGCTATCCGGCTAAAGGGCTCAGCTATGATTTGTGGGGGTACAAATGAGCTTTAGATCGGTCACCCTTATTTCCCACACACTGACAAGTATCACAGGTACAGCAATACTGTTTAATATCCCCAGTTATACCTAGCCAGAAGAATATCTGAGTCAAACGGGTGAACAGTTTTGGTCACTCCAAAGTGACCAGCTAGGGGAATGTCATGTCCGATGCTAATCAGGTTGCGCCGATATTTCTGTGGCACGACCATCTGTCACTTGGGCACTGGATGAGTTCCCTTCAGTCACCCGATAATGTAATTCCCGATCCCACTCTATCAGTTCCCTGTCTAATCCCCCGGGGTCCATCCCTGCCCTCTCCCGGTAACTAGCTAATGTTGGGTCAGATAGTAGTTCCCGGGTAAAGTCAGTCGGGGTAGCCCAGGTAAAGGGTGGTACAGTCTGGTCGAGGTTAGGGAAGTTAGGCCTCACTTGGGTCCCATCATCGAGTGCCTTCTCTGCTTGCCTTGTTTGCTGCCGGGTGGTCACAGGGAAGACTTCTGGGAATAAATCCACATGGAAAGATGAAGAATGTTCCAAATCATTTCCAAGTAGAACATTCACCCATACGGCATGTCGGTAATGCCTGTGATTGTCATCGGCAGCAGCTTGTATCGGTTCACCTCATGGAGTAGCCCAAATTCCTCTTCACCCCAGCCAGTTGAGGTAGAAGGTGGGGCGGCTTCCAGGTAATGATCAGCCGCTCGGGCTAGGCCAGGAGCAGCGCGGTTTCATGAAGTGACATTGACATTTCGAGGACAATTAGCTTGTTGGTGCCCCATTTCATTACACACATAACAGTGAGGCCCGGTCTACTTGATGGGTATAGCCGGTCGGGCCAGTGCTGGGAGGGCGACTGACTGCTGGGTGGATGGCTGGATATGGACAGGTGCTGGCAGTGGTCTGGAGATGCCGCAAGGCTCCGGTTGGTGGGATCCCCGGGGAACTATATACTGGCCGGCTAGTTCCACTATAGAACTGAGGTTCTGGTCACAAACTCATACTATTGGACTGAGGTTCTGGTCACACAATTATACTATAGAGTGTAGGTATCGGTTGCCTACTCATACTACACACTGAAAGTACACTGCAGACACATTGCTTACTTACTTAGCTCTGCTTGGGCCGTGTGTTCCACGGAGTTGCTGACGTCACTTCCAGTTTATCACTGGCACAGGGAAACTAGAAGTGACGTAACTCGGAGGGAAAGCACTGCCCATGTCCTAGGGGGATGCCAAACTAGAACAAAGCACCCGTAGTGTTACTAGAAGTATTCCGATGCAATCTATTGCGCCACAAGGCAGGTCAAAACCCTGCAAATGAAGAGTCTCGTCTGCAATCTCGTGATAGACGTCACGCTTTTGATAGTGCAGTTGTCTGGCGCCCGAACACAGTGCAGTTAAAGGACCTTTTTTCAATTTTTTTTTTTTAAAGGGCCTTTTTAAAAAAACATTTTTTTGTGACTGCCTGGCGGGGGGATTGGGGCGGCCCGTGCGCCCCCTATGGACGGGCCGCCATTGGTGCTGAAGCACTCCCAAGCAGCCTCCTGAAGCACTCCCATGCACCTGACTGGATAAAGCACAAGGCTTTACAAATCTGCATGAATCCATCCTAGCTTGATAAGCAATGTGACTGAGTTGGGACTTGATGTGCAGGAATACAGCCGCATAAGCCGATACTCTTCTTCTAGTTCAGGCTACACAGTCTCTCAGAGCAGAGGAGTGATATTCTGTGAGGCACAGAAGCTGCACGGCTCTCTCCCAGCAGAGGAGGGAAGGGGGTGGGCACTGTGCGCAGTCTAGCAGCAGCTTGTATACACGAGATCTGGAGAGCGAGGAGGGGGGCTCACATTCCTATGGAATTCCCCAGTTTACAGAAATAGATTGAGGTAAACTGTTCCTGAATCTGATCCTTCAACTTAGATGTTTGCTCTGCATTCATTTCAGTGTGTGCTATGTATAGATTCCCCAGCAAGCCAGGAGAGATTATGTATTACTGCGGTTGGGTGCTGCTGACCACTACATGTACAGTATGTGCCCCTGAACACACTCTGCATTCTGTGTGTAATGCACTGGTGAGCCCTGCATTCTGTGTGTAATGCACTGGTGAGCCCTGCATTCTGTGTGTAACGCAATGGTGAGCCGTGCATTCTGTGTGTAACGCACTGGTGAGCCCTGCATTCTGTGTGTAACGCAATGGTGAGCCCTGCATTCTGTGTGTAACGCACTGGTGAGCCCTGCATTCTGTGTGTAACGCACTGGTGAGCCCTGCATTCTCTGTGTAACACACTAGTGAGCCCTGCATTCTCTGTGTAACGTAATACACCACTAAGCCCTGGATTCTTTGTAACGCACTGCTGAGCCCTGGATTCTCTGTGTAATGCACTGGTGAGTCCTGCATTCTCTGTGTAGCGCACTGGTGACCCCTGCATTCTGTGTGTAATGCACTGGTGAGCCCCGCATTCTGTGTGTAATGCACTGGTGAGCCCTGCATTCTGTGTGTAACGCAATGGTGAGCTCTGCATTCTGTGTGTAACGCACTGGTGAGTCCTGCATTCTGTGTGTAATGCACTGGTGAGCCCTGCATTCTGTGTGTAATGCAATGGTGAGCCCTGCATTCTGTGTGTAACGCACTGGTGAGCCCTGCATTCTGTGTGTAACGCACTGGGGAGCCCTGCATTCTCTGTGTAATGCACTGGTGAGCCCTGCATTCTCTGTGTAACGCACTGGTGAGCTCTGCAGTCTCTGTGTAACGCACTGGTGAGCCCTGCATTCTCTGTGTAACGCACTGCTGAGCCCTGCATTCTGTAGGTAACATAGCACGCTCCTTTTTTTTCCCTCTATCTTATCTTATTTACATTTGGTAGTCATATCCCAAAGAATTCTAAGAAGTATCTTTTTTTTTTAATCTCATGGACGAAATGTGAGAGATAACGTATATATCATACAATTATTCCATAAACACATACCACATACACTGCATATATAATCTGAGGAAAATATGCTTATAAAATAGTTTACCGTTTGCCAAAAAAAAATTTAAAATATGTCCCTGGATTTCATTTTAAAAATCTGGTCAAATTACCCTTGCACCGTCACAGCCGGCTTCCCACTGCTCATGCGTGAGCTGCGTTGAATGGTCCTGCAGCCTTTTGGGACTTGTAACGTGTCAAAACTAGGTACCCACTCCCCAAAAAAATCGTAATGTACAAATGTGATGGGGGGGTGGGCACAAAGTGGAACTTCCGCTTTAGGGTGAAGTTACGCTTTAAAGTAGTGTCCACTCACCCACCTAATACACAGACATCTAATGCAATATTATTATTATTATTATTTGAAGGATGGGGCTCCAGTGAGGAGATCTAAGTATCCATCTAAAACTGAAAGAAGACTTGTTGAGGATTCAGGTCCCACTGTTGCTGAAAGGACACCCCTCAGGCTTGCTGTTTTACTCCAGGAAGGCCAGATTGAAAATGCCTCCCCCTTCTAATCAATTCTGGAAGCAATTAGTGAACTCCAACCTACATTTGTATCAAGACACCTACAGCAACAGGGGCTTCCTCAAGAAGTTAATTAAAGTCAGGGCACGTTGACCTAGAAGCCACTATGGCAATGATGCCTACTCTCTAACAGTACTTGATGGGTTACTACTAGGATAGGAAGAGGGTCATCTGCCTCTTCCTTTCCTTCCTTTTTTGATGTCCCTTTCATGAGACCCTGATCTGGATTGGGGAAATGTTCTCTTTTCACAAGATATTGTCTCTATATTATTACACAAGCCACAAACAATATGTTGTATTTTATTGTTATTTTCTGTTTTGTGCTGTTTTGTGTCAATAACTAGTTGACTCGCCCCCTGCGTGGGTTATGCCACGTGGTCTTTGCATCTCTTTTTGTAAATCAATAGAACAGATTGATAAAGAAAATTAAATAATTAATTAATTAATTAAATAAGACAACCCCCCATCCGAACCTTAGGACTGGTTTTAAAGCAAAATAGAAATCCAGGTAGCTGCAGCAAAGAAAAATATTTTTTCTCTTTCCACTCATCCACATAATGCAGAAACTGAATGTGACTGAAATGGATTTTTATATTTATTAATATTACAAAAAAAAATGTATAAAACATACATGCGTCCTCTAATTATAAGAAATAATACTTGAATGTATCAGATTTCCTCTTGGTTGACATCGCAACATCCTGTTGTCATGATGATTTCCCCGCTTCACCGTACCATAATAATTTATCTCCAAATCCCCATAGGCAAAGACTATGCAAAATATCTATATTTGAATCTCTTCTATTTTATTGCCAATATAATAGAACTGTTACATGTGAATGAATACTGGGATGATAGGGCTGATGAAAAATTGATAGTATACAATTAGATAAAGGGCGTACATTTTTTGACTTTAGTTCCACTTTTTTGACGTGACAAATGCACATGTTGACAGTATGCCATCTAAGCTCATAAGCAGCTTGTGGCATCATTTATCTGAGCGACATTTTGATTTATAGGTATTTCTAAAATGACATTACGTTATCCCACAAATAAAAAAAGTTCTGCAGAAAAGTAGAAAATATTAACCTTGTCACATTCTGTATTTCAGGAAATTTAAGAACAGGTAGTGATAATAGTACAATTTTTTTATCATTATTTTTATTGTTATTTTTAACACTTTAAAGCAGATCTCTAGAATAAACATTTAAAAAATCATCACTTGCTTCAATAGCTACCTTGTATTTGGTTCTGTTCCCAGCAGAAACTCTGTACCACCATTAGTCCTTTTCCTACCAGGGTCATCTAACCACTTTCTGTGAGCCTAACACAACCTGGAGGCATACATCTATATATACAGTATCTCACAAAAGTGAGTACACACTTCACACTGTTGTAAATATTTTATTACATCTTTTCATGTGACAACACTGAAGAAATTACACTTTACTACAATGTAAAGTAGTGACCGTACAGCTTGTATAACAGTGTAAATTTGCTGTTCCCTCAAAATAACTCAACACACAGCCATTAATGACTAAACCACTGGCAACAAAAGTGAATACACCCCTAAGTGAAAATGTCCAAATTGGGCCCAAAGTGTCAATATTTTGTATGGCCACCATTATTTCCCAGCACTGCCTTAACCCTCTTGGGCATGGAGTTCACCAGAGCTTCACAGGTTGTCACTGGAGTTCTCTCCACTCCTCCATGACAACATCACAGAGCTGGTGGATGTTAGAGACCTTGCGCACCTCAACCTTCCATTTGAGGATGCCCCACAGATGCTCAATAGGGTTTAGGTCTGGAGACATGCTTGGCCAATCTGTCACCTTTTACTCTCAGCTTCTTTTGCAAGGCAGTGGTCATCTTGGAGGTGTGTTTAGGGTCGTTATGATGTTGGAATACTGCCCTGCGGCCCAGTCCCCGAAGGGAGGGGATCATGCTCGGCTTCAGTATGTCACAGTACATGTTGGCATTCATTGTTCCCTCAATGAACTGTAGCTCCCCAGTGCTGGCAGCACTTATTTAGCCCCAGACCATGACACTCTCACCACGATGCTTGACTATAGGCAAGACACACTTGTCTTTTTACTCCTCACTAGGGATGAGCCGAACTGACCCCTGTTCGGTTCGCACCAGAACTTTCGAACACAGCCAAAGTTCGGACCCGAATAACGAAACCCCATTAAAGTCAATGGGATCCAAACGCCAAAAATCAAAGTGTCCATTTTGAAGGTTTATATGCAAGTAATTGGGCATACAATGGTTATAGGGGTCCGGGTCCTGCCCTGGGGGACATGTATCAATAAAAAAAAAGTTTGTGAAAAACTTAATTTTTAAATGAGCAGTGATTTTTTGATTTTTAATGTGAAAGCATAAAAATGAAAAATTCCTTGCAATATAGTGCCTGGGGGGGGGGGGGGCCTTAGTCTACCTGTAAAGTGGAAGATCGGTACCAAGTCTAGAACCTGCTGCAGCAATAATTGCATTTGTAAAGCCCCAAAAAAATGAAATTTTCCCTGCAAGCTGCCTTTATTTTGCTCAGCAACAGCTGGGGAGCTAGTGTGTATGATAAGGCCACAATGTAGTGCACTGGGAACAAGATTAAAGATTTTTTGATAACATTCTGGTGTCAATTTGACTTTGGATAGAAGTAATGGGTGCGTAAAAATTGGTCTTTGGGTGTCGGTGGCGCCTTCCCACCGTAACCCTATAGAGGTATTTTTGATGAAAGCAAGAATTGGCCTTGCTATAAAAAAATGCAATGATATGCACCTGTCATACAGATGCAGAAAATTACTCTTTGGGTGTCGGGGGCAGTGATGTAAGTAACTCAGTTAAAATAAACAGGGGGTAAAACAGAGGGTAACGAGTAATCTAACTGATTACTCTTCCCCTCATGGTAACGCCGTTCCCATTACTTGGGCGGCGTTACCACAATTACATCTACCGCCTTGGACCAGGTAGATGGGACTAGCGAAGGAAGTGAATGTCGCTGCCTCCATCGGCGAGATTGACACCTGGTCTCACCTGGTCTTTGGGGGTCGGTGGTGCCTTCCCACCGTAACCCTATGGAGGAACTCTTGATGAAAGCAAGAATTGGCCCCTGCTGTAAAAAATTGCAATGATATGCACCTGTCAAACAGGTGCTGAAAAATTGGTCTTTGGGTGTTAATTGTGTCCATGAAACCTATACCAAAAACATTCTTCCAGATGAAATGATTGAACACCCTCAAAGCTAGGCAGCCTCGAAGTCCTGCAGAGATTCCACATCCCAAAAAGACTTAATCAGTGATATCGGCATCAGGGGCTTCATAGCTGGTAGTCCAGGACTGATTCATTTTTTATAAAAGTCAAATGGTCCACAAAGTCTGTGGACAGACGCGTTCTATGATCAGTAACGAAACCTGCTGCAGCACTGAATGATGTTCTGAAAGCATGCTGGATGCAGGGCAGCCCAACAACCTAATAGCATACTGGGCAAGTTCTGGCCAGTGGTCTATTCTCATGATCCAGTAAGTCAGTGGATCATCAGCTGGAAAGCTCTCAATCTCTGTTTTGGCCCTGAGGTAATCGTCCACAATGTGATGCTGACGCTGCCGATGGGATGTGGAAGCTGACAGCCCTGGGCGGTGAGAACTAAAACAATTCCGAGAGGCCTCACTTAGGCGGATGCCTTCTCCAACGCTCCTCTCTTGACCAACAGAATACTTAAAATAATGTTTTCCACCACACTGTAACCTACTGGAGTCAGGGAAAACATTCAATAAAATCCTCTCTAATGTGTCTTCAAGAGATTTTATCTTCTGCACTCTCTGTGGGGACGGGATGAGTTCTGAGACCTTCCCCTTATAACGGTGGTCAAGGAGGGTTGCCAACCAGTAATCATCCCTCTCCTTTATGCCACGTATTCTCGGGTCCTTTCACAGGCTTTGAAGCATGAGGTTGCCCCTCATGCTCCTCAAATATGCAGAGGCTTGTGAAGCAGACTCCTTTGGGTCACTCAGGATGACAGCATCTGGAACTTCCTCCTCCCAGCCACGTACTACTCCCAAGGGTCCCGGGGTTGGAAAGCCATGGCTTACAGTTTGACGCATGTCTTCCTCTTCTTCGAAGCCTATGAAAGTGCCAGAACCCTCCTCCTCAGCCTCCTCCCCTTTTTCCTCCTGTGTGTTCTGTGACATAGGAATGATGGTGTCTGGATAAAGTAGGCCTTGAGAGGGAAGGAAGTCCTCCTCTTCCTCATCCTGCTCTGCCTCCAGTGCCCCGTC
>CM053028.1:491802724-491874356 GCA_028564925.1 Lithobates sylvaticus | reverse complement strand
TCCCAGCAGCTCGCATAGGGCAGTGTGAACTGCCAGTGGGAGACATGCGATGCGGGAACCCACTGTAGATTCGCAGCGTTCCCGCACCGCAGCAGTCTGAACAGGGCCTTAGTGTGCTTCACTTTGTCAGACAGCTTTTATTTATGTGATTTATTGATTCAACAAGTCTGGTAGTAATCAGGCCTGGGTGTGTCAAGTGAAATTGAAGTCAGGTTTGCAAAAAATTGTGGTTAATCACAGTTCATTCATGATTCAGCATGGGATGTGGCAATTACTTTTTTACATAGGGCCAGGCAGGTTTGAACAATTTTTTCTCCTTAATAAATGAAATAATAATCTAAAAACTGCATCTTGGGTTATCTTTGCGTAATATTAAAATGTGTTTGATGATCTGAATCATTTAAGTGTGAGAAATATGCAACGAAATAAAAAATCAGGAAGGGGCAAATACTTATTTCACAGCACTGTATATATATATATATATATATATATGCAGAATTTGCAGGGCTTCTAAATGTGACCTTAATGTGAATCCTAACCATGAACTTCTATTATTTTCTTTAAAAGAAAGGACACAAAGAGAGTGCTACTCTCACTGTAGCATTTAATAGAAACTTGGTCAAATTAAAAACAATAATGCACTCACATGTGTAAAATAGCATTCTAGGCCAGGTTTTTCAGGAAACAAGCACACTAGTGATTTAGGTGTGTTCTGAGCCATTGATGTTATTTAGAGTTAGAGGTCAGTGGCCCCACCATCCTAAGGGGTTCAATCAGTGAAAGGAGCACATTGCATCGTACTGTCCATGTCAGGACTTTTAAAGGTACGAGCCTGTAAGGATGCAGCAGCTGGGAGCTGCAGGAAAAACAGTCAAACTGACAAAGAGACAGCGTTTTGTGCACGAGCACTGGGACTATGTGTTTAATGGTCTGAAGGACCAAGGCATGAGGCCTAAGCAGTGAAGCTGCAAAGAGAGCCATGAGGCTGAATTCTATGGTTTGTTGCATTGATGGTGAGAACCCCCTGTGCTGGAAATTATTTAAGTGTGAACTTTATGCTTTGTTTTAAATAAAAGTGGTCAGAAAAAGCCCTGATACATACTTTTGGCGTGGAGTAAATTCATTGTTTGGTGCTACCAAAATCCTCAACTTTTCACACATTTCAGTAGTATAAACAGCAATAACCACAAGCTCCTCTAGATCTAGCAGCCTTCTCGCTCACATAGATAGTATACTGGGTGGTGGAATTCCTTCTGTGTCTGGTGGTGTGCAGCCAATAGGAGGTTTTCTAGGGATGGCCAATACCAGTGAGGACACCAGCTCTGGATTGCAGGGAAGAAAGTGGGGTTGGCAGAGCATTGTGAGGATGCCATGCGTTAGGTAGTGGGCATAGCAACACATTTCAGGACAGGGAGCTCCTTTCTCAAGGGACTTGAGGGGAACTTGTGATTAATGCTGTTTATACTACTGAAAAACATGTGATTGCATTATTATTTTTAAATTTACCAAGTTTCTAATACATGATACACTGAGAGTGGTGCTCTCGCTCTGTCTTTTATTTTTTATTTTTTTGCAGGAGTACCCATAATAAGAGAGGCTGCAGACACTGTCAGTGAAGTTTCCTTTTGGCACAGGTCCTTTGCCTTGGATATACTTGGATGTACATGGAGAATCCAACAGCCACTATATAAACACTTATCAGTGGAATGCTTAGCAATACAAGAGTTCTTCAAAAAGTTTCCGAACTTTTTAACTCTATTTATTAAGAATTTCAAAATCAAGTGACATCTCTTTTCACCTTCCTTTGCAATGCATATGCGTCGTACCACCTTTTTAATGCCATCAGCAACAAATGTTTTCGGTTGAGCTTGTAGCCACTGATGCACCGCTGTTTTTACACCATAATCACATGAAAATCTTCTTCCCCTTAAAGGAGTTTTAAAGTCTCAGGGTTTTTCACTTTCTATACATTAAGGTGGAAACCCTTCTTCTTTCTGTGCTGCGTGAAATTAATCAGAATTGCCTCAATGGTTGAATGTCAAAGATGCCACATCCCGCAACAAAGTGAAAAAGCGTGAAAATGGATGGGACTTTGAAGACACCAATTACTGACATATGGTTATATAAAACACAATACAAACGTTTATTTATACTTTAAAAACATTATAGAATAAGAATGCTTACAAAATACAAAAAGCGATGAGCACAAGCCCAGTAGCTCCAGTCACTGTCTCGGGTCCTCATTGGATAGATTGATAGCAGCAGGAGCCGTTGGCTCACCGTGGGGGCACTCATTGAAAAGGAGGAGCCAGGCTGCTTTGTGCAAAACCCTTGAACAGAGCAGGTAAGTATAACATGTTTGTTATTGAAAAAAAAGAAAACAAAAAAAATGAACCAATCACTTTAAAGCTTCTTTGAGCGGTCCAAAAAGGTGGAAATCAGATGGCGCTAAATCTGGACTATAAGCTGGGTGTTCCATAATTTCCCACTTATGAATGACTCTATAAGAGAGAACTTTATCCCCATACTGATTACACATGCTAAGATGAATTTGTGCTCCTGACACACTTTTAGCCCACAAAAAGCGTATCACAGAAAGCTGTGCCTCTTTGGTGCAAATTATACATTTCACAGTCATCTTTACCACAGTGTGACAACTCTTATACTAAACTGCAAGGTCAGTCGGCTTGCCAGACAGACTAGTCACATGACACTCTCAGACACGACCAATTACCACTCCTCCCACCCTCACCATTTCCAATGAAAATACAAAAGTGCAGAAACTTTTTGAAGACCCGTGAGATATACGTTATCATTACAGAGGGCTTCGATTTAAATGTATATTCACTGTTACTGTGTATTATTTTCTTCCTATTGGTCTGTTAAACATTTTACAGAGTGCCTTTTGGTTTATTTGGTTTTAATTGGTGACAAAGTCACTTTAAAATACAGGTGTGATTCATAAAGAAGTATACAGTTTCATAGTTACATAGTTACATAGTTAGTTAGGTTGAAAAAAGACACAAGACCATCCAGTTCAACCACAAAAAAAAAAAAACAATAAATATATATATATATATTATACAATCCCCTATACCCCATTCTATACCCACAGTTGGATCCAGAGGAAGGCAAAAAAAAAAACAGCAGCGCCATGCTCCAATTTGCTAAATCAGGGGAAAAAATTCCTTCCTGATCCCCCCTATCATCCCGCCCCCCCTCCCCTCCCCATCCTCTTTTTCCCTTCCCCTCCGCCTCCCCTCCATTTCGCCCATCCCTCCCCATCCCCCCCGACGCCCCCCTCCCCCCTGATCCCCCCCTCCCCCATCCTCCTAGTCCCCCCTCAGATCCCCTGATCCTTTTCCCCAATCCTACGCGCCCTCCTGCCCCCTCCCCCCCCCCCACTCCCCCCTCAACCTCCCACCCCCTCCCCCCTCCCACCCCCATCTCCTCCGATACCGCACCGGCCCCCCATCCTCTCCCCTCCTCCCCCCCCCCATCCCATCCACCCCCCCTCCCCTCCTCCTCCCCATCCCCCCCCCCCCATCCCCACCCTCCCCTCCCCATCCCCCCCCCCCCCTATCCAGCCTCGCCCCCCGTCCCATCCTCCTCCCCCCTCCGTCCCTCGTTTCCCCCCCCCTTCCCCCCATCCGCAATCTCACTCCGATCCCGTCCTCCTACTCCTCCCCCCCTGATCCCATATCCCCAATGCACCCATCCCCCTCCCCCCCCCCTCCTCCGTCCCCCCCCCCCCCTGGCCATAATCCCTGATCTCTCCAAGGGAGTCTATTCTCACGGATTTTCCCTGGCTCAGCTCTATACTGTTAGAACGGACATTTAGAAAACCATTTCCTACTTATTTGGAGATGCAAATCTCACATTTTTCACAGCTCTAGACCTTTCCGTAAGAGATGCTTTTTTCCACTAAGACGTAAAGAGTGCCCCTTGTCCCTCTGTTGCTTGACCGTCAAAAGTGAATAACTCAACACCAAGTTCACTATATGGACCCCTTATATATTTAATACATGTTGATCATATCCCCCCCCTTAATCTCATCTTTCTTTCTCTTTTCTTTTTTATTTATGGTCGGAGCCCTCGGTCCTTAACGATGTGAAGGAGCAAAACATAAACACGCCACAAGACAGACAACAAACTAGACCTGAAGTGTGCCCTGGTCTACCGTAAGGTAAGCCCTGGTGAGCTGCGCCGTGAGGCCCTTTCTGCTAGTAGAGTAGTTAAGAAAAAGGGCGCTTACCTGAGGAGTAATGGCTGTTTCTGTAGAGAAACGTGTTGGAGTGTTCTGAGAAGGGGAATGGGTGGGCGGGTACGGCGCGCTGGAACCGACACCGGCCTCGTGGAGAGGTCTGGTGTATATACCCTCCGGGCTCCTCCCATAATTGCAGGCCACCATACTGGCCTTCCTATTTATGGTCGGAGCCCTCGGTCCTTAACGATGTGAAGGAGCAAACATAAACACGCCACAAGACAGACAACAAACTAGACCTGAAGTGTGCCCTGGTCTACCGTAAGGTAAGCCCTGGTGAGCTGCGCCGTGAGGCCCTTTCTGCTAGTAGAGTAGTTAAGAAAAAGGGCGCAAAGACTTGTTTTTAGGGAGGTAATGATTTATTGTTTGGCAAAAGATTGTAAGACTGGTTGTGCCGTGAAGGTGGTGACTCAGACTAGGGTTAGTTGAGACCAGTGAGGGATGGCAGCCATGGTCGAATCGGCTCCGGGTTCCTGGGAAAAGAACAACGGGAAATTGAATCGGGACAGCGCGTCAGCTGAGGTGTTACACTTGCCCGGGATGTGGATGCAGAGGACCTTGAACTGGTTTAGCAGGGATAATTGTACCAGCCTGCGCAGGAAGGCCATAATGGTCAAGGACCTGGACCGGCCTTTGTTTATGATGTCAGCTGTGGCCTGATTGTCAGTGGAAAAAACCACCGTCTGGCCTGCCCAACTGCTTCCCCAGGTTTGTGCTGCTGCCACTATTGGGTATAGTTCGAATAGGGAGGAGGACTGGCTGAAACCGGGGATTGCCAAGATTTCTGGCGGCCATGGACCGGCAAACCAGTGGGGGCCAAAAATAGCTGCGAAGCCCGTGGAGGCAGCGGCGTCAGTGACAATCCGGGGAGAAGAGGGAGATGCTGCCGGAATGAACATGGAAATGCCATTCCAGTCAGCCAGGAAGTGGTCCCACATGGAAAGGTCGGCTATAGCTGCCTGATCAAGTCTGAAGATCTGGTCTGGGTCTTGACATCCTGTGAGGAAAACTAGGAGGCGGGAGACAAAGGATCGTCCCTGAGGGATGACTCTCACTGCGAAATTTAACATCCCGAGTAAGGACTGAAGTTGCCTCCTGGAGCACCCCTGGGTGGCCGTGAAGGAATGAATGACTTCCCTGATGCGAGTCAACTTGTCTGGTGGTAGGCTGGCCTGCATGGCCTGAGTGTCGAGTATGACGCCTAAGAAGGTGATGCGATGTGCTGGGCCTTCTATCTTCTTCTCCGCTATGGGGACATTGAGGTTGGAGAAGACCTCCCTTAGACTCGTGAGGTCTACCGGGGGACGGTTGGGGTCTTCGATAAGCAGAAAGTCGTCCAAGTAATGGATCACTTTCTGACAGGATGCGTGGTGCGAGAGAATCCAGGACAGGGACTGTGCAAACGTGTCAAAGAGCCATGGGCTGCTTTTGGATCCAAAGGTCAGTTTCGTGGCGAAGTAGTACTGACCTTTCCACCTGACTCCGTGCCAGCGCCACAGACACGGCTGGATTGGTAGCAGCTTGAAGGCGTCTGCGACGTCTGCTTTGGAGAGCCAGGCGCCCTCGCCTGTGTCTAGGATGGCCTGGATAGCAAGGTCGACAGAAGAATATTTGAGTGAAAATTCTTGTGAGGGTATAAGGGAATTTAAGCTAGGTGTGTGAGAAGAATAAGGCGCGGACAAATCATAAATTAACCGGAGTTTATTTGAAAATTTCCCTTTTACAAGCCCGATAGGGCTAACTCTCCAAACGGAAAACGGTGGGTGAGAGAAGGGGCCGATCATGTACCCTCGGTCAAGTTCGTTTTGTAGTAGGGTACTGATGGCTTCCTCGTCGGTGGCTGCTGACAGCAGGTTTTTGCACTCGTGGGTGGTGTCGGGGAGTGTGATAAGCCCCGTGTGAAAGCCTGTGGTGAAGCCTTGTACCAGAAAGGCTGCTAGTGAGGGTGATGGGTGTGAGGTGAGGTAGGACTGCAGCCATCCGATATCAATACGGCTTAGTCAGGCTGAGCTGAGCTTATTGATCCCGCAGGTGATCCTGGGGTGGGCTTTGCGGCAAATGAGGCAGACGTGGAGGAGTCTGCAACGTGAGAAGTTGCAGATCCCCAAATTGAAATTGTTGCATATCGGCGCCCCTCCTAATGTTCGGACGGGCCGTCCGAGTCTGTCCTCCTGGGGGTGTGGTGGGGTTGCGTCTGAATACTGGGATGTGTGCGGGGCAGAGGGGAAGTTGGGGAGGCGTCTACCATCGGGTTCTGAACACCAATTGGCGGTGTGGGTGGAGGATTGGCAGTTAGCGCACAGTGGGGAGCGGAGGCCGGCGAAATGGCGACAGAAGAGTTCGGTGTCGATGGCGCTCCAGTCCGTGGTTGCCTGAAACTGACTGAGCTTGGCTGCTGCCTTTGCTGAAAAGGAGCGATGGTAGTCGTAGAAGGCGCTGCCTCCGTACTTGTACCCTAAATCTGTGACAGCATGAAGGTAGAGGTCTAGTTCTTCCCTCCTGTCGGGTTTGATGGAACAGATGACATCCCGAAACATGCCGAAAGCAAGTACGAATTCCGTCACCGTGAGCTTTCGTGTAAGCCTGTGGTCTTTTGCCTTCAAGATAACGGAAACGTCGCCCCAAGCGTAGGCCTTGTTCTCTGTGACATCGTGTACCGAGATCAGAAGGGATGCCAGGTTGACGTCGCGGCCATCTAGTATTTCCTTCCTGATGTTTGCCGGGATAAGATGTGCGGGGTAAACAGAAAAACCGGCGTGGGGCGTAGCTGTAACGCATGATGCGGGGGTGGCGGGGGCGGCAGCTGGTGGAGTGGGGGTTCCTTGCTGGAACTCCAAGGTCCCCACTCTGGCCTGGACATCAGAGATGGTAGTAGATAGAGAGGAGACCAGCGTGTGAAGTTGGGACACTGCCGAGGCAATTGTCTGTAGTGATGCCTGAGTGTCTGGTGGGGTTGGTGGGGATGGGATGGGGAACAGTAGTCTGTACAGTTCGGCTTTCCTGGCCGTGATGGGGTAGGGGATGTTCCTGCGCCTCAGCTCAGCTGAGAGTCTGGGGATGGTCCAAGCTCTGAAGGCTTGAGAGGAGTTGTCTGCCGGACCCGCTTCGGGGGGTGATGGGGCGGGGGTGAAATCGTCGCTGCTGGCCAGAGACATGGCGTCTGCTAGAATAAAAGAGGGGGGGGGGGGGGAGGGAGGGGGGGGGGATGCATGTTTGTCTCGGGTTTCTTTTTTTTTTTTTTTTTGATTTGAAGGGCAGGAGAGCATATATATATGTATGTGGCTGTGGCAAAAAGGGGGGGGGGGGGGGGGGGGGGCAGGGTGGGAAACCTGTGTGACAGGTCTTTGCGCGCGTGCGCTGAGTGGGATGTTCCATGGGCCTATATGTAAAACTCGGGGGAGGGGGTGCGTGACACCCGAGGTGAGCCAGGAGGTGACTGGCCGGATGGTTGATGCTCGGGTGTCCGTCTGTGCTCGGCACGGACTGGTTAACCAGAGCCCCCCCAGGGCGGTACTGGGGGGAGTGGCTACTGGTTGATTTGCTAAGTAGGAATGTTTCGATCTGTAGCATTTGACGTAGGTTCGGTCAGCTAATACTTGCACTGCCAGCAAGTCATGAGACTAGGTGACCGTGTCTGCGTAGTGAAGGCTTGTGCTTCGAAAAAATAGAGTGATATGCATAGAAGTATGTGACAGTTACTAACGCCTGGAGATTTAATCAAAACTATGGTGTTCTGCTTGGGTGGGGAGGGGAGATGTGTGAACGAAGCAAGATACCGTTCGACGGTATGGTAACAATTGGGGGTGCGCGTGAGCGCTGGGTGAGTTTGTTTCTTTGGCCTGTGGAACTCAGAGAATGCGTGACAACCGAGGTAAGCCAGGAGGTGACTGACCAGGTAATCGGTGCTCGGGTGTCCGTCTGTGCTCGGCACGGACTAGTTCAACCAGAGCCCCACCAGGGCGGTACTGGGGGGAGTGGCTGCTGGTTGGTTGCTAAGTAGGGATGTTTCGATCTGTAGTAGTTTGACGTGGGTTCGGTCAGCTAATACTTGCACTGCCAGCAAGTCATGAGACTAGGTGACCTTGTCTGCGTAGTGAAGACTTGTGCTTCGAAAACAGAGTGACATGCATAGAAGTATGTGACAGTTTCTAACGCCAGGGTGCTGAGCCAAATAAGTATGTGGGAGGGGGATATGTGGTGAAAAAGGTGTGAAGAGAATGGAAACTGAAACCAACAATAATTTACGCACCTGCTTGCTGCCCTAGTGATGGAGTCACTGTTGGGGTCAAAACCTGGTGGACCTGGTACCTACGGTAGGGTGACGTAAAATTATTAGTGAGAGGTGGGTTGCAAGAGCTGATTTGGGGCCGTAGTTGACCCCCTGGTGAAGAGATGCAAGCCCTCAAGAAAAAAAGGGGGGGGTTATTACACATTTTTTTTTTTTTTTTTTTTTACCTGAAAAGGAACGGGATGGTCTGATCCTGTTGTGTAGGAGACCAGGGGCGATTACTGACCTAAGGAAAAGGTGAAAAGGGATAGAGAAAGGCGTGAGTAGCTGAAGTTTGCTACTGGGGAGGTTGTGGCTGCGAGGCCAATGGAGGTCGAGCTGCAACGATTGCAGAGGTATGTGGGAGGGTGGATGTGGGAGCCGTGACACAAACCTGCGGTGAGGCAAGATGTGCGGGGGGGCGGCTGTGCCTCACATTGGCTGGGTTGCCGTGGAAGGCAAGGAGTGGACTGTCTTGCTGAGGTTTGCAAGGTGTGGGGGCCCGTTTACACGAACTTGCGGTGCCTGCAAGAAGTGCGTGGGGAGTGCGGTGACAGATGCTCTGGTGAGTGTGTGTGCGTTTTTTTTTTTTTTTTTTTTTTTTTTGGGGGGGGGGGGGGTGTGGGGGGGGGGGCGTTGTGGTGGACGTGTGAGTGAGGGGATGCTTGCACTGGGTAGCGGGCGTAACAACCAGTGGAAGTGGGGTAATTGTGGGGTAGAAAATGACAGACAATAGCAGTTGAAATGACTCAGTGAAAAAACAGGGGTTTCGACGTAGCGACGAAAAAGCATAAATCCTACCTGCGACGCTGAAGCGGAACGAACTGGGGGTGCGATCGGGAATCGAATCCGTAGTCTGGAACGAGGAGCGTCGGACAACTCAGGAACATGTACTGAGTTGTTTGTCGGCCTGGTGACGTGTAGTACGGCGCGCTGGAACCGACACCGGCCTCGTGGAGAGGTCTGGTGTATATACCCTCCGGGCTCCTCCCATAATTGCAGGCCACCATACTGGCCTTATATAAAGAGGAATTAAAAAGCTTGGTGTCATCTGCAAAGACAGAAATGTTACTTTTGATCCCAGACCCATCATTTATAAAGATATTAAAAAGTAAGGGTCCCAGCACTGAACTTTGGGGTACACCACTGATAACCTTAGACCATTCAGAGTAAGAATCATTAACCACTACTCTCTGAATTCTGTCTTTTAGCCAGTTTTCTATCCATTTACAAACCGATATTTCCAAACCTGTAGACTTACCTTACACATGAGCCGTGTGTGGGGAACTGTATCGAACGCTTTTGCAAAATCCAAGTATACCACGTCCACAGCCACCCCTCTGTCCAAGGTTTTACTTACCACCTCATAAAAAGAAATCAGGTTTGTCTGACAACTTCTGTCTTTCATGAATCCATGCTGTCTGTTGCTCAAAATATTTTTTTCCTGCAAGAACTCGTCTATGTGGGCTTTTATTAATCTCTCCAGTATCTTCCCAACTATAGAAGTTAAACTAACAGGACTATAGTTACTTGCTAAAGGCTTTGTTCCCTTTTTAAATATAGGCACCACGTTCGCCCTGCGCCAATCCAGTGGTACTATTCCTGTCATTAATGAGTCCCTAAAAATTAGATACAATGGCTTTGAAATTACAGAGCTCAATTCTTTTAGGATCCGTGGGTGGATGCCATCAGGTCCAGGTGCTTTATCCACCTTTATTCTGTCTAAATATTTCTGGACCATATCACTTTTGAGCCATTGTGGATTTGGGGCTGTGTCACTACCACCCCCATTATGGACATGAGCTCCCCCATGCTCCTTTGTATACACAGAGCTGAAGAAAGTATTTAATAAATTAGCCTTCTCTTTGTCCCCAGTCACCCACTCTAGATTATTTTGTAAAGGGCCTACATGCTCAGACTTGACCTTTTTACTATTAATATATTTGAAGAATTTTTTGGGGTTTGTCCTACTATCTTTTGCAATCTGTCTTTCGTTTTGAATTTTTGCATCCTTGATTTCCTTTTTACATATTCTGTTATATTCTTTGTAACATTTAAATGACACTAGTGATCCTTCATTTTTATATTTTTTAAAAGTTATTTTCTTATAGTTTATAGCTTTTTTAACTTTGGCCGTGAGCCACATAGGTTTTATTTTTAGCCTTTTAAATTTATTGCCCATGGGAATATACTTTATTGTGAGTTCACAAACAGTCTTTTTGAAGAATCCCCATTTCTGTTCTGTGCCCATTGTTGCCAATATTCTCTCCCAGTCTAAGTTCTGGAGAGCAGCCCTCATCTTTCGAAAATTTGCCCTCTTGAAATTAAGTGTTTTTATCTTTCCCGTATGTGATTTTTGCTTACAGCTAACATCAAATGAAATCATGTTATGGTCACTGCTACCCAGATGTTCCTTTATCTGAACATTAGTAATATGCTCTGCATGGTTTGAGATTACCAGATCCAGCAGAGCATCATTCCTGGTTGGGGCCTCAATAAACTGGACCATAAAATTGTCCTGTAATAGGTTTATAAATTTTTGCCCTTTAACTGTCCCAGCAGTGCCATTACTCCAGTCAATTTCTGGGTAGTTAAAATCCCCCATTATTATCACTGTCCCAGCCCTTGCAGCCCTTTCCATTTGTGCAAGGAGCTGAGTATCCACCTCCTCATTAACATTGGGTGGTCTATAACAAACTCCAATGATTAACTTTGAACTACGCACATCTGTATGCAGTTCCACCCATAATGCTTCAGACTCATCACACTCTCCATCCCCCAGGTCCTCTTTCACACTCGCTTTGAGATCACTTCTCACATACAGACAGACCCCTCCACCTTTCCTTTTAACTCTGTCTTTCCGAAAGAGTGCAAAGCCAGGAATATTTATAGCCCAGTCATGTGAGGACTGCAGCCAAGTTTCAGCAATACCGATTACATCATAGCTCTCCTGATGCACCAGAGCTTCCAACTCACCTATTTTGCTTGGCAGACTTGTGGCATTGGTGAACAAACACTTTAATGCATTACTATATTTTGACCAGTCACATACTATCCTCTTGGGTGTTCCGAGATTGCAACTAGGACTTGCTACTATACTTACCTTGGGTTTATGTGCTTTGGTTACCCTACCACTAATGCCCCTAATATTACCCTCTGGAATATGTTCCACGCTGACTATTTCTATCTCTGGACCCTCCCCCCCATCGCCTAGTTTAAAAACCCCTCTAACTTTTTGGCCATCCTTATTCCCAGCTGATCTGCACCCTCCTCATTTAGGTGCAGTCCGTCCCTTCTATAGTACCGGTTATAAACTGAGAAGTCGTCCCAGTCCTCCAGGAACCCAAACCCCTCCTTACTACACCAGCTCTTCAGCCACTTGTTTACTTCCCTAATCTCCCTCTGCCTTTCTGGTGTGGCTCGATGTACCGGTAGTATTCCTGAGAATACTACCTTGGAGGTCCTTTTCCTCAATTTAGCTCCCAATTCCCTAAAATCGTTTATTAGGACACTCCATCTGCCTCTGACTTTGTCATTGGTGCCAACGTGCACCATGACAGCCGGGTCTTCCCCAGCCCCTCCCAGTAATCTGTCCACCAGATCCGTGATGTGCCGAACCCGAGCGCCCGGTAGACAACATACAGTTCGGCGCTTCAGGTCTTTGTTACAGATTGCCCTCTCTGTCCTTCTAAGAATTGAGTCCCCTACCACCAGAATCTGTCTTTCCTTTCCCTTCGCCCCCCCCCCCAATCTCACTGGAGGAGTTCTTCCCCTGGCAGCTAGGAGAGTCCCTCAGCTCCAGCAGTGCTGGTCCCTGACTGGTATCACCAATGTCACTCAATGGAGCATACTTATTGGGATGCTCCAGCCCTGGATCGGCCTCCCTGGCCCTTCCCCCTCTACCCTTCCTGACTGTCACCCATCTACTATTTTCTAGTGCCTGCACCTCTTTGTCTCAACCCATCTCTGTGCTGGCCCCTGCCGGCACCTGCCATATACGTTCCCGGCTCTCCTTTAGTATGGAGGGACTTCTCAGTGCTGACAGTTGCTTCCCCAGATTCAGAACCTGGGCTTCCAGGGAAACAATGTGCTTACATTTTGCACAGCAGTATTCACCCTCGATCAGATGATCAAGGAATGCATACATGCCGCAAGATGTACACCGAGTTGCCTCTCCACACCCGCCGGGCATCGTACCTATAAATTTAATGAGGATTAGAGTTTATAATCAGTCCAGATTACCTAACAACTAGCTTCCTGACACTAATACTCAACAAGACAATACACAGGTACTAACAATCCACACACACAACTCAGACAACACTCAGGTACACACATACACACTACTCAGACAACACTCAGGTACTCACACTACACAGGTACTATGACCCCTGTTATAACCTCCTGTTTTACCTGTAACAGAATTGTAGGGGAATTTTTCAAGTTTGTTAGAGACAGTCACAGATGTTCTATGTGTGCACCCTTAAGCCTTGTGCACACGATCGCATTTTCCGAATTGTGTGGTGACAGGCTGTTGGTGGAAAATCTGACCATTTTTACGCTCCATCGGACAATTGTCAGATTTTCCGTGGACAAATGTTGGATAGCAGGTTTTAAAATGTTCTGCAAATAAATGTCTGTTGTCGGATTTTCCGAGCGTGTGTACACAAGTCCGTCGGACAAAAGTGCAAAGTACAAACACGCATGCTCAAAAAGCAAGGATGAGCCAGAAGCAGTCGGTCTTGTAAACTAGCGCTCATAATGGAGAATTAACATTTGTGACGTGGCAAATTATGAAATCTCAAAATGCAGCAAACATTCTCTTCTTCTTTAATGGGATAAGAATGAAGCTGATTTGCTGGTGATACAGATTGAGTTATTGTAAACAAATTTTCAAAGGCTTTTTTTTCTAGTGATAGCAAGAATAATATTATTATGTTTTTTTTTTTTTATTTGGGCAACTTACCACAACACCATTATCCCATAGTTTTTTAAGATCAAAGATACAACAATGTTGGTGTCCCTTTTCAATTTTACATTGTATTTTTTTGTAACTGCCTACTCCAAAACTGTCATTTGAAGTAAAACACATAGCCAAGTATTATTTTCCTCAATTTTTTTATTGTGCATTAAAAAAATAAAGTGAGAAATAAAATTAGACATGCTATCTGCCAATAGAACTTAACCAAAAAGTGCATTCTATACATCCAAAAATATAGCAAAAATATAACAAATCAAATCATTATTATTCAACCAAAAAATAAAATAAAAGCTTCATGCATGTGTCCTGCTTCTTAATATAGGGGTCAACAATACCAAGAGTTGGTGAAAGCAGGGGTTTGTCATCCGGAGATAATTCGGACAAACATCTGGATTATTCTCCTGGAGCTCCCTCAGCAAAGGTATATGACATCATTTTTCACGATTATTAAAACCACCAATTTTTTGTCCAATAACTCCTCCTCCTGTTTCTGGACTGGACTTGGGTCAAAGTAATAACTCCAAGGCCAATAATAAATAACATGTTATCGCCTCCGATTCCGCAACATGTCTGGTTGACGAACGGATGTTCAGAAACAAACTCCTTGCCGTTTGCATGCAAGACAAAATCCAGGCACACGCCTTCAGACAAAAGTCAGAGATTCTGTCTGCGGAAAATCCGATTGTGTGTACGAGGCTTAAGTCACACGACACATATCGAGCTGGTAATTCACTTCCACCCAAATGCAAGTTAAGGTACCTGAATCAAATGCAGTGATAGTGGCTGTGATACGCTGCTTCAGCTCCACTAGATTCAACAGGAAGGTCAGGGGTGAATACCGTGTCCTTTACTTACCCCCACAGAAAAAATTCACAAGGTGTCAGGACTTCTGTGTGGCCTTTGGGTCAGTGGCATGTAGTAGTCCGCAGCTCATACAATCCATCGGTGAGTAGGATGTTCCTCGAGGTAATCTCACACATCGCCTGACCAGTGTGGTGGTGCACCATCCAATTGGAGAATAAAGTTGTCACTGTCATCCTGCAACTGTGGCATCAACCAAAGACTTAACATATCAAGAAAAGAGCCTCCCGTGGCAGTTTTCTTGTGAAAAAAGAAGGCGGCGTACACTTTCTTTTTAGATACACCACAGAACACATTTACCTTAGGGGAATCTTGCACATGTTGTAATGTAAATTTGGGATTCTCCATTCTCCAAAAGTGAACATTTTGCTTGTTTACCTGACCACTCATGTGAAATGTAGCTTCATAGGTGAAAACGAAGTGATCAGCAAAATCATCATTTTCAAAACAGTGCTGCATTGCGGCACAAAATTCAAAGTGCTTTGTCTTGTCAAGGTCAGTGAGATTTTGCAACATCTGCACTTTATATGGAATAATTTTCAGCTTCTTTCTCAAAACTCTCCAGACAGTGGGCTGTGAATTCTACACTTTACGACTCACTCTCCACGTTGATTTTCCCGGGTTTGTTGAATGGCGGTGCAAACACTATCAAAGACTTCTTCCGATACACGCGGTCATCCAGGAATTTGCACAAACAGCCCATAGTTTCACATTTTTTATGCCAATCGTAGATAGATTTTCTGGTTGGATGTTATTTTCAGAATTGTGATTGTAAATTCTGTTGCACAACAGTTACAGATTCCGTTTTGCTCAATTCAAGAACACAAAATGCCTTCTCCACTGCAGACGCTGCTATTTTGACTGACTAGTCACATGACACACATGCCAATGCACTATCACATATGTTACTTCCCTCAGTACAGGGAGAAAAGCTTTATAAGTACATCTACCTAACGATATGCAATTGTGGTCCGTGTCTTCAACTGTTACTGTTTTACAGCATCTGGAAACTGAATACTTCTTTATGAATCCCCCTGTATATTGGCTGATATAAGAAACAGGTTTATTCTTGCTTCATTTCTGGCTTAGCTGTGGACAGCAAAGCCAACCAGAAGTGGGTGACAGTAGTATCAACTGATGTAGCAATTATATGAAATTTTAATTCCATACATCGAATGTACTGTTGGATTAGTGCTGTTTGATGCCAAAGTAGTGGAAGATTGATAAAGTTTATTCTGCAACAACACAGCTGGGAGAGGGGGTGGAGGCACAACACCTTAACTGGTGGTGGTGTTGTACATGTCAGGAGCTCTCAACTGTGCTTAAAGAACTCCTGAAGTTCTATAAAACGTAGAGTGATTGTGATAAATATGGATAGAAAAAAAAAAATAGATGTTCCTGGAGTTGGGCTTTAAAGCTGACACAAATGAATGCAAATCTGAAATAAACTTTATCTGAGTACCACAAACTGAAAATGCCAATTAATTAATTTTTAATGATTCAAAGCAAACTAACCCATCCATCTATGTCTCCATCAGAAAAATCACTTTGAAAAACACCTGTCGAGCATTTATAGCCTTGGCCATCTTGAATTAGCTCAGGCATGTGGGCAGGAGGGTGTGCTTAGCCTTCCCCCAATGAAAGAAAAAAAAAATGCCCATTAACACTCTTGGGATGTGTGAAATAATTTTGGCCTAAGCCAGAAACCAAGAAGCAACTGAAAAAAAAAAAAGTTAAAAAAAGCTTAAAAACAAGTAAAAAGAAATATATCTTCTTATCTATTTACCAATGCTAAAAACATAAGGATTAAAAATAGTGACTGTTGATTGAGAGTGTTTAGTTCCACATTAATACATCCTTAAAAATACTTTTAAAATATACCCTGTCAACAAAACTGAGTTGAGCAACGTTAAATTAAGTTTTTTTTTTCTAACTTTACATGTTCCATTAATTCTTCTATAAAATATTCTTTCCTTGCAAAGTAATACAACTAATTCTAGAGAATATTGAGACACAGCAAGAGACAGAAAAAAGACCAAGTGCTCTGTCAAATCTGTCACTTTTTTATCTTGCTTGATTGTTCTTTATCTGTTTTTTTTTTTTTGTTTAATCATTTTGTCTAAGTATAGATCTATTGGGGAAAAAAGGGGGTATGTTCTCTTTAGAATGCAAGTGTGTCTGAATTTGAATTGGCAGTAGTCTCTTGCAGTCCCTGTACAATGAAGCTCAGGGTGTAATGCAATGTAAGAGGGAGAACCAGAAGTCAGATGTGCTGCCGTTGTCATGTGCTAACAGGGGACAAGATGACAGAAGAAGAGAGCAGAGCGATAGAGACATGACCTCATCAGTCTGCTGCTTCTCGAACAGGGCCTTAGTGTGCTTCACTTTGTCAGACAGCTTTTATTTATGTGATTTCTTGATTCAACAAGTCTGGTAGTAATCAGGCCTGGGTGTGTCAAGTGAAATTGAAGTCAGGTTTGCAAAAAATTGTGGTTAATCACAGTTCATTCATGATTCAGCATGGGAGGGGGCAATTACTTTTCACAGCACTATATATATATATATATATATATATATATATATATATATATATATGCAGAATTTGCAGGGCTTCTAAATGTGACCTTAATGTGAACCCTAACCATGAACTTCTATTATTTTCTGTAAAAGAAAGGACACAAAGAGAGTGCCACTCTCACTGTAGGATTTATTAGAAACTTGGTCAAATTAAAAACAATAATGCACTCACATGTGTAAAATAGCATTCTAGGCCAGGTTTTTCAGGAAACAAGCACACTAGTGATTTAGGTGTGTTCTGAGCCATTGATGTTATTTAGAGTTTGAGGTCAGTGGCCCCACCATCCTAAGGGGTTCAATCAGTGAAAGGAGCATGTTGAATCCTACTGTCCATGTCAGGACTTTTAAAGGTACGAGCCTGTAAGGATGTAGCAGCTGGGAGCTGCAGGAAAAACAGTCAAACTGACAAAGAGACAGCGTTTTGTGCACGAGCACTGGGACTATGTGTTTAATGGTCTGAAGGACCAAGGCATGAGGCCTAAGCAGTGAAGCTGCAAAGAGAGCCACGAGGCTGAATTCTATAGTTTGTTGCATTGATGGTGAGAACCCCCTGTGCTGGAAATTATTTAAGTGTGAACTTTATGCTTTGTGTTTAAATAAAAGTGGGCAGAAAAAGCCCTGATACATACTTTTGGCGTGGAGTAAATTCATCGTTTGGTGCTACCAAAATCCTCAACTTTTCACACATTTCAGTAGTATAAACAGCAATAATCACAAGCTCCTCTAGATGGCAGCCTTCTCGCTCACATAGATAGTATACTGGGTGGTGGAATTCCTTTTGTGTCTGGTGGTGTGCAGCCAATAGGAGGTTTTCTAGGGATGGCCAATACCAGTGAGGACACCAGCTCTGGATTGCAGGGAAGAAAGTGGGGTTGGCAGAGCATTGTGAGGATGCCATGCGTTAGGTAGTGGGCATAGCAACACATTTCGGGACAGGGAGCTCCTTTCTCAAGGGACTTGAGGGGAACTTGTGATTAATGCTGTTTATACTACTGAAAAACATGTGAGTGCATTATTATTTTTACATTTACCAAGTTTCTAATACATGATAAACTGAGAGTGGTGCTCTCGCTCTGTCCTTTATTTTTTATTTTTTTGCAGGAGTACCCATAATAGGAGAGGCTGCAGACACTGTCAGTGAAGTTTCCTTTTGGCACAGGTCCTTTGCCTTGGATATACTTGGATGTACATGGAGAATCCAACAGCCACTATATAAACACTTATCAGTGGAATGCTTAGCAATACAAGAGTTCTTCAAAAAGTTTCCGAACTTTTTAACTCTATTTATTAAGAATTTCAAAATCAAGTGACATCCCTTTTCACCTTCCTTTGCAATGCATATGCGTCGTACCACCTTTTTAATGCCATCAGCAACAAATGTTTTCGGTTGAGCTTGTAGCCACTAATGCACCGCTGTTTTTACACCATAATCACATGAAAATCTTCTTCCCCTTAAAGGAGTTTTAAAGTCTCAGGGTTTTTCACTTTCTATACATTAAGGTGGAAACCCTTCTTCTTTCTGTGCTGCGTGAAATTAATCAGAATTGCCTCAATGGTTGAATGTCAAAGATGCCACATAGTTACATAGTTACATAGTTAGTTAGGTTGAAAAAAGACACAAGTCCATCCAGTTCAACCAAAAAAAAAAAAAGAGAATATATACTATATATATATTATACAATCCCATATACCCCATTCTATACCCACAGTTGATCCAGAGGAAGGCAAAAAAAAAACCCCAGCAGAGCATGCTCCAATTTGCTAAAGCAGGGGAAAAAATTCCTTCCTGATCCCCCGAGAGGCAATCGGATTTTCCCCTGGATCAACTTTACCTATAAATGTCAGTACCCAGTTATATTATGTAGATTTAGGAAAGTATCCAGGCCTTTCTTAAAGCAATCTACTGAGCTGGCCAGAACCACCTCTGCAGGGAGTCTATTCCACATTTTCACAGCTCTTACTGTGAAGAAACCTTTCCGTATTTGGAGATGAAATCTCTTTTCCTCTAGACGTAAAGAGTGCCCCCTTGTCCTCTGTGTTGACTGTAAAGTGAATAACTCAACACCAAGTTCACTATATGGACCCCTTATATATTTATACATGTTGATCATATCCCCCCTTAATCTCCTCTTATCAAGGGTGAATAAATTCAGTTCCTCTAATCTTTCCTCATAGCTGAGCTCCTCCATGCCTCTTATAAGTTTGGTTGCCCTTCTCTGCACTTTCTCCAGTTCCCCAATATCCTTTTTGAGAACTGGTGCCCAAAACTGAACTGCATATTCCAGATGAGGTCTTACTAATGATTTGACCAGGGGCAAAATGATATCTCTCTCTCTGGAGTCCATACCTCTCTTAATACAAGAAAGGACTTTGCTCGCTTTGGAAACCGCAGCTTGGCATTGCATGCTATTATTGAGCTTATGATCTACCAAAACCCCCAGATCCTTCTCCACTACGGATCCCCCCAGTTGTACTCCCCCTAGCATGTATGATGCATGCATATTCTTAGCCCCCAAGTGCATAACTTTACATTTATCAACATTAAACCTCATCTGCCACATAGTCGCCCAATTAGACAGAGCATTGAGGTCGGCTTGTAAATTGGAGACCTCCTGTAAGGACGTTATTCCACTGCATAGCTTGGTGTCATCTGCAAAGACAGAAATGTTACTTTTGATCCCAGACCCAATATCATTTATAAAGATATTAAAAAGTAAGGGTCCCAGCACTGAACCTTGGGGTACACCACTGATAACCTTAGACCATTCAGAGTAAGAATCATTAACCACGACTCTCTAAATTCTGTCTTTTAGCCAGTTTTCTATCCATTTACAAACCGATATTTCCAAACCTGTAGACCTTACCTTACACATGAGCCGTGTGTGGGGAACTGTATCGAACGCTTTTGCAAAATCCAAGTATACCACGTCCACAGCCACGCCTCTGTCCAAGGTTTTACTTACCACCTCATAAAAAGAAACGAGGTTTGTCTGACAACTTCTGTCTTTCATGAATCCATGCTGTCTGTTGCTTAAAATATTTTTTTCCTGCAAGAACTCGTCTATGTGGTCTTTTTATTAATCTCTCCAGTATCTTCCCAACTATAGAAGTTAAACTAACAGGACTATAGTTACTTGGTAAAGACTTTGTTCCCTTTTTAAATATAGGCACCACGTTCGCCCTGCGCCAATCCAGTGGTACTATTCCTGTCATTAATGAGTCCCTAAAAATTAGATACAATGACTTTGAAATTACAGAGCTCAATTCTTTTAGGATCCGTGGGTGGATGCCATCAGGTCCAGGTGCTTTATCCACCTTTATTCTGTCTAAATATTTCTGGACCATATCACTTTTGAGCCATTGTGGATTCGGGGCTGTGTCACTACCACCCCCATTGTGGACATGAGCTCCCCCATGCTCCTTTGTATACACAGAGCTGAAGAAAGTATTTAATAAATTAGCCTTCTCTTTGTCCCCAGTCACCCACTCTAGATTATTTTGTAAAGGGCCTACATGCTCAGACTTGACCTTTTTACTATTAATATATTTGAAGAATTTTTTGGGGTTTGTCCTACTATCTTTTGCAATCTGTCTTTCGTTTTGAATTTTTGCATCCTTGAATTCCTTTTTACATATTCTGTTATGTTCTTTGTAACATTTAAATGACACTAGTGATCCTTCATTTTTATATTTTTTAAAAGCTCTTTTCTTATAGTTTATAGCTTTTTTTAACTTTGGCCGTGAGCCACATAGGTTTTATTTTTAGCCTTTTAAATTTATTGCCCATGGGAATATACTTTGCAGTGAGTTCACAAACAGTCTTTTTGAAGAATCCCCATTTCTGTTCTGTGCCCATTGTTGCCAATATTCTCTCCCAGTCTAAGTTCTGGAGAGCAGCCCTCATCCTTGGAAAATTTGCTCTCTTGAAATTAAGTGTTTTTATCTTTCCTGTATGTGATTTTTGCTTACAGCTAACATCAAATGAAATCATGTTATGGTCACTGCTACCCAGATGTTCCTTTATCTGAACATTAGTAATATGCTCTGCATGGTTTGAGATTATCAGATCCAGCAGAGCATCATTCCTGGTTGGGGCCTCAATAAACTGGACCATAAAATTGTCCTGTAATAGGTTTATAAATTTTTGTCCTTTAACTGTCCCAGCAGTGCCATTATTCCAGTCAATTTCTGGGTAGTTTAAAATCCCCCATTATTATCACTGTCCCAGCCCTTGCAGCCCTTTCCATCTGTGCAAGGAGCTGAGTATCCACCTCCTCATTAACATTGGGTGGTCTATAACAAACTCCAATGATTAACTTTGAACTACGCACATCTGTATGCAGTTCCACCCATAATGCTTCAGACTCATCACACTCTCCATCCCCCAGGTCCTCTTTCGCACTCGCTTTGAGATCACTTCTCACATACAGACAGACCCCTCCACCTTTCCTTTTAACTCTGTCTTTCCGAAAGAGTGCAAAGCCAGGAATATTTATAGCCCAGTCATGTGAGGACTGCAGCCAAGTTTCAGCAATACCGATTACATCATAGCGCTCCTGATGCACCAGAGCTTCCAACTCACCTATTTTGCTTGGCAGACTTCTGGCATTGGTGAACAAACACTTTAATGCATTACTATATTTTGACCAGTCACATACTATCCTCTTGGGTGCTCCGAGATTTCAACTAGGACTTGATACTATACTTACCTTGGGTTTATGTGCTTTGGTTACCCTACCACTAATGCCCCTAATATTACCCTATGGAATATGTTCCATGCTGATTATTCCTATCTCTGGACCCTCCCCCCCATCGCCTAGTTTAAAAACCCCTCTAACTTTTTGGCCATCCTTATTACCAGCTGATCTGCACCCTCCTCATTTAGGTGCAGTCCGTCCCTTCTATAGTACCGGTTATCGACTGAGAAGTCGTCCCAGTCCTCCAGGAACCCAAACCCCTCCTTACTACACCAGCTCTTCAGCCACTTGTTTACTTCCCTAATCTCCCTCTGCCTTTCTGGTGTGGCTCGATGTACCGGTAGTATTCCTGAGAATACTACCTTGGAGGTCCTTTTTTCCTCAATTTAGCTCCCAATTCCCTAAAATCGTTTATTAGGACACTCCATCTGCCTCTGACTTTGTCATTGGTGCCAACGTGCACCATGACAGCCGGGTCTTCCCCAGCCCCTCCCAGTAATCTGTCCACCAGATCCGTGATGTGCCGAACCCGAGCGCCCGGTAGACAACATACAGTTCGGCGCTTCAGGTCTTTGTTACAGATTGCCCTCTCTGTCCTAAGAATTGAGTCCCCTATCACCAGAATCTGTCTTTCCTTTCCCTTTGCTCCCCCCCCCAATCTCACTGGAGGAGTTCTTCCCCTGGCAGCTAGGAGAGTCCCTCAGCTCCAGCAGTGCTGGTCCCTGACTGGTATCACCAATGTCACTCAATGGAGCATACTTATTGGGATGCTCCAGCCTTGGATCAGCCTCCCTGGCCCTTCCCCCTCTACCCTTCCTGACTGTCACCCATCTACTATTTTCTAGTGCCTGCACCTCTTTGTCTCCACCCATCTCTGTGCTGGCCCCTGCCGGCACCTGCCATGTACATTCCCGGCTCTCCTTTAGTATGGAGGGACTTCTCAGTGCTGATAGTTGCTTCCCCAGATTCAGAACCTGGGCTTCCAGGGAAACAATGTGCTTACATTTTGCACAGCAGTATTCACCCTCGATCAGATGATCAAGGAATGCATACATGCCGCAAGATGTACACCGAGTTGCCTCTCCACACCCGCCGGGCATCGTACCTTATAAATTTAATGAGGATTAGAGTTTATAACCAGTCCAAATTACCTAACAACTATCTTCCTGACATTCAACAAGACAATACACAGGTACTAACAATCCACACACACACTACTCAGACAACACTCAGGTACTTACACTACACAGGTACTATGACCCCTGTTACAACCTCCTGTTATAAACTCCTGTTTATAAACTCCTGGTTTTAACTCACCACACAGTGTCCCCACTGTTTGGCTTCCAACCAAAATTCTGGCAATTTCACATGAGCTCTACAGAAACTTATATAGGCCTGAAACACCTGTGAGCAATTAGGCACTCCCCTTAATTAGTGGAAAATAATCATTAATCATGTTTCAACGCACTATAAAACAATGTAAGATATTTTATGTTACCTGTAACAGAATTGTAGGGGAATTTTTCAAGTTTGTTAGAGACAGTCACAGATGTTTTATGTGTGCACCCTTAAGCCTTGTACACACAATCGGATTTTCCGAATTGTGTGGTGACAGGCTGTTGGTGGAAAATCTGACCATTTTTACGCTCCATCGGACAATTGTCAGATTTTCCGTGGACAAATGTTGGATAGCAGGTTTTAAAATGTTCTGCAAATAAATGTCTGTTGTCGGATTTTCCGAGCGTGTGTACACAAGTCCGTCGGACAAAAGTGAAAAGTAAAAACACGCATGCTCAAAAAGCAAGGATGAGCCAGAAGCAGTCGGTCTTGTAAACTAGCGCTCATAATGGAGAATTAACATTTGTGACGTGGCAAATTATGAAATCTCAAAATGCAGCACACATTCTCTTCTTCTTTAATGGGATAAGAATGAAGCTGATTTGCTGGTGATACAGATGGAGTTATTGTAAACAAATTTTCAAAGGCTTTTTTTTTTTCTAGTGATAGCAAGAATAATATTATTATGCTTTTTTTTTTTATTTGGGCAACTTACCACAACACCATTATCCCGTAGTTTTTATGATCAAAGATACAACTATGTTGGTGTCCCTTTTCAATTTTACATTGTATTTTTTTTAAATGTAACTGCCTACTCCAAAACTGTCATTTGAAGTAAAACACATAGAAAAGTAATATTTTCCTCAATTTTTTTATTGTGCATTAAAAAAATAAAGTGAGAAATAAAATCAGACATGCTATCTGCCAATAGAACTTAACCAAAAAGTGCATTCTATACATCCAAAAATATAGCAAAAATATAACAAATCAAATCATTATTATTCAACCAAAAAATAAAATAAAAGCCTCATGCATGTGTCCTGCTTCTTAATATAGGGGGTCTAGAATACCAAGAGTTGGTGAAAGCAGGGGTTCGTCATCCGGAGATAATTCGGACAAACATCTGGATTATTCTCCTGGAGCTCCCTCAGCAAAGGTATATGACATAATTTTTCACGATTATTAAAACCACCAATTTTTTGTCCAATAACTCCTCCTCCTGTTTCTGGACTGGACTTGGGTGAAAGTAATAACTCCAAGGCCAATAATAAATAACATGTTATCGCCTCCGATTCCGCAACATGTCTGGTTGATGAACGAATGTTCAGAAACAAACTCCTTGCCGTTTGCATGCAAGACAAAATCCAGGCACACACCTTCAGACAAAAGTCAGAGGTTCTGTCTGCGGAAAATCCGATTGTGTGTACGAGGCTTAAGTCACACGACACATATCGAGCTGGTAATTCACTTCCACCCAAACGCAAGTTAAGGTACCTGAATCAAATGCAGTGATAGTGGCTGTGATACGCTGCTTCAGCTCCACTAGATTTAACAGGAAGGGCAGGGGTGAATACCTTGTCCTTTACTTACCCCCACAGAAAAAATTCACAAGGTGTCAGGACTTCTGTGTGGCCTTTGGGTCAGTGGCATGTAGTAGTCCGCAGCTCATACAATCCATCGGTGAGTAGGATGTTCCTCGAGGTAATCTCACACATCGCCTGAGCAGTGTGGTGGTGCACCATCCAATTGGAGAATAAAGTTGTCACTGTCATCCTGCAACTGTGGCATCAACCAAAGACTTAACATATCAAGAAAAGAGCCTCCCGTGGCAGTTTTCTTGTGAAAAAAGAAGGCGGCGTACACTTTCTTTTTAGATAAACCACAGAACACATTTACCTTAGGGGAATCTCGCACGTGTTGTAATGTAAATTTGGGATTCTCCATTCTCCAAAAGTGAACATTTTGCTTGTTTACCTGACCACTCATGTGAAATGTAGCTTCATAGGTGAAAACTAAGTGATCGGCAAAATCATCATTTTCAAAACAGTGCTGCATTGCGGCACAAAATTCAAAGTGCTTTGTCTTGTCAAGGTCAGTGAGATTTTGCAACATCTGCACTTTATATGGAATCATTTTCAGCTTCTTTCTCAAAACTCTCCAGACAGTGGGCTGTGAATTCTACACTTTACGACTCACTCTCCACGTTGATTTTCCCGGGTTTGTTGAATGGCGGTGCAAACACTATCAAAGACTTCTTCCGATACAGGCGGTCATCCAGGAATTTGCACATAGTTTCACATTTTTTATGCCAATCGTAGATAGATTTTCTGGTTGGATGTTATTTTCAGAATTGTGATCGTAAATTCTGTTGCACAACAGTTACAGATTCCGTTTTGCTCAATTCAAGAACACAAAATGCCTTCTCCACTGCAGACGCTGCTATTTTGACTGACTACTCACATGACACACATGCCAATGCACTATCACATACGTTACTTCCCTCAGTACAGGGAAAAAAGCTTTATAAGTACATCTACCTAACGATATGCAATTGTGGTCCGTGTCTTCAACTGTTACTGTTTTACAGCATCTGGAAACTGAATACTTCTTTATGAATCCCCCTGTATATTGGCTGATATAAGAAACAGGTTTATGCTTGCTTCATTTCTGGCTTAGCTGTGGACAGCAAAGCCAACCAGAAGTGGGTGACAGTATTATCAACTGATGTAGCAATTATATGAAATTTTAATTCCATACATCGAATGTACTGTTGGATTAGTGCTGTTTGATGCCAAAGTAGTGGAATATTGATAAAGTTTATTCTGCAACAACACAGCTGGGAGAGGGGGTGGAGGCACAACACCTTAACTGGTGGTGGTGTTGTACATGTCAGGAGCTCTCAACTGTGCTTAAAGAACTCCTGAAGTTCTATAAAACGTAGAGTGATTGTGATAAATATGGATAGAAAAAAATAAAATAGATGTTCCTGGAGTTGGGCTTTAAAGCTGACACAAATGAATGCAAATCTGAACTAAACTTTATCTGAGTACCACAAACTGAAAATGCCAATTAATTAATTTTTAATGATTCAAAGCAAACTAACCCATCCATCTATGTCTCCATCAGAAAAATCACTTTGAAAAACACCTGTCGAGCATTTATAGCCTTGCCCATCTTGAATTAGCTCAGGCATGTGGGCAGGAGGGTGTGCTTAGCCTTCCCCCAATGAAAGAAAAAAAATGCCCATTAACACTCTTGGGATGTGTGAAATAATTTTGGCCTAAGCCAGAAACCAAGAAGCAACTGAAAAAAAAAAGTTAAAAAAAGCTTAAAAACAAGTAAAAAGAAATATATCTTCTTATCTATTTACCAATGCTAGAAACATAAGGATTAAAAATAGTGACTGTTGATTGAGAGTGTTTAGTTCTACATTAATACATCATTAAAAATACTTTTAAAATATACCCTGTCGTTAAGTCAACAAAACTGAGTTGAGGAACGTTAAATTAAGTTTTTTTTTTTCTAACTTTACATGTTCCATTAATTCTTCTATAAAATATTCTTTCCTTGCAAAGTAATACAACTAATGCTAGAGAATATTGAGACACAGAAAGAGACAGAAAAAAGACCAAGTGCTCTGTCAAATCTGTCACTTTTTTATCTTGCTCGATTGTTCTTTATCTGTTTTTTTTTTGTTTAATCTTTTTGTCTAAGTATAGATCTATTGGGGAAAAAAGGGGGTATGTTCTCTTTAGAATGCAAGTGTGTCTGAATTTGAATTGGCATTAGTCTCTTGCAGTCCCTGTACAATGAAGCTCAGGGTGTAATGCAATGTAAGAGGGAGAACCAGAAGTCAGATGTGCTGCCGCTGTCATGTCCTAACAGGGAACAAGATGACAGAAGAAGAGAGCAGAGCGATAGAGATATGACCTCATCAGTCTGCTGCTTCTCTTTTAAGGCTTAAAGACCTACAAGTATTGTTTAACTGCAGCATAGTAAAATCTGGTAACCTGCCCTGACAGATCAGGCTGTGCGACAAAGTGGAGGAGCTCCTCCAACTCAATCTGCTGGAGAGCCTCCATATTCCCGTCTGACCAATTGTTGGATTCAATACAAGATACACCCCCCCCCCTTTTACTGGAATAACCAGTTACACCTCATATTGTCATGAGTCTAAGGCCATTGTATGTGATGAATGGCGGCTCCGATCTGGCTGGGCTACACAAAGACTAATTATGGGCTGTCGGAGATCGCAGTTTCAAGATTAGACAGCAGTCGGATTAAGTGCAATTCTGGACAGACGCTGCCCCCCAGAGACCACTTCTGGCAGTACAATCAGAATACATGGAGGCGACTACCAATTGGGCAGGTGGGCGGGCAGTGGGAGGTGCTGTGATTGAGGTGTGATTGACAAAAAGGGTTTGCACACACACCTGATTCTCTTATTCCACCTGGGAGGTCAGCTGCGAGGGTCACCACGATAAGTAGATCATTATATTGTATTTTAACTGTATATTATATCATTGTGCTGTAGCCTTGCTGTATAGTATGTAATTGTGTAACCCCCTTTTAATACACGTTAGCGTTCTTATTTCCTTGGGAAATAAATGAGATTTGATTATTCCTAGCCGTGTGTGATTGCATAATTAACTGGTATTATTCTGATATTAATAGTAGCATGCGCTCATAGTTTTACAGACTGACTAATCTACAGAGACTAAACAAAGTTAATGCATAGAGATGAGATAATATCTAGATTGTAGTAGTATATCATTTTCTACAATTATTATCAAATCCCACATTTGGCACCCATAGATTGAGACAAGCAGAATATCGTTTTTTTTTCTGCATTGGATTCACAAACCTAAGGCATTTTTCTTTGTTTCGAGTCTCATTAACACAAACCCTCAAACATCCAGAACGGAAAATCGTCTCTAGTGTGGACAAGATTGGCGCTGGCTCGCGAATTCTGAAACCACGCTTGGATGGTCATGAAAATTCTGTGAAAGATCTCATCGGTGAAGCGGACGCGTAGAACCTGGTGAGAGCTGTGGCTGATATATGTATGTATGTTAAATGTTTGTAAGTTTGGCCAGGTAACCGGTCATTGTGACTGGCGAGTAAAAGGGGATGATCACCCCTGGGGTTATATTATATAATCGATAAATTGACAGGACAAACCACACAGCGCTGAGGAAAAAAGTGGGAATTATTTTAATTTTTTTTATATATTTTTTAGTTTTTTTGTTACCCATGTGAGTGTGATAGCTCTCAGTTCCAATAGGAGTTCACTGTGGCCTGCAATTTAAGAGGAGACAGCATTAAGAGTGTCTTTTCTGGAAAAGTTCGTAGTTTAAACGGATTTTTTGTATTTTTTTTTTTTTGTGTTGTGTTTTGTTTTTGGGTCTTCTGTGTGGGACTAGAGGTGAAAAACTAGACTTTGAGCAGCTTGTGGGGGGTTGCTTATCTGTTTGTTCATCTGTGTGTGTATTGTCTTAACAACTGTTCAGTGTAGCTAGTTGCTAGTTAGCATATCAATGGAGGCCATCGAGCTATTCATCGCTAAACATGGGGCTATTAGATTTCAATCTACACAAGAAGGTGGGTTGACACAACAATATAATGAACTTTTGACACAATGTAATACACATAACAGCCTTATAAGTAATAAATCAAAAAAAGGCAGAAAACAGAGATTAGCAAATTTGATGTGCATGTTTTTAAAAATTAGAGACATTTCTGAACGGAAGGAATCAGAATGGATAGATGAAAGGAAGCAATTCATGCAGCAGCTACAAAATATAACAAAAGATATATTAATTAGGGTTGAAAATGCAGATGCACAAGCGCGTAGTCAGATTGAACAATTAGTGACGGAAAAATGCGAATTAGAACAGAGATTGGAGGAATTAGGAAAAACGTGTGAGTTAAGAGAAGGTTGCATCGTCTTTTTGAATCAAAGGGAGGCTGAGAATTTGCAGGTTATCGCAATGCTTAAGGAGGAGTTACAGGGTGCACAGGCAGCCATAATGGATTTATCCTCCAAACCTACAATAGCCGAAGATGCAATGGTGGAGGTACCCTCCGCACATGCTCAGTGTGCAAAAATACAAGTGGAACATAAAGAAAACCCGTATGCTATTGTTGCTGCAAATCATGTTACTATGATGGGAATCGATGCTGGAGACGTAAATACAAACGTGATAACTGCGCTTGAAATTGATTCAGGAATTGAAATAGAAACTTCTGATGACTCCTCAGACGATGGAAGTGTAAAGTCTGTTAATTCCAATCACAGTAATATTATCCAGCAATGTGAATTTCCAGCACAAGATGTTAAAAAAAAGGGCCTATGCAGGGAAGCCAGAGCTAAAATGTTGTTTGTGTAAAAGGGGAGGTCACATCGCAAAGTATTGTTGGGCGAATAACGATATCAAAAAAAGATCATACCTGAAGACTACCCCAAGGCATTATGAATGTTATTCGGCCAGGTGGGGTAGCAATCCAAAGCATGGAGCCAATAGTAAGCAAACCCAATTCCCCGTTAAGACCCAATTACGGAGTCTACAAACTGAAAAGCAATATGTAGGACAGTTGCATAAAATCAAAATGGAAGTAGCCGAATGGTTATTCAAACATAGCACTGGGGGAAGCAATGCTGGCAGCACTTAGTCAGCTGCAAGTATGTTAAAAATACTCTGATCAAAGTTTCCTTCCTATGAATAAGGTTTTAAGTATTTTTGTAGTTTTTTTTATAAGGTTTAATGTTTTATTTAATGAATTTTTATTAGGTTTTTTAATTTTCTTTATTATTAATTTTTTATTTTTTTCCATTAATTTTTTCAATTTTTTTATTATTAATTTTTAATGTTTTTTTTTTATTATGAATTTATGTTTTTCATATTTTTTTTTTTTTTTTTATTAATTTTTTTTTTAAATTTTTAATTTTTAAATTTTTTTTTTTTTTTTTTAATTTCTGTTTTAGTTTTAATGTTTGTAATGTTTATTTTTTTAGTTTAGTTGTTTATACTACAACTCGGTGTTCCCCTAGCAGTACAATTAATGAGAAGAGACTTGGGGCACTTAAAGTCAATTGTCATGATAATCGTGTTTAATCATTGTCTTTGTGTTCCTTTTCCAGAGACCAGGGAGAGAACAGGTTTGGGATACTAAACATGTGTGTTTTGTTTGCAGGTCCGTCAAAGTGAGACCAACACGGGGGTTAGGTTATTGTAAATGCATAATCGATTATCACATGGTACCATGAGCTCATTAATTAGTAATTGTTTGCAAACAATGAAAATATTTAAACAATAATCTGACAAAACTAAAGAGTTACAAATGAGGTAGCAAATGTTGTGATGAAGTTACAAATGTTTTGTTTGTTTTGTTTGTGTTGTTTTTCCCATTAACTTATTGTCTTTCAGATAAAAAAAAGAAACATGTACTCTTCTCAGGAGAAAATCCATGGATGTCTTTAATTAAAAGTTGAGTGTTTGTCATTGTTGTATGGTGGTTGTCTTGTCATGTTGTTCTTGGGTGATAATGGCCAGACTTTTAATGTTTATTCCTTTTTAAATTTTTGTTTTTTTTTTGGAAAAAAAAAAAAAAAAAAAAAAACATATTTTTTTTTTTGTTTTTGGGTATTGGCTTAGTCAGCTATTTTATTGTTGTTTTGTTCAGGTGTAAAAAGCTCCAAAAGGTTTAGGCTTTATACACCTGAAAGGGGAATTAGTGCATAGATCGTAAGATAAAGATAAATGCATTGGTTGTTTTTCTTTTTGCGTTTTTTAAATTGAGAATTTTTGAGAAACAACAGTGACGTTCGTTTTTTTAAAGTTTTGACCATACCGTGGGGATCCATTTTAGAGTGGGTTCTGCCTAAAGAGGTCATGGTTGTTTTTGATAGTTTGGTCAAATTGCAGAAGCCAGGAATACTAAGTTCCTGGGTTCCAAGGAAGGAAATAGGAGTAAATATAATAAGCAAGCAGATATTATGGATAAGAATTTGATTCTGCTCTTGTTTTTCAATTCCAGAATCCTGGTGGAGCGAGATTGGAAAGGTTCTGGAAAATGGATGACGGATGATCATCTGGTTGGCAGTTTGTCTGTGCCATACCACGCCCCAAATTTATTCCACTAAATATCAGGAGAGACGGGACAAAACAAAAAGATTCACTTTAACACTTTTCTTTTCCTATGGACGATCTGGTGCTGAATCTGAAAGACTGTGCCTATCAATAAGACTTGAAACATTTTCTTTTTTGCTGGACTCTCTCCTGATGAATGCAAACGTGTTATTAATATACGTACAATGGGTTGGAGGTTGGGGGAAGGAGCATAACACATCCAATCCATCAGAACATGAAAATGTAAAATATATATGTTTTTGTTGGAGGGAGGAGTTGAAATAAGAAAAGTTGTGTAATGTATGACATGTATTGACGTAATGGAATTTATATGGTGCAGGTACCCAGGAGGCGGGCACTTATGCATAATAAGGTGTCTGTTGGCCGGACTAGAGGGTGTCAGGTGACACATCAATGGGGTGAACATTTCCTTGTATGGGGGAGATGCGCCTGGTTGAGGTCTCACCTGAGAAGTTGAAACCCTGCACAGGGAATGCCAGTGAATACACACAGGAGCATGCTCCGATAGATAAAGGGAGCAAACGCTGACTACCAGAGTACAGTATGCCTTCACCACATGGCGCTGCAACATCTCACAGTGGTTGATAAAACCTATTACCCTATATTTGCTGAGTATACGCTGAATCAAGTGCTGTCATCGTACCAGTGACTTACTCCCAGAGATGTGCGGACACAGAATAAGGTGCATGCAGGATGCTTATCTCTGAGGAGTAACCACAAGAGGAGGCATGTATTCAGCACTATATTGGGGGAATAGGAGCTGGGATGGGTGTTGGTAATGGAGTAGACATCGGTATCCTGAGGAACAAACTCTCAGCCATAGCTTGAGCGGGACTTTGTTACTCAGAGAGATTGGTGGCATCCTTAATAACATTCACAAAATACCCAGGGTAAATTAGCTCCAGATTTGGTGAACCATATTGAGAGGTTGGTGGAGGGTGTGAGGGTACAGGATAGAAATCGGTTATGGGCTCTGGCGTACACGCAGTGGCGGACGGAAGTGTCAACCAGCATCAAGCTGATTGGGCAATCTCTGTTTAAAGGGCAGTGGCCTGATGAGTTAGCATCACCGCTCAGTAAGACTCTGCCACAACACGTCGCTTACACTAATCCAAAATGGTGGTCGGATGCCTGGATGGGCTGTACCAGTTTGGATGGTGAAAGGTGTTAGGCTGTATGATCCCATACACAGAAGTGCGGACTTGGTCTGTATATTTGGTGGCATCAATGGGCTTACTGATCGGGGATTCTACCTTGTCGCATTGGAGGCTAAATCACCCACATGGGATCAGAGGAGATGGAAGCAGGTTGATACTTCCCTCGGTCGGAAGCCTGACCATGATGTCCTTTATATGCCAGGTCAATACACCATGGTGGTGAACGTAAAAATGTTGGGAAGTTATTTCAGGGATCATTGCTGGGGAGGAAGCACCTGGGTGTCATTTGGGACATAGACAAGTTTGTTTCTTTGTCCTAAAGAATGCCGATGTAATGTTAGTCATAAAACGGGAAGGTTCCTTGAACCTAACCATAGGTAGAGGTGCATGGTATACCCTGGACATGGTCTCTGAAATCCAGGCACAGGGATGGAATTGTGTGGTTTTGTAATTTTTTGCAAATTTATATGTGTGATTAGACTCAATATTTATATAGAAGGGTCTCCCATTTGGCTATGCAAGTTGAGGGACGAATTGACAGTAGAGTCTCTGTGTACAAATTAGAGACCTTGCTGCCAAGTCAGAGCCCTGCAATACCGTTGTGAGCAAGCCTGCCTAATCCCGACCCATATGTACAGTAAAGGGTTATAGGGTTGGGAGCAGGGTGCGTAAATGGACGGGACACATATATATGTATATAGTATGGTAATAAGTTGATTTAGATTATGGTATAGTGTGACCTATGAGTATTGTAGGTTATTAATATGGGTGAACAAGGCCCTCCTCGAGACTTATCTGAATAATAGATCAGTATTTGAGAGCTGTTTGATATGTTGCTCTGAATGTGTACTGGTGAATGGTGAATGAATGGACACCCCTTGCCTGTACTGCATCCGTCCTGAAGACACCGGGAAGGAGAAGATACCAAAGATACATACTGGTGACATGGAAGCTGTCGCTGAAGAAGGATGTGTTACTCAGTGGCAAAGCGGCACGTGTTGGGAAGCATAACATGGTAAGACCACAATGGACTCTTCCATAGGAGCTGTTTCTGCACACGTTGTAAAAATACAACACGTTAAGACATTTAAAGGACTGTTCTATGGATACTGGTTTGGAAACGCATGTCAGGGACACGTTGTAAAAATACAACACGTTAAGACGTTTAAAGGACTGTTCTATGGATACTGGTTTGGAAACGCATGTCAGGGAGGAAACAGTTATGGACTGTTCAATAGGAGCTGGGTCGGAAGAAGGGTGTTATGCGCCTGTTGAGGCGCAAAGCGGCATATGTTGGATTCAATACAAGATACACCCCCCCCCCTTTTACTGGAATAACCAGTTACACCTCATATTGTCATGAGTCTAAGGCCATTGTATGTGATGAATGGCGGCTCCGATCTGGCTGGGCTACACAAAGACTAATTATGGGCTGTCGGAGATCGCAGTTTCAAGATTAGACAGCAGTCGGATTAAGTGCAATTCTGGACAGACGCTGCCCCCCAGAGACCACTTCTGGCAGTACAATCAGAATACATGGAGGCGACTACCAATTGGGCAGGTGGGCGGGCAGTGGGAGGTGCTGTGATTGAGGTGTGATTGACAAAAAGGGTTTGCACACACACCTGATTCTCTTATTCCACCTGGGAGGTCAGCTGCGAGGGTCACCACGATAAGTAGATCATTATATTGTATTTTAACTGTATATTATATCATTGTGCTGTAGCCTTGCTGTATAGTATGTAATTGTGTAACCCCCTTTTAATACACGTTAGCGTTCTTATTTCCTTGGGAAATAAATGAGATTTGATTATTCCTAGCCGTGTGTGATTGCATAATTAACTGGTATTATTCTGATATTAATAGTAGCATGCGCTCATAGTTTTACAGACTGACTAATCTACAGAGACTAAACAAAGTTAATGCATAGAGATGAGATAATATCTAGATTGTAGTAGTATATCATTTTCTACAATTATTATCAAATCCCACACCAATATATTGTACAACATTAATATTACACCTTTCCATCCACTCCAGAAGGGAAGCTTTATTGTCCTTATTCATATAATTAATCCAAGCCTCACTCTCCTCACGTTGTTGTGCATCATTAGAGAATGATCTGCTCTCTCCATGAAGTCAGAGGCTCAACTGATCTCTTTGCCATGCTCTGACTGTAAGAAGCAGATAAAATCCCCAGCATCCTCCATTGGCCATAATCAGTTGGTAGGAGGCTTGCCCCTAGTCCCCTCCAAAAGGCCTGATGGTTTTCTTCCATGCGGATGTCGGTTGGTAGAGCGTTCCATAGCCGTGGTCCTTGGACAGCGAATCTCCGTTCCCCCTTTGATTTGTAGCGGGATTTAGGAATGAGGAGGAGATTTTGATTAGCCGATCGAAGACTGCGATTGGGTATGTAGTGTTTTATTTTCTCGAGAAGGTATTGCAGAGCCCAGTTGGGTCTGTCACAGTATGTCTCTGTGTATTAGGTGGCTTGCCTAGAAAAAATCAGCCTTAACATTTTCAAAATAATGTTTAAACAGATTTTTTTTCCTGTTTTTCAATGGTTTTTTTTTTGAAAATAACCATGAATGTCATAAAAAATCTAATTATATATATATAAAAACTATACAATTAAATATCGGCAGAATCAGTCATTATGCTTTGTATTCCTAGAAGGTAAATATGTTGTATTTCATAATATTATACTGTAAATTCTAACCTTCAAACATCCCTGACATAACTCATAGAACATGTCCTTATTGTGTCATCCTTTGTAACATTTGTTTGGGCCTTCTTTAATAATTTATTATCTACCTAATGTGCCAGCTGTCATGAAAAAATATTAAAAACAGAAAAAAAAACCTCCACAGCTCAGTTGGAAATAATGAACGTGTGTACATTTTATCCGAGTATGGATGTTACTTATATTTTAGATCAGTTACAAGTACTTGCTGTGTCAAAAAATACATACGTTTTTACCAATAGAATGGAAAATTTAGAATATCCATGGAGATAACAAGGTTTTTCTTGAACCCTTTCAACCTGAAAATATGAATATAGCATATATTACGGCTCCATATGGTGTGTAACTATGAAGTAGGTTGCATTTCAGAAAAAGTATTTTTGCTGTGGGGTCTGAGGCATTTAAACAGAGGCGATAGTTAGATATGTATGATATCTGAATATGTATTTATTCAAATTTACACGGTAACACTTCAATGACATAAACAACAAGGTCAAGGTATGTGGGCAATCCACCTATGGCTGTAAAAAGGCTTACAGTACCGGCAGTGCAAAGAAAGAAAATTCTCGGAATCTCCAACATTGCAGTTAATTCTTTCTGACATGTTTTTTGTTTCACGATGAGGAATGCTAAAAAAGATTTTGGTGAACATGACTTCCACGGGCTGAATCAATGTGGCATATCACGCAAGTTAAAACATACCTTGGAGTACTGGTGCTAATGGGAGGTAAGGAGGAAAAGGTGAGCATTGGTGCAGTGGACTGATGATAAATTATGTGATAGTTTATTATAAGAAAGCTGAACTCCTGGCACTAAACATTTAAATTAATTCTTCAATAGCCACAAAGAATATAAATATATAAATACAAACCCAGTATAGATGAGCTGTAGGAGGGGCCCAGCAGGCTCTACCCCTATAGGCTGTCCGTGGAAAACTATGGGTGGGGGTGGATACAAGACCAGTCACCTTGCAGTGTGAAGAGAGAGTAGCACTAACTGGTCTTTATTACAGGAAACCCCTCAATGGAGGCAAAGCTCATTAATAATTGTATGCTACGACAGAGACCTGAGAGAAATAGACAAATATTTATCTGCCCACACTTCATCTTTTAAAATATTTTAAAGAAAGGGTACGATTGTTACAAACATTACAAACAAATGGCAACCACCCCAACCTATAACTGGCCTTTGCAGCAGTGAGCACATGGAAAGGTGACGCATGTCAAAAAACAACAAAGAAAAAATCCCTGCTCACTTACTAGTCAGCCTGCAACAAACCAAAGTGTTCTGTCTAACAGATCACGTTAAGGCCCGGTTCACACTGACGCGACAATCGCTCCGACTTTGCAGCACTTTTAGCATCAGAAGTGGGACCCTAGTTTTACCCCAATTTGTGCAATGGAACGGTTCTAATCGGTGCAACTTGAATCGGTCCGACTTAGAAAAAGGTTCCTGCACTACTTTTAGTCCGACTTTGCCATGACTTGCATTGACTTCTGTTAAAGAAGTCACATGCAAGTTGTGCTGAAGTCACGCTGGGGTCCGACTTCAAAGTCACGCAGGAGTCGCATGACCTTGAAGTCGGGGGCAGTGTGAACCTGGGCTAAAACCAGGGGTTTAGTTTGCACATATTTGCATATACAGTGCCTTGCGAAAGTATTCGGCCCCCTTGAACTTTTCAACCTTTTGCCACATTTCAGGCTTCAAACATAAAGATATAAAATTTAAATTTTTTGTGAAGAATCACCAACAAGTGGGACACAATTGTGAAGTGGAACGAAATCTATTGGATTTTTGAAACTTTTTAAACTAATAAAAAAATGAAAAGTGGGGCGTGCAAAATTATTCGGCCCCCTTGCGTTAATACTTTGTAGAGCCACCTTTTGCTGCGATTACAGCTGCAAGTCACTTGGGGTATGTCTCTATCAGTTTTGCACATCGAGAGACTGAAATTCTTGCCCATTCTTCCTTGCAAAACAGCTCGAGCTCAGTGAGGTTGGATGGAGAGCGTTTGTGAACAGCAGTTTTCAGCTCTTTCCACAGATTCTCGATTGGATTCAGGTCTGGACTTTGACTTGGCCATTCTAACACCTGGATATGTTTATTTGTGAACCATTCCTTTGTAGATTTTGCTGTATGTTTGGGATCATTGTCTTGTTGGAAGATAAATCTCCGTCCCAGTTTCAGGTCTTTTGCAGACTCTAAAAGGTTTTCATCCAGAATGGTCCTGTATTTGACTGCATCCATCTTCCCCTCAATTTTAACCATCTTCCCTGTCCCTGCTGAAGAAAAGCAGGCCCAAACCATGATGCTGCCACCACCATGTTTGACAGTGGGGATGGTGTGTTGAGGGTAATGAGCTGTGTTGCTTTTACGCCAAACATATCGTTTTGCATTGTGGCCAAAAAGTTCGATTTTGGTTTCATCAGACCAGAGCACCTTCTTCCACATGTTTGGTGTGTCTCCCAGGTGGCTTGTGGCAAACTTTAGACAAGACTTTTTATAGATATCTTTGAGAAATGGCTTTCTTCTTGCCACTCTTCCATAAAGGCCAGATTTGTGCAGTGTACGACTGATTGTTGTTCTATGGACAGACTCTCCCACCTCAGCTGTAGTTCTCTGCAGTTCATCCAGAGTGATCATGGGCCTCTTGGCTGCATCTCTGATCAGTCTTCTCCTTGTCTGAGCTGAAAGTTTAGAGGGACAGCCAGGTCTTGGTAGATTTGCAGTGGTCTGATACTCCTTCCATTTCAAAATGATCGCTTGCACAGTGCTCCTTGGGATGTTTAAAGCTTGGGAAATCTTTTTGTATCCAAATCCGGCTTTAAACTTCTCCACAACAGTATTACGGACCTGCCTGGTATGTTCCTTGGTCTTCATGATGCTCTCTGCGCTTTCAACAGAACCCTGAGACTATCACAGAGCAGGTGCATTTAAACAGAGACTTGATTACACACAGGTGGATTCTATTTATCACCATCAGTCATTTAGGACAACATTGGATCATTCAGAGATCCTCGCTGAACTTCTGGAGTGAGTTTGCTGCACTGAAAGTAAAGGGTGCCGAATAATTTTGCACGCACCACTTTTCAGTTTTTTATTTGCTAAAAAAGTTTAAAATATCCAATAGATTTCGTTCCACTTCACAATTGTGTCCCACTTGTTGGTGATTCTTCACAAAAAATTAAAATTTTATATCTTTATGTTTGAAGCCTGAAATGTGGCAAAAGGTTGAAAAGTTCAAGGGGGCCGAATACTTTCGCAAGGCACTGTATATATGCATAAGCTGCACGGCACCCTAGCGTACTGCAGTCCTTACTCCTAAATACATTTTTAAAAGCCTCCAAAGTTGGACCTTTAAGGAGGGGTGGCATACATGCCCTCAATCTGTCCATTATTATATATCTGCTCTAACTAAAAATGTATAGTTAGGACTGTAGATACACTAGGGAATTTTTCTTTTTTTTTTCCTGACAATTGTTAGAAACCATAAGTTTACTATGAGATCTAAACTAAGGAAATAACATTTCAGATAGACTGCAATTACGAAAAACAATAACTTTTATGTTTTAAAATGTTTTTCACAAATCAGACCCAGATAAGTTGATTTACTAATGTAGAACATTTTAACTTTACAAGGTGAACATTTGTACAGCCTAGCGTCTTTTGCAAATAAAGTAAAACTGTGCTCATTGTATAAATCCAATTGTGGACAAAAAAAAAAAAAAGTTTTTTATTTCCCATGTACATAATTGAGTATTCAAAGTGAATATAGCGTTCCCATAAGCCACAACAATATTCTTTACTCCTTTAGAAAATCAAATCCATTCTAAAGTAACTGGTCAATCTTGCTCTGAAATCTGAGATTTTTATAATTCTTTATATTATCTATTCATAAAAATATTTTTTACACCAGAATCTTTATTTTATTTTTTTGAAAGATGTAATTTGTTAGTTCAAATTGGGTTATTTTAACTAACAAACAATATCAACCTTGTACTGAATAAATTCTCAGGCCTTTGCCACAGCCTCCCAAATGCCTGCCACCTTCGATTTGTTGACCATGTCTCGTATGACACTTACACAGCATATACACTGATAAGCTATACCATTATGACCGCCCACCATAATCCATCTAGACATGAATTCCACCTCTGAAGGTATGCTGTAGTATTTGACACCAAGCCATCAGTGACAGATCATTGAAGTCCTGTAAGTTGCAGGGTGGGGCCTCTGTGGATCAGATAAAAATATTTTTTACACCAGAATCTTTATTTTATTTTTTTGAAAGATGCAATTTGTTAGTTCAAATTGGGTTATTTTAACTAACAAACAATATCAACCTTGTACTGAATAAATTCTCAGGCCTTTGCCACAGCCTCCCAAATGCCTGCCACCTTCGATTTGTTGACCATGTCTCGTATGACACTTACACAGCATATACACTGATAAGCTATACCATTATGACCGCCCACCATAATCCATCTAGACATGAACTCCACCTCTGAAGGTATGCTGTAGTATTTGACACCAAGCCATCAGTGACAAATCATTGAAGTCCTGTAAGTTGCAGGGTGGGGCCTCTGTGGATCAGACTTGTTTTCCAGCACCTCCCACATATGCTCAATTGGATTGAGATCTAGAGAATTTGGAGGCCAAGTCAACACCTCAAACTTGTTGTTGGGTTCCTTAAACCGTTCTTAAATTCAGGCCAGGCCAGGCAAGACCAGACCAGGCTTCCTTCGTCCATTGCTCCATGATCCAATTCTGATACTCTAACTTCCTGCACCAGAGCCAATATGGGTAGTAAGAGGAAATCTTCAAATTGAGAGAAAAAATAAGTCTTACAGCTGTCACCGAAAAAGGTGTCCCCATTGGGAGATTTCCCCTATATGTTGTAAGACAACTTACAATTTTTAGATTTTTTTTCACTGCCCGCCCTTGGGATAAGGTTACCAGGACAGAAAGTGAAACTGAGGCTGACCATTGAGTATTCCTTTTTTTTCAATCAGCCAGTGAGTAGATTGAAGAAAGAGTGGATTCCCCCATCCACACAAGCAAAGTGAATGGAGCCATCATCCCCACTGTGATAATGTATTCTGACAGTGGGGACTCCTCTGCTGTCAGAATACACTGATGAGCATGAGTACTGCAGCTGATTGGCTGATTGAGAAAATTTTTCCAACAATCATGCTGCACAGATGTTGATCATTAGATCGACTTCTGTCAAACAGGAATGGCCATAGATGGATCAAGCTTTGGTCAGTCACTGCTGAACAGGACACATTTTGATCCCTCTATAACCAGCTTTATTCTTCATAACAGACACCCAGGCAGAAATAAATCCTTCTAACCCTCCCCATATCTATCAGAAACTGGAAAGAAAAAGTTTTGTCTGGCGTTACCCTTTAAATAATTTTTTTATGGAAATTTACATACAGTGAGAGTGTGTTTTATACATTTGAAACTACCAACTGTAAGTACATTATGTTTGCTGAAATGCAGACTATAAATTAGCATATATGAGCGTTAACTGAATACAAACAAGACCTCACAAAACACCATGTAAATTATTAGAACATGGAAATTGCCAGAAGGGCAGAAGCTTCAAAATGTTCAGCTGAAGAAGCAATAGGAGATTGATCTGGACCCTGCTGTTTTTAAAAGGCTTTTTTTTTTTTTTTTCTTGAATCTTATTATTCTACATAAAAAAGGCAATTGAATAGTTTGGCAATCAGGCACACCTGGTGATATAAATTATAGATAGGAAGTCAGAAAACTTTGTAAAAATGAAGACATTGTGGAATTCAATGTTCCAGCTCCCATATGGTGCAAACAGAAAGCGACTTACTCATAAAGAAAATATCTTGATTTGAAGTTATACTATGTACTAGCAAATGTTTGTCAAATAAAAAAAAAATTTAAATTTAAATGTTTATTACATTTATCAAATGCAATAATTTTCTCTAATGCATTGTATAATTTAAAATTAAGACTTTCCTTTCCTTATTTTTACCTTTGAATAGAGTAAACACATGCTTTCAGAACTGCTACTAAGGCAGTACACCTAGCCCTTTGTACTAGGCCCGGCCCCATCAGTTCCCCTGCAGATTTTGTAAGTCGCCACTTATAAAGAAACGGAGGGTCTATAATTTTTTATCATAGGTGTATTTTAAATGATAGAGACAGAATATCAACCAAAAATCCAGAAAAAAAACACATGATACAAATGTTATAAATTGAGTTGCAGTGGGTAAAGTAGGTACTTGATCCCCAAGCAAAACCACTTGGTGGATAAACCCTTGTTGGCAAGCACAGAGGTAAGACATTTCTTAGTGTTGGTTACCAGGTTTGCACACATCTCAGGAGGGATTTTGGTCCACTCTTTTTTAGAGCTAGTCTCTAAATCCTTAAGGTTCCTTAGCTGTCTCTTGGCAACTTGAAGTATCAGCTCCCGCCCAAGTATTAAGGTCTGGAGACTGGCTAGGCCACTCCATGACCTTAATGTGCTTCTTCTTGAGCCATTCCTTTCTTGCCTTGGTGGTATGTTTTGGGTCATTGTCACGCTAAAAGACCCATCCACGACCCATCTTCAGTGTTCTGGCTGAGGGAAGAAGGTTCTCATCCAACATTTTAAAATACATGGCCCCATCCATTAGCCCCTCAATGCTGCAGAGTCAGTCTGTGCCTTTAGCAGAGAAACAACCTCAGAGCATAATGTTTACACCTTTGTGCATGACTGTAGGGATAGTGTTCCTAGGGTCATAGTCAGCGTTTTTTTTTAAAAACAGCACCAGCGCACAACGCCGCAGCGCTATTCATTTGATATTTTTGAGGGGGGCCTGTCAGGGGGCTGTACTGGCCCCCTGATTTCTAACAGCAGCCCTGCATACTTCCCTAAGCTTTCAATAGAACATCTCCTACCACAGTCATACAGCAATGCATACAAAGGCAATGGCAACATGCAAATACCATAAGGAAGAGATTGCAAGGAAAGATAGCAACACAACAGTTCCTTTAAAGTCAACTTTTTCCCAAAATATAGGATGCATATTTTAAAATCCTTCTGCATTGAAAGACCACTATAGAGAAAAATAATGTGAGCAGAATGAAACTTACAGGGGTTCGGGCAAAAGCAAATAGACCATAAACCTTTATTTTTAAAAGAAAAAAAAAAAACTGTTGCTGTAACTGCTTAAAAAAGTTTTAGGCCGAATTACACTTTAATTCGTTTTTTACATACAGCTGAACTCCGATCTAAACACACATTTGAAATGCATATATGGGAGCTGTTTTACCTAAAAAAGGTTTTATATGTGTCAATCCATGCCTAAATTTACACAGTTCTGCCATATATGACAGTCCTGTCTGACAGGGTAGAAAACCAGATTCTTCTGTACTAAGTATCACTCTGCACTTATCCCCTATCAGCATGTCCGTTGTTATCTTATGAACACTGCAGAAAGCTTCACTCTCTTTCAGCCTGAGCTTTGTTGTTCAGGGATTGTTAAATGCTAATACCACTTCAATTTCAGGTACATACACTACTTGCATTAACAAAAAAAATGATGCTGTATTAATTACTATGGAGGTGAGTTAATATGTGACTATATGAATATCTGTCTGGAGTGTAGCCATCTAAAACTACCCTTTCCATAGAGTTTTCACCCTCTTAACCACTTGACCTCTAGAAGATTTACCCCTCTCCATGACCAGGCCACTTTTTGCGATACAGCACTGAGTTAATTTAACTGACAATTGCATGATCATGCAATGGTGTACCTAAATACAATTTATGTAATTGTTACCCCACAAATAGAGCTTTCTTTTGGTGGTACTTTATCACCATTGTGTTTTTTATTTTTCGCGCTATAAACAAAAAAAGTGACAATTTTGAAAATAAAAATATTTTTACTTTCCTTTATGAAACGCATTCAATAAAAAAAATTGTAAAAAAATCTAATATCTTCATAAATTTAAGCCAATATCTAACATCTACAAACTATGGGATATATACTGGAATATTTTTTTTCTTATACTATTAATGGTGGTGATCAGTGACTTATCGTGGTAGCCAATCAGACACTAACTGACACTTTTAACACTTTGTGGGAACCAGTAACACTAATACAGTGATAAATGCTAAAAATATGCACTGCCACTGTACTAATGACACTGGCTGGGAAGGGGTTAAACATACATGGTTAATCAAAGGGTTAACTGTGTGCCTAGCCAGCGTTTGTGTTTACTATGTGTGCTGCTTTTACTAGGGGAAGATAGGGATTTTAGTTCCTGCTTTACAGGCACATGGAATCCACCCACTTACTCCCTGTCAGAATGGAACTCTGCCTTGTTTACATAGGCAGAGCTCCGTTCGGAGTCTCTGCCCAACGATTGGCAGGTGCCGGCGGACATTGAGTGCCGGCTCCTGAAAAACGGCTTCAACTGTGAATAATCACAGCAGAAGCAGCCCGCAAGGTGCACGCGTGCATGCCCCCTGCAGGTGAAAGTGAAGGATCATATATATATATATATATATACGTGATTCGGCGCAAAACCGCCGCCCTGTAGCAGAAAAAATGCTATAGGTAGGTCAGCAAGTGGTTAAAAAAAAAGGAACATTACCAGCTACAGAACCAAATTTTATTACACTGGTAGATTTTTAAACAAAAATTGATACAAAAATTCTCAGTACAGTGAATATCTTGATGAACGTCATCCGAAACTAGTTAAAAATCCTGTTTGTTTTTAAAGCGGTTCTGCACTGTCTGTAGTGTTTTTCTATCTTTAGTGCAATGCAGTAGATTATGAGATGTAAATCAGGTACTCACGTGTCCCATTTCTGTGACTCTCTGCTGCCGGTTTTCGTCATTTAAAAGTCATTTTTAAAAATCTGTCCTGCTGGTTGCCATCTTGCCTGTGGGCATGTGAACCCACACAGGCACTTCAGATGGCCCAGCATGCACCGCCGTTACTGCGCCGATCTCGCGCGTGCGCAGTAACGGCAAAGAGTAGCACACGTTCCCGGACATCTTCCGAAATCTCGCAAGATTTCGGCACATCTGCCGACATCTCGCGAGATTTCGGAAGATGTGAACGAAATCTCGCGAGATTTCGGAAGATGTGACCGAAATCTCGCGAGATTTCGGAAGATGTCCGCACTGACTCCTGGGATCAATGACACCAGATCCCAGGAGACAGTGCGGCGTGACGACGATCGACGCAGAGACCCCGCCCACTGCCGCAGAGACAGAGGAAAGGAAGTCAGCGATTACAAGGTAAGTGGAAAAAAAAAAAAAAACACACTTCATTTAGTACTCTTTGCCTGATTTGGAAGGCAAAGAGATTTACTAAATGAAATGTGTGCAGAACCGCTTTAACATTTGATTTGGTATAAATGGAGTTTACTGAACAAAAACCACAAGCTCTATTAGAAATGTGTCCCTTCGAAAATAAAATTCTGCTCCTTTGAATTTTCCAATCACTGTGGTCAAAAGCAAATGTTGTAAATTCTACTAGTGTATTGTATTGCCAGCTTTAGCCACAGCAGCATTTTTAAATTGGCATACACTGCCGGCAGCTCTGAATTGGCAGGGGTGTGGATACCAATGACATCATCAAACTGATATAATTACCCTGCAGAAATAGATCACTAACCTATTGTTTGCTGATAACAGCGAGCAAAAGATCACTATTATGCTTAGATAATCTTTTTTTAAAGGTGCACTTTGTGAGGTCCGTTTGACCTGATCTAACCACCCAAATAAGATGTATTTTAGGAAAGAAGAAATAAATTAAGTATAAAAATTCAGTTGAAATAATAATTAAAACATAAACAACATTACTTCCAGTTACCAGCTAACACACTGGGAACTCTAAATGACATTATGCTTATTGCATGAGTGTCAAGTGCTCACTCAATCGTGCAAAATGTCAAAAAAAGATGTCAAGAATTCATATAATGCAGACCTGTCAAAACAGCGCCATTGCACACATTCATAATGTTATCTTGGTGTTATACTAACAGTGTACATAACCAAAATATAAACATCAATGGAAATTCAGAGGGAAGGTAAGAATTGAATAGATGTCATCAGTCTGGGAATAAGAAGCAGGCACACATGCCCCCCTAAAACAGGGTTTCGCGGCCACTCTGTGCAATTCTATTGTCCAAAGCAGGTAAGTATAGACATGTTTGTTATTTAAAAATCCCCTTTGCAATCACTTTAATTAAAAATTAAATAAATAAATAAATTCATTCAATTAAATATAAAGGACTTTTATATCTAGAAAGAATCGTGTTTCCCACTTTCAGACTGATTATTATCCATATGGATTATACTTCACAATCTCATCTTCTATGAATGAATCTATGATTGGAGGACAGATGAATGATTGAAAGGTCAAAAAGCTAGATCAAGAAGACTGGGAGGCAATATGGAGCGTTGCTAGCAAATATTCAATTTGTGTGGTATTTAAAGTAATATTAAACTGGTTTTAAACAAAAATTTAGGATTTATTAAATAAATAAATAATGAATTTACCATTACATTACAGAAATGGAAATATTTGGTTTGCAATTAGCCCCATTTTTTCAAGTGTTTTCCACAATACAACTACTCCAGATACTTATCGGACCTACCCAAAAAGCTTATAACCAAGGCCTTGTTCCCTGCAAGGCTATGTTGTGAGTGTGGTATGGAATCTTAATAATATATATGGGTAATTTAAATTAAGATCTCTGTGGTTTTTTTTTTCAGTGCCTCCAACCTTACGGTAAAATTGTGAACTTTGTTCAGATAATCAGCACATTCCACGATAATTTCCTGAGCTTGTTAAACTATGGGGAATTCTTACAAATGTATAAATATCTCCCAATAAAATTAATAAGTAAATAATTTGGTTTTATTAATTTACAAGTATAATCACACAATTTCATACAGAACCAGGATCTCTGGTGATTAATATTTCATACAGCTTATCAAAAACATTAACACAGCAATACAACTATTTTCTTAATATCTTATAAATAACGCAGGGGAGCCCAAATGGCTATGTTAGAAAAATATTTGCGTTAATCTTGCCTTACATTCAAAAACACAATATCCTCTGTCGAAGGAATACAAAGTATGTCTCGCGGAGTCAACAGATAGATATTGTCAATTTGAAAGAAGTATTAATCCAACAGAGCTACTAGATTGAATGGGGGAATAAATACTTTCCCTGGGACCACAGTAGCCTAAATTGTTGTAATACAGGTCTATGCCTAAATTCACCCAGGCACAGCTTCAACACACACAGCCTAGACAATTAATGTGTGAAAATTATTAATTATAAACTACCCTACACAATTTACATTATAAGGTTAAAACATAAACTGTAAAATACAATCCCTACAATTTTGAGAGGAAAAGGTTAATTAATATCAGTATGGTCTGGATCTTAGTAACAGGAAAAGGGGAACATATCCGACAAATTATAAGTACGTTCGATTAGTTCCAGTAGAAAAGTCCAGTAAGATGGGGAGTGGTCAAATATCAACAGGCTTCTCGTTTGTCTACAGAGTTTATCTGGCGTGTGGGTCTGCAGTCCTCTCTCTATGGCGCTCACATACTTTATACCATCTGGGACAATGAGCTCATAAAATTATAATAATAAGATTTGACTTATTCTCCATTGGTTGGAAAACTCTAATGATTTACCTGGTGAGCTCAGATAATATCACCTTCAACCACTAGGTGTGTCTGAGGGCAGAAAAATGTGTTCTGAATTATTTAATTAAAAAAAAAACTATGGTCTCTTTCATAATTGGTATCTGCCTGTATATTGGGGCTGATGAATATATATCTATACTATTCAGGGATTCCAGCAACCGGTACAATATACAATACACTTATCTTGGAACAACACATGCTATATGGGTATTTTCATGTAGATGTGGTCAGGATTTATATGTCTTTTATAACCATGATGGGGATCTTAAAACAATTCTTAATTTGTTCTATATCAAAATATCATATTTCTACCTTATGACAGAGTACCCATTGGGCCAGTGGATACTAAAATCATAGTTGTATTTGTGACCTGGAATCTAATATAGAATTTTAATTACTTATAATCACATGTATTTAAAATACCACATATATAGACATGATTTAAATGTTTTCCTAAAGTGTTGAAATGAACCTTGGGCATTCTTAATGAAGATTTAGATAAGGGTTTAGCTGTACGAACAATGATATGATTTTCAATAAACAATTGTTCTATCCATATAACAATGTAATAATTCCTTTTAGGCATTTTTAGACACATATTCATTATAGACTGTCCATATATTTGTGACTGGTGTCGTTCTGGTGTATCATTAACCTTGTATCTCAGCCATTGTCTGGGGAAAAGAGTCAACATTGGGTTCTTACTAGGGAGGCGATCTCACCCTTTGAAACAATGGGGTTATTTACTCTAGCTTTTCCTTTAATCAAAGGCTTTGTTATCTGTATCTTAGAACACAATTTTGACCATTGCCAGCTGATTTTGTGTAAGGTGGCACCATTGTTCAGGTTATTCTGTTTCAATATAAGTTTTGTATCTTGACCTTAGCTCTCCACTGTATAGGATAATTTAATCAGCCTTTTCTGTTGGGGGGGATGCTCTCCTGGAGTGACGACTCCTCAGCTGAAGGCTACATGAAAAATATAATTTTTTGATGCATCTCGGCCATGACAGCTATTAGACCTGAGGCCCCTGATCGAGACCCTATTAGTGTAAAAAGTATTTTTACATATCACTTATTGTCATAGTTATACATTATTGTTTATGACCTTAAAGCGGTTGCAACTCTGTTGCTTTAAAGCACGATAAACAGCATAGTGCTTCTGCAGTGTCATTTGTCCCTCTCTATGCTGTAAAATACCTGGTTGATCCTGCCTGTTCCTGTGCCCCCCTAGGTGTGTTAACCACAGTAATCATGGACGCTGATCCATGATACCGTGGTCAGTTTATGTGCCTCCATCATCACAAAGTCTCCCCCCTTCCTTCCCGCCTGTCAGCTAGGGAGTCTGTGTGTGAATCAACTCCTCCCTGCCCCTCTCCTCCTGCGGCTGTAAAGTCATTGAGCATAATTACCGGTATATCCTCTGTTATAGCAAGATATACAGTTCAGTGTCTGTGTTTTTTTTTTATTATGTAGCTAAATACCTTATTTCACGCGCCACTGTGCGGTCATGTGACCGCAATGAATGGAGGGGGCAAAGCTATTAATCATCTGCCTGTCCTCGATTCTTATAGCCTGTTTCATTCGTAGAAGCTGTAATATGTGAAATTATGTGCAGTGCTCAAAACATGGAAATACATATGTATACAAACTAATTTACACTGTGCAATGACCACGGAAACTAATAATAATGACAATGAGATGTGAAATTCACACCCAAACTAAAGTCAATGTGCCCTCATACAAAAGTTGTTTTAAAACATAAACATAGTAGTCTTTAAATAAACGGTGAACACAAATTGTGTAAATAGAAGTGGGATTCCACGTGACATCAATGTTGAGGTGAGGCGACAGACAATAGAACCACCATTGGTTAGTGAGGAGGCTTACCGGAGTGAGAGGACTCAAATTGGCATATGCTCAGTGAGTCAACATGGCTTATGGTGCAACCACCAAAATATGGGACCTCCATGTCTGAGTTCCAGATGAAGTTGTAAGGCAATCCAATTGGTCAAGTGATGTCACCAGGAAGCGGTCTTCAGAAGCAGCCAACTTGTCAGACCAAATCCTCTCAAGTGTTCAGAATAGCATGACCAAAAAAGAAAATTATCCATATAGTGTGAATAATAAATTATATATAATTGTATAAATGATTAAAAGTAAAATTTATTAAAAGAAAATTGGAAACGTTCACATTTAAAAAGTGGATCAAGAGCTTCAAATTGAAGTTTTTGGGTAATGCAATGACATCAGCAGGGCTTGTTCCGACACGTTTCATCTAAAGAGACATCTTCTGGGGCACATAATTTAATTTTTTACTTATTCCTTGATTTACATCTGTCTTAGTGTTGTGCTGGCTGCTACTAGATATATGTCAGCGCGATAGACAACAATTCTTTCTATTTGTAGAAGCTGTAATATGGCTTGTATGAATGGAGCAACTGAACAGAAAAGGCAGGCATAGTGGGGCATAGTGATGAGAGCCCGTGACAGGCCTTTAGTTGTGAAAAGTGTTTACAGGTAGTTGGTGTGGCACTGTTCTGTTGGTTTAAAATGCGTGGTGCCCTTTAACCGCTTTAATACCAGCCATTCGTCATTATACTGAGGCAGGTTGGCTCTCCTGGGAAAATCATTATAGGTGTACGTCACTTGCTTTAAGAGCGATAGGCACGACGCCAGAGCTGCTGCGTGTGGCTGGCGGCTGCAATGTCCGCCGGCCACCCGCAATTGTTCCACAGAGCCAGACAGTTCTGACATGGGAGGAGAGACAGATCTGCTGTTCCTAGTGATTAGGTCAGTCAGTCCCATCCCCCCACAGTTAGAAACACCTCCCAGGGAACACATTTAACCTCTTGATCGCCCCCTAGTTTTAACCCCTTCCCTATCAGTGACATTTACACAGTAATCAGTGCATTTTTATATCACTGATCGCTGTATAACTGTCAGTGGTCCCAAAAATTTCTCAAAAGTGTCCAATCTGTCCGCCCCAATGTCATAGCACTGCTAAAAATCGCCGCAATTACTAGTAAAGAAAAAAATTTATAATAAAAATGCCATAAATCCCTTATTTTGTAGACGCTATAACTTTTGCGCAAACCAATCAATATTAGACATGTGCATTAGTTTTTGTCCGAATGCATTTTCGTCCAAATTTCGGGTATTTTCGTTATCGTTTTAACAAATGATAACGAACGTGCAGAATCCGAAAACCGAAATATCCGACATAAGCAAATGCTTTATTTTCATTTCCGTTGCAACAGTTCGATATAGATAGGAGATTCGACATGACGCTGACAATAGTGATCTGTGTCCATCGAATCTGTGGTCGAATGTGCCTAACCTTAGCTCTTTTAGTTCAAGATTATTCTACATAGAGAGAAAAGATTCAACGTTATAGAGACAATAGCAAAAAAGGTTGAATGTGCCTAACCTAACTCTATTAGTCCAAGATTATTCGACATAGAGAGAAAAGATTGGACATGAAGATTCGATTGGAAATGTACGATTGCGGCATCGTACAGTTTAGCTGCTCTGTCGAAACTTCTTAGAACATTTGACAGACACCATAAGCCTTTAATGACAGATTCAAACTTAATTATTTTGGATTTTCGGACGAATGCATTTTTTAACGAAATAAGTAAAAACTAATTTCGGGAGTAACTAAATTAATAAATTTTTCGTACGAAAACAAAATTCCGAAACAAAATATTTCAGTGTGCACATGTCTAAACAATATACGCTAATTGAGATTTTTTTTCTTCTTTTACAAAAAATTTGTAGAAGAATATATATTGGCCTAAACTGATGAAGAATTTTTTTTTTTTGGGCGATATTTATTATAGCAAAAAGTAAATTTTTTTAAATGTTTTTTTCAAAATTGTCGCTCTTTTTTTGCTTATTGCGCAAAAAATAAAAAATGCAGAGGTGATAAAAATACCACCAAAAGAAAGCTCTATTTGTGGGGGGAAAAAGGACATCAATTTTGTTTGGGTACAACGTTGCAGGACCACGCAATTTTCAGTTAAAGTGACGCAGTACCGTATCACAAAAAATGGCCTAGTCATTAACCACTTGCCGCCCGACATATAGCAAAATGACGGAGGCAAAGTGGTTTCAATATCGTAACCGGACATCATATGACGTCTTCAGGATATTATTGTTGCAGTGTGTCAGTCTGACACACCGCAACTCTGATCTAGGTAAAGAGTCTCTGACGGAGACGCTTTACCACGTGATCAGCCGTGTCCAATCACAGCTGATCACAATGTAAACAGGAAGAGCCGCTGATCGGCTTTTCCTCACTCGTGTCTGTCAGACGCGAGTAGAGGAGAGCCAATCGGCTGCTCCTCTGACAGGAGGATGCCCACACTGGACCACCAGGGATGCCACCAAACCACCAGGGATGCCCAACACCAGGTATGCCACCCTAGACCACCAGGGATGCAAATCAGTGCCCACAATAGATGCCAATCAGTGCCCACAATGGGCATCACTGATTGGCAGGCATTATTGTTTGGCACTGATGAGGTGGCATTGATGGGCACTGATGATAGGCACTAATATACGGCACTGATGGGGCACTGATAGGTGGCACTGATAGGTGGCACTGATATGCAGCATGGATGGGCGCTGATAGGCGGCACAGAGGGGCACGGATAGGTGGCACAGATGGGCACTGATAGGCATCACTGATGGGCACTGATAGGTGGCACGGATGGACACTGATAGGTGGCACTGATGTACTGTAATGTATTGTACTGATGGCATCCATCAGTACAATACATTACAGTACATCAGTGCCACCTATCAGTGTCCATCCATGCCTATCCGTGCCACCTATCAGTGCCCATCAGTGATGCCTATCAGTGCCCATCTGTGCCACCTATCCATGCCCCTCTGTGCCGCCTATCAGCGCCCATCCATGCTGCATATCAGTGCCACCTATCAGTGCCCCATCAGTGCCGTATATTAGTGCCCATCATCAGTGCCCATCAATGCCACCTCATCAGTGCCACCTCCTCGGTGCCCATCAGTGCCGCCTTATCAATGCCCATCAGTGAAGCCCCATCAGTGCCCATCAGTGAAGAAGAAAACGTACTTATTTACAAAGATTTGTAACTGAAACAAAAAACAAAACATTTATTTTTCAAAATTTTCTGACTTTTTTTTATTTGTTTAGCAGAAAATAAAAATCTCAGAGGTGATCACATACCACCAAAAGAAAGCTCTATTTGTGGGAATAAAATTATACAAATTTAGTTTGGGTACAGTGTAGCATGACCGTGCAATTGTCATTCAAAATGCGACAGAGCTGAAAGCTGAAAATTGGTCTGGGCAGAAAGGTGTATAAGTGCCCGGTATTGAAGTGGTTAAGGAGGCAAATTCTTCCGGTCCTTAAGTGGTTAAGTAAATATCTGGTATTTGGTTTGTTTCGTTTTTATACCTCAAAGAACTTTTTTATTTTTTTTTGAACTTGCTCTTATTAATGAGATTATAAAGTGACAGGTGCTCTTAATTGATCAAAAGTAAATTAAGGAGTTTTTTTATTTTGCACAGCAAAGGTTTATCAAATTGTCGGCGATTTGTTTAAAGAGCACCTGTCATTTTAAAAAATGTATTAACTAAATAATTTACCGGTTATGAAAATAACCAAAGTTGTTTACCCAAGGATATTTTCTGTAAAGTTCATCAATTTTTTATGATTTTATTCATTTATTTTTGCTCATCTAAGAGCATCTGTCAATTTATAATAAAATAAACAAGAACTTTGAGGTATAAAAACTAAACTAATCAAACAGCACATTTACTTAAAGGGCACCACACATTTTAAACCAACAGAACAGTGCCACACCTACTACTGGTAAACGCTTTTCATTTAAGACCCTACCCAATCAGGTAGTTGTACCAGTAAGAGCAGCAGTTCTTACATATTCTTAGAAATATAAACCAACAGCCATTTGCGTGGAATCAGCATAGTTTTTATAGGTCTTTAGTTGTATTGCCCACCGCTGCTGTAATCTTTTAGTGCGAGAGGGTGGGGGGGACAGATATTAAGGAATTCTACTAACAGAACAGGCATCCAGGCATCAGCACAAGGGACACACACTACTGGTTGTAAGTTATGTCCTTTGTGCTGATTTTAATTTTTTTATTTTAACTACACTTAGGCCTTAAAGCAGGAATCGGTAAATGGTGGACCGCGGGCCACATCCGGACCGAGGCACTGTTCCTCCCCTGCCTGCCGCGATCCAGCCATTTAAGAGCCGGTTCTCCCCCTCAACCATCGCCACCGTTGACATCCCCACAGGCTGCTATCGTCATCAGGAGGCAAGACAGTTCTGCAAGAGGGCAGAGCTGCAAAGTTAACTTTTCAAGTTAAGCAGTAGGTGATTGGTGGCTAGGAGTTCCTAGCAACCAATCACAAGCTGATTAACAGAACAATTTGTGCAGCTCCTGTGCTCCATTCAGAACTGTCCTGGCTTCTGACATCAGCTCTAGACCTGCTGTGTCTGCCATGCTCAGCCCTGTGTAAGGTAAGACAGGGGAGAGGACTATCAGAGGACAGGAATATAAAGGAGTGGGGGGTGATATGAAGGGGGGTTGATACTGTACGAAAGAGGACTGTAATGTAAAAGGAATACTGGGATGATTGATTGATTGTGAAGGAATGTAATGAACATAATGATAATCAGAAAATGTCTATTTTCTTACGTGTATACATGATTCTATGCAACTCCTTACTTTGTTATATAGTATACAGCTTAGCTTTGCTTCGGAACTAAGATGGCGCCTGCATCCTGCCAACTACGCCCTGCAGATGTGAGGAAGTAAAGAGAGAATAAACGACAACCAAGCTTTAAGCATCAAGTTCCTGCATTCTTCCTGTATTTCTGCCACTAAGATGTACCTTTTAGATTATGACCACATTTACATAGTAGTGACGTATACTCTATTGTTCTTTGTGTATAAAATTTTGGGCACCGCCCTGCAATAAAGGGAGATAAGGAAGTAATTGAAATGAGCAGACGTTAGTGTGATTACTCCCGGTGTGCAGGTACATCCACACTTCATAATTAGGAGCAGCGGCAGACATCTAACCTGAGCCTGATTGCGGCTCTGATCCTTCACAATAGGACAGTAATGTGAAAGAGGAGGGAGTGATATAAAGGTGGACTGAGGAGAGGGATGTGAAGGGGAAGGGGGTCATATAAAGGGGGGTGATGTGCAGGGGGGACTGAAATAACTGATGTATTAATGGGATTATGATGTGAAGGATTAAGGATCTGGGGTTACGTTTACACCATTGCAGCCTGTGTTGTGCATGTAGGCAGCCCATTCATTTCAATGGGCTGCTTTACATGCATAAACACAGAAAAAATAAGTTCCTGACCCTATTTTGAATTGCGCCACGCTGAGCTGCATGGTGATGCGTTTGCCAATGGGCGGAGTTGCTATTATTAAATCAGACATGCTATTCGGAACTCTGCAGGAATACAATTTTACTGACTGGACCTCTGTGGATTTAAATTCAATACCCCTGCTGTAAAACATTGCACCAGTAATCTGCAGATCTCTGTTGCCATGCAGGTCACCTGTAGACCTGTGAGTGTATCTGCTTCCTCGTACCTTGTACAAGAAAGCTGATACATGGTGACTGAAAGAAAGAATGAACTACCACGACGCTCACAGCACTGTGGTAGTTCACTGAAAACTACAAGCCAACATTTGCAAAGGCTTCCGGACCTTGTAGTTTTTCCATTTATAGAGCGCTGTAAATGAGTGAGGCGGGCAGGTGGGTGGAGCCCCACACGGCCATGTTTTTTAAAAATGATGACAGCTACAGTAACTGGTGGAGAAAAACCCCTGCTAGCTGGCACAGTGGTGAACAGGGAGGTGCGTATAACGAAGGCACCCGGTGACCCCGCCCCCCCTCTGACGTCATGGGGAAAGCCATAGGGAATTCCACATGACGTCCCGTGCGTCAGAGGGGGCGGGGTCACCAGGTGCCTTCGTTATAAAAGACCTGTCACCCGGAGCGAAGCCTCACAGAGCGGGGACCCCAAAATATTAGCCGCGTTAACGATTCGTAACGATTCGTAAATTCGTAAAAAAAAATTTTGTTATGTAAAAAAAAAAATTCGTACTACAGATTCGTAAATTCGTACGAATTTCGAAAAATTCGTCCGAATATGGGTGTAACATGTAACATGTTATGAAAGGTGAACTTATCCTTTAAATAGTGAATGTGTATGGGTTATCTTTTAAGAATAAGGATATCATTTAGGATATAATTTAGTGTTACTTTAATGTGTTTTACTTTAATGAAAATCAGCATTAAATATTATTTAATTGGAATCATACTCAATTAATATACAATATACAATTTTTGCATTCAATTAACCCTGCTAAGTCCCCACATAGCCAGTGATGTAACTCTCCCTCTGGTTCCATGTTTCATATATATTGGACATGCCAGTATGTCCTTTTTGGAAGACAGTCCATATTTTACTTGGAAAATGAACAAGTATATATGTATCTTTAATCCCTTACTCTATCTATTTCTGACTTCCCTTTCTGCATTTAGGTAAATATTTAAAGATATTAATAACCCGTGTCCTAAGAGTGGCATGGTGCCTAATTGCTTTGCAATGGAAACAACCATTTCCCCTTTCTAAAACAGATCTTTACAAGCCTATTAAAGAAGTAAAAACCATGGAATATCTTACAGCCTGACTGAACAACCCTATTAACCTTTATGAATCTGTTTGGTAACCATCAAAATAATTAGAGGACTCCATTTCCAAGAAATAGCTTTAAAGTAGTGCCTTTTAGCTTTACATTAGCCAGGGTTGTAGGGACCTTGGCAGGATGTATATACAGGAGGCTGAGGAATTCTCTTTTATTTTTCTGGCTTAACTAACTCTATATTATTTATTTTGTTCAATTACTAAGAGTTCATTGCATCTTTTTCTAGTTACTTATATTCATTCTTATCCTCATGTTCAGAGTGGATAGTTTGAGATTTCTAAACATGTTAGCTAAAAGACACAATTCTAGGAGAGAGAGAGAGAGAGAGAGAGAGAGAAAATAACTAGCTAACCAGCGTCACCCGTGACTCTAATACGGTGATCACTGATGACAGGGGGTGATCAAGGGGTTAAACCTTTATTAGGGGGGTCCCTAGACCTATCTGGGCCTACCACTAAGTACCCTAACACTGATTGTCACAAATGGCACCAGTACAATGATCAAAAAAAATGAACACTGCACTGGGTGACACAGTGACAGGGAGTGAAGGGGTTAACTGGGGGGGGGGGGGGGGTGACAAGTGTGCCTACATGTACTGTGTCAATGTAGGGTTGGTGCAACTTACTGTGAGATGTCTTCTCTCCTCTCTTTGGAACGGACAGAGGCAGGGGAGGATTTAATTTGCCAGAACCGATCACCAGGTCCAGGCCAGAAATCATTGGCTGGGGACTGATCGGTTCTAAAGCAAATCCAAACGTAGCAGCCACTGTACAGCTAAGACGCTTCGCCCAGCTGAGCCAACCTGCCGCAGTATAATATAATGTGTAGAAGCTGGAGCGAATTTCACTTGTTCTGTCTGTTTAGGCCTCATGTACAAGGGGCAGTTGAAAACCTCCTTTGAACGCTGGAAACTGACAGCTGATAAACGACAGTGAAAAACCTCTGTTAATTAACAGCTTTTACATAATGAGTTTTAGCAGCAGTATCAGCATTTGAGGTTATAAGCTTTTTTAAAGATAACCTCTGGAGACCCTCCCAAATGTCCTCAATGCAGGAGAAACATGTAAATTGTTAACAATTTCATCAATTCTATGAGAAGAGAGAGCAGTGTGCTTAAACTATGGATGCTCTCTCTTGCGCTGTGCCAATTCCTCTCTCTCTGTCTGTGCCTGTCTTTCTCTCTCTCTGCCTGTCTCTCTCTCTCTGCCTGTCTCTCTCTCTGCCTGTCTCTGCCTCTCTCTCTCCCACTGTCTCTCTCTCCCCCCTCTTTCTTTCTCTATGCCTGTCTCTCTCTCTGGCTGCCCCCCTCTCTGCCTTTCTCTCTCTGCCTTTCTCTCTCTCTTTCTGCCTGTCTCTCTCTCTGCCTCTCTCTCTGCCTACCTCTCTCTCTCTGCCTGCCTGTCTCTCTCTGCCTGCCTGTCTCTCTCTCTCCTCCTCTCTCTGCCTGTCTCTCTCTCTCTGCCTGTGTTTCTCTCTCTGCCTGTGTGTGTGTGTCTCTCTCTGCCTGTCTCTTTCTCTACCTGTCTGTCTCACCCTCTTCCACCCCCCCCCCCCTTGCAGGCAACAGCATGTGGTGAAAATTGTGTTTCTCACATATCTTACATGTTCCTCTTTAGGAATGCTTATAAACGAAAACATATCTAAACTTAGGTTACAGCTTTTACATGAGTTTACAAGCAGTTACAAGCATTTGGTATTTCAAATGCTTCTGAACGCCTGTCCTGAACCCATTTTTTGGCGTTCCAAAAAATGCTCAACTGCCTAGAAACGACTGTAAACGACCCTGTGTACATGTACTGATAAGATAGCATAGAGGAGAGTTCAGGGTCAGGTGAAAAAACTGCTCCTAAATGTCTGTTTACCAGCAGCAGTGTACATGAGGCTAGAGGACTGAGAAAAGCTGACTTTGCTGTATTGTAAGTGCTTCATGGTCTCTTTCAAGAAATTCCTTGTTCTACACTGTTCCTTGTTCTACAACAGTGGTCAGCAACCTACGGACCCGCTGCCACTAAATGTCCGGCCCTTCAGTGCACGTGATGAATACACGTACACCCGGCCCGTGGGCATTTTTTGTAGAGCCGGCAGTTGGCTTTCTTGGGATAACAACCGATGCAGCTAAGAAGCCACTCAGCTGTTATCCCAAGCAGCGGGAGGGGATGTCCCCCCCTCCTGCCGCCAACAGTCTGTTGGAGCTAAATCTTGTGATTTGTTGCTGGCCTTTTCATATCAGATTTTCTAGCTTTTGGTAAAAAAGGACATGGGTAGCTGTGCACTGCCGTGGGGGACATTTACCAATGCAAAAATAAAAATGTTCATACAGAAGCGGATATAAGCAGGATTCTACCTTGCTGGAAGTTCCAGAAAAGAGCAGCTAAAAAAAGTGTAAACTGCCATTTACATATTTTTGGTATGCTATGTGAATGATGCACCTGTAGGATGTACTTTAGCAAAAATGACATTAAAAAAAAATGTTGCTGCTCAATGGCAGTTTCTTCTCCACTGACTTCTGTTAGTAAGCCAGCGGCCAGGGAACCATATTTGCTCAATGACATTACCTGACCTGGGATACTTGCCAGCTTGTATACAATGGGACACAAGCCACCAATAATGAATGACTTCTGAGTGAGGGCACCAGAGATTCAGAGGGAAGAACGGGCCAAATCTGCTAAAACAGATAGAGTTCGGGTCAAATTCACTAAGGACCTAAACATGAAGATCATCCCTAATCTTCAGCTATCTGTTCATCTCATCAGGAGGTGGAAAGCTGTTCTTGTATATGTACAAATTAGCACAGTCTGCATTGAATCTATCAGGGATCACCTTGTACATCTCTAGCTATAACAAGAGTGGTCGATTGAAAAACAAGTTCATTTCCTAGTAATCAGAGTTCTTTTAAAAACCATGACATCCACAAAAATGACTGTAATAACTCTATTTAATAAAAGCATAGTGATCTGTTTCATTAACATTTGCTCAAAATGCTACCCACATTACTTAGCCTTGTACATATTTCCTCCTAATGTCATGTTATCAATTGGACCATTTGCTCGGCATGGCAATGAAGTCTAACAATACGGAAGCAAAATGAGGTGTCACCCATAGCTTGCCTGCAAAGATTGCATATTCTTCCCTTTCTTAAAATTAGAACTTAATTGCACTTCCAACAATTTCATTGCAGCAGCACCCGGGAAAGTATATCCCTTCCATTTCGAGGTTGAAACAAAATTATGAAGTGTGAAATGGAAGTGCCAAAATGAGAGATGCACAATGCAAGGCATCACTTAACAACTCCAAATACTGCGTGAGGACAACAGGCATTTAAATGGCAAGAGATAATGCGAAGGGCTTTGGAAGCTGCCTGAATTATTCTCTAAGTAGGTCGTTAAGTTGTCATAAAAATATTATGCTAGAAGAAAAAGCTTGATGCATCAATAAGACACATACAATAAATAGGAAAAGGAAATAAATATGTATAATAATACCATCCATTTTAATGCACAGCTAATAACTGACCATATGAATAAATATTGCAAGAAAAGGAAAGATTTCATTTTCTATAGAGCTGTATCTATTAAACATAACTAAGCTAGCCTAACTTAAGAACAACTAGAATTCATATACAATACTTTACCCCTCTCTATTCAGGGTATTTAGAGCCATATAATCTCTCTGCTGGCAGAGGATTATGCTTGCCCCTGTTCTGTTTAGTTTTTCCATTTTAGTTGAAACTGTAGGAAAAGTGTTGTGTATATTGAGTATATAAAAAGTTAAACTATATACAAATATATCATATATTAAACCCTCACATATATCTCGTGAAGCAACTAGCCTCAGATGATAGACAGGTATGAAACAAATCTCCCTACATAAGTTTTACATGTATATCTGCTGTCTTTCCCTTTCTACATTCTTTAGAAAGTGCACAGCATGTTAGAATTTTTTTTCCTGTTTCAGCAGTGGGAGGCGAGTCTGGGCATACACTGTGTGTAAGCTGATTGGAGGAAAGGCACACACCTCTCCTTCACATAGGCAGAGGAAGGAAAAAACGTGCAGAGCTGTGCTGTGAATAGACCAGCTCTCTGCTTATCCATCTTTAAGCTCCCTCCCCGACACACATTTCCAGCTGCTTTTATCACCTGTGTCGGAAAACTTGTCAGAAGTTCTAATGCTGATAACACAGGAACGGAGCAGCAGAAATACACGGAACTTAGGGCTTTGGAGAGAGATAAGTAAATATTGCAGATACAGTTGTGCTCATAAGTTTACATACCCTGGCAGAATTTATGATTTATTGGCTATGTTTCAGAGAATATGAATAACACAAAAACATTTCTTTCACTCATGGTTAGTGTTTGGCTGAAGCCGTTTATTATCAATCAACTGTATTTACTCTTTTTAAATCATAATGACAACAGAAACTACCCAAATGACCCTGATCAAAAGTTTTACATACCCTGGTGATTTTGGCCTGATAACGTGCACACAAGTTGACATAAAAGGGTTTGAATGGCTATTAAAGGTAACCGTCCTCACCTGTGATCTGTTTTCTTGTAATTAGTGTGTTTTTATAAAAGGTCAATTCGTTTCTGGACTCCTGACAGACCCTTGCATCTTTCATCCAGTGCTGAACTGACATTTCTGGATGGGGAAAGCAAAAGAATTGTCAAAGGATCTGCGGGAAAAGGTAGTTGGACTGTATAAAACAGGAAAGGGATATAAAAAGATATCCAAGAAATTGAGAATGCCACTTAGCAGTGTTTAAACTCTAATCAAGAAGTGGAAAATGAGGGGTTCTGTTGAAACCAAACCACGGTCAGGTAGACCAACTAAAATTTCAACTGCCAGGAAAAAATTGTTCGGGATGCTAAGAAAAACCAACAAATAATTTCAGGTGAAATACAGGACTCTCTGAAAACATGTGGTGTCACTGTTTCAAGATGCACAATAAGAAGGCACTTGAAGAAAGATGGAGTGCATGGTCGAGTCGCCAGAAGAAAGCCATTACTAAGAAAATGCCACAAAGTATCCTACTTACAATACGCCAAACAGCACAGAGACAAGCCTCAAACCTTCTGGCACAAAGTCATTTGGAGTGATGAGACCAAAATTTAGCTTTTTGCCCACAACCGTAAACGCTACATTTGGAGAGGAGTCAACAAGGCCTATGATGAAAGGTACACCATTCCTACTGTGAAACACGGAGGTGGATCACTGATGTTTTGGGAATGTGTGAGTACAAGGCACAGGAAATTTGGTCAAAATTGTTGGCAAGATGAATGCAGTATGTTATCAAAAAATACTGGAGGAACATTTGCATTTATCAGCCAGGAAGCTGCACATGGGACATCTTTGGACATTCCAACATGACAAATGATCCAAAACACAAGGCCAAGTCGACCTGTCATTGGCTACAGCAGAATAAAGTGAAGGTTCTGGAGTGGCTAACTTAATCTCCTGACCTCAATGTCATTGAGCCACTTTGGGGAGATCTCAAATGTGCCGTTCATGCAAGACAGCCCAAGAATTTACAGGAACTGGAGGCTTTTTACCAAGAGGAATGGGCAGCTTTACCATCTGAGAAGATAAATAGCCTCATCCACAATTACCACAAAATACTTCAAACTGGCAAATGTAAACTTTTGATCAGGGTAATTTGGGTAGTTTCTGTTGCCATTATGATTTAAAAAGAGTAAACACAGTTGATTGATAATTAATGGCTTCAGTCAAACACTAACCATGAGTGAAAGAAAAGTTTTGTGTTATCATTCATATACTCTGAAAAATGGCCAAGAAATCATAAATTCTGCCAGGGTATGTAAACTTATGAGCACAACTGTATATGTACCCAGCTCAGATTTCATGAATGGGGTTTGCAACCACTTTAAGGCTGAACTCCAGGCAAACAGCTAAGTACATAGATGAAATGCATATAAAGGAGCTATTTTACTTGCCAAAGGATTTGCATTTCTGTCAATCCAGTCCAGAGAGTTGCATGTATCTGTCACAAAGCACATCCCTGTCTATCTACTGAAGTAAAAGAACGCTTACAGGTCTTCTCCCTCCCCCAGCCAGTGACTGGAGAGTAAAAAAAGAGAATTAGCAAACTCATGAACTCATATCTCACTCTAATTTCTTCTTCTATAGGCATAATTCATGTTAGACTCTCTGTACAACTAATTGGCTCCTTGTGCTGCTTCTTTCTCATCCAGTTTGAGCCCTGCTGTACAAGGGATGGGACGAGGCTAATATCAAGGCATATTCCTACACCTACAAAACTTGCATTTTAACCACTTCTGGACCACCCCCTGTCGATATAACTCTGTATTTTCTTCAATGGCGGGTGGTCCGCTTTAAGATAAAAGCCTGCAGTGGATTCACCACAAGATCACTTTTACTTGCGGCAGGAGAGGTGACCACCCCCTCCCGCTGGGTCCCGGTCGTCTCCGCCGCCTACCGGCTCTGTCAGTAGCGATGTTTTCCCTTGCTTGGCAAGAAGTCAAGTGAGGGAATGATGGCCCCTACTAGACTCGATGACAGGAGTGACGTCAAACATCACTTCCGCCCCCAACGGCCTTAAAGGGATAATTTTTTTTTAAATTAAATTTTTATATCGCTTTTAAGTGTAAACGTGAGATCTGAGGTCTTTTTGACCACATTAACCACTCCAAATACAATTTTTAGAATCCCCCCCCCCCCCCCACAAATAGAGCTTTCTTTTGGTGGTATTTGAGCACCTCTTCGGTTTTTAAAGAAATACCGCCAAAAGAAAGCTCTATTTGTCAGGGGAAAAAAATTATAAAAATTGTATTTGGGTACAGTGTTGCATGACCACGCAATTGTCATTCAAAATTTTACAGCGGGGAAAGCTGAAAATTGGGCTGGGCAGGAAGGGGGTGAAAATACTCTGTATTTAAGTGGTTAATGTGGTCAAAAAGACCTCAGATCTCACATTTACACTTAAAAACTATATAAAAATGTAAAACAAAAAAAGAGCGTAAATTTTGAAAAAAACACAATATCTTTTACTTTTTGCTATAATAAATACCTCTGCGCAAATACGGTGTGACACTGTTGCAACTACCGCCAGTTTATTCTCTAGGGTGTCTGATAAATAAAAAATATAAAAAAAAATATATATATATATAATGCATAAAAAAAAAAAAAGATTTTAACTTGTAAATAACAGGTGTCAAAAATAGGCCTGGTCCTTAAAGAAGAAGTAAAGCCTCTGAAAAAAAAAATACACCCTACAAGACAAAGGCATAATGAGCTAGTATGCATAGCATACTAGCTCATTATGCATTACTTACCTGAGATCGAAGCCCCTGCAGCGGCCCTCGTTTGCCTCATCTGACGCCGCCATCTATTCTGGAGTGACTTCCGGGTATCGCGGCTCCGGCTCTGTGACTGGCCGGAGCCGCGATGATGTCACTTCCGCGCATGCACGCTGGTGCCGCCACTAACGGCAGGATCGCTGTTAGAAACGGCATGATCAGTGCGCCTGTGCCCGATGTCTGCGGCGCATGCGCCGTAGACATCGGTGCCGCTATTTCTGCAAATATCTCCTAAACCTTTAAGGTTTGGGAGATATTTATTGCACCTACAGGTAAGCCTTAATCTAGGCTTACCTGTAGGTTAAAGTGGTTGTAATGGGTTTACAACCACTTTAACCACCTGATCACTTTGCACTTAAACCCCCCTTGTGACAGACCAATTTTCAGCTTTTGGCGCTGATGCATTTTAAATGACAATTGCGCGGTCATACAGCGCTGTACCCAAATGAAATTTTTATAATTTTTTTCCCACAAATAGAGCTTTCTTTTGGTGGTATTTAATCACAGCTGGGGTTTTTATTTTTTGCTAAACAAACAAAAAAGATGGAAAAAAAAAATCATGTTTAATAGTTTGTTATAAAATTTTGCAAACAGGTAATTTTTCTGCTTCATTGATGTGCGCTGATGAGGCGGCACAGGTGGGCACTGATAGGCTGCACTGGTGGGCACTGATAGGCTGCACTGGTGGGTACTGATAGGCTGCACTGGTGGGGACAGATAAGTCGGTACTGATGGGGACAGCAAAGATGGCACTAATGGGCACGGATGGGTGGCACGGATGGGTGGCACGGATGGGTAGCACGGATGGGTGGCACCGATGGGCACTGATGGATGACACTGATAGGCACTGATGGGTGGCACTGATGGGCACTGATAGGTGGCACTGATGGGCACTGATGGGCACTGGTAGGTGACACAGATGAGCACTGGTAGGTGACACAGATGAGCACTGGCAGGTGACACTGATGTGCAGCACTGGCACTGTGGGCACTGAGAGATGGCACTGTGGGCACTGAGAGATGGCAGTGTGGGCACTGGTAGGTGGCACTTTAATGGGGCAAAGGTGGGCACAATGGATTGGGCACATTGCAGTGAGAGGGACTGATGTCCCTCTCACTGCCGCCGGTGATCGGCTTTTTTTTTTTCTCCTCGCGCTGTCAGCGCGAGGAGGAAAAAAAGCCGATTACCGACTCTGTTAAGATCACATGATCAGCTGTCATTGGCTGACAGCTGATCACGTGGTAAGGGGTCGGGATCAACCCCTTACTCGGATCTGTGATCCAGCAAGTCTTACAGACTCGATGATCACAGAGCGCGCCGCGTGCGCCCTTCAGGGGGCGCGCAGGCAGCTCGTGGCCGGGACTACGTCAATAGACGTAGTCCCAGCACAATAGATCCGCGCTGTAGCCATCATTTGGCTATGGCGTGGGTCTAAGGTGGTTAACCACCTCACGCAAATATACTGCGGCAGAAGGGCACATACAGGCAGATTAACGTATCTGTACGTTGCCCTTTAAGAGACGGCTCGCGGGCCGTGTCCATGATTGTGGGTCATGCGGACCACATGTCCGCGGGGATACCCGCGATCGTCTCACGAAGAACGGGGAGATGCAAATGTAAACAAGCAAATGCTAAGCTAATGACACTGACACTGATCACGCTCCCTGTGATTAGGAGCAGTGATCATTGATGTGTCAGACACAGCCCCCCCCCCCATAGAATCACTCTCTAGGACACACTTAACCCCTACAGCGCCACCTAGTGGTTAATCCCTTCACTGCCAGTGACATTTTTACAGTAATCTGTTATCGGGGCTTACAATTCAACACTGCCACACATTTATGGAAAGTTATCCTTGCTATCTGGGATGATAATATTAAAGATTTTGAACTAACCCTATATGTACTGCTGTACACCCTTACATATTTTTTTAAAAAAATGTCAGAAAACAGGGATTCTTGGTTTACATATATTGCAATACTGGTTCAAGCTGGCCAACTGCGTCAAAGTGATCCTTCTCTGGCCAGGTCCCCAGTCTGCTGTGCAAAATGCCAAATACTTACTTTGTTATATTTACTACTTGCACACTGCTATACATTGTTACATATTTCAAGCAAACTTTTGCATAAAAACAGGGATTTTTGGTTTGCATTGTGTGGGTCATTGACCAGACCTGAGCCTGTAGATCTCTCACAACTGTGTATGTCTTCCCCATATTGCTACTAGTAGAGTAGAAAAAGGCCAGAAATTGATCACTTTGATTCAGTTGGAGAGATTGAACATGTATTGCAATATATGCAAACTAGGAATCCGGACAGGAATCATTGTAACCTGAACATGTTTGTTATGAATTTCTAATGCCCCATACACACGGTCGGACATTCCGACCACAAAATCTGTTGGATATTTTCCGACTGATTTTGTCCGAAACTGGTGTTGCACACACACAGTCGGACAAAGTTGTCGGAAAATCCGATCATTCCGAATGAGGTGACGTACAACACATACGACGGGACTATGTAGAGGCCAGTAGCCAATAGCTTTTGTCTCCAAATTTCTTCTGAGCATGCGTGGCATCGGATTTTGTTGTCAGAAAACTTTAGATACTGCTAGAGCCCACACACGATCGGATTTTCCGACAACATAATGCGATAGGACCTTTTCCATCGCAATATCCGACCGTGTAATATGGTTATATCTCTTTACTATCTATTGTGTTGTACTGTATCTATGGAAGCCATTTATGACCTGAACACATATCAATCTAAATTTCTACTTTATAGTTTAAGTCAATAATTAAAGGGGTAGGGGACCCCGATGTAAGGAAGGGGCTCTCTGGGGACCCCGATGTAAGTGAGGGGCTCTCTGGGGACCCTGATGCAAGGGGGAGGCTCTCTGGGGACCCTGATGCAAGGGGGAGGCTCTCTGGGGACCCTGATGTAAGTGGGGGGCTCTCTGGGGATACATACACACATATATTACTGTATATACATGTGTATGCCCACCCAAGCGTATGACTTTCTTTACTACGCTGCTATGGGCTCTAGCCCCAGATCTTTTGTAGACCTAGCAATGCCCCTGGCTTTAACTCTTTGTACCCTTTTGTACTCTGTCGCCCCTCCCAATAAAAAAAAAGATTGCCTGGAGATCTAAAACTGCAGTCTTCTGCTGTGTATAAAGTATGTAGTGAACATACACATTACTATTTTTTTTTTCATGCAGTAGTAATAAACAAAGCATTGATAGTTAATATGGGTGATGCATTGCTTTGTCGATGTGTTCAATGTCAATTACACTGTAATCCACTGAAGCACCTAGCTTAATTATTTGGTTTATGGATTGACCTGAAGTTTCACCTTTGATCGCTGAAGTAACCACAAGGCTTTTACAAATATGAAATCTAGTAAAGGAGCATCTTTTTTATTTTGATTTTTTGTTTCAGGGGGTTGTACTTTACCCCTTTCTTAAGGGCCTGAGGTGTAAAGAAATCTTGGACAAAGGGCACTTTTAGGCGGTGGAGGGCAGTAGCGGTAAAGCACTGTTTAAGCGCCGCTTTGCCGCCGTTATCAGTGCGCTTTTACCCCCCGAGGGGGTTAAAAAGGTGTTAAAAGTGCTGCCCATTGAATTTAATGGGCAGGGCGTTTTAGGAGCAGTGTATACACCTCTCCTAAACCAAAGATGATGCTTGCAGGACTTTCACACTGGAGTAACAGAAGAGGCGCTTTGCAGACGCTATTTTTTGCGCTAAAACGCCTGTAAAGTGCCTCAGTGTGAAAGTGCTCTTAGGGGTCTTTGGATGGTTTAGGAATAAAATGTCTCCTTCTTCTGAAGCAGGCTTCAGCAGTTGGCTACACGTTGGGCTCCTACTTTGTCTAGTTATTGTACATGTCTATGCCATCTTCTGGAAGACATTCCCCACTGTGGCATGGTCATCCTTCAGCATCACTATTGCATTTAATATGCAAACTTATATGTAGCTTAGTACACACCAGCAAATATGTTTCCTGTTTTTTAGTTCTGTTTGTCTGTTATATGATTGCCTTGAACTTGGCATCTGCTTCTGATAAGTAATATCCATACCATCTACAGCTCTGGCAAGGAAGACCAAATACTCTAAAGCCTATGATTAGGTGGGTTTCCCTTGCCACTGTGTCAGGGATGTGCCAGGTCACAAGGTAAAATGGCAATTAGTGTGCAGTTTTGCAGGGATTATGATTTGGTGTCACCCAGGGATCTCACCCATGCAGGTTGAAGGACTCAGGATATTTTGACCAGAGAAAACAGGAGTGGCAGCTTTCTTCAGCTTTGGTAAAGACTGGCCAATTGTTGAGTTCGGAAGCTTGTAGAGTATTGGGTGAGATTAATATTATACAGGATTTATATAGCGCCAACAGCTTATGCAGCACTTTACAATAAAAGAGGGAGACGATACAGTTATAATACAATAGGATACAAGAGGATTAAGAGGGCTCTGCTCAGAAGAGCTTACAATCTAATAGGGTGGCGCAGGTGGTACAAAAGGTTGTAATTGTGGGGAATGAGCTGATGAATCTTACAGCCTTTTTTAAATGTTTGTGTTTGCAAATACAGAAATGTATGAAGTAATGTGGTGTGAAGTGAAGATATGGATGTCATGGAAGGAAGGATGGAGGATACTAAAAATTGGCTTCAGGTGTGATGTACATGAATATGCTGACAAGGAGCAACCTGAAAAAAAGGAAAGAGCAGGGAAATCACCTCATCAGTCTACTGCTGCTCATTTGATGTCCAGTCAGCAAGCTGGAAGAGAACAAATACAAGAACCAATAGGGTGCTGGATTTAGATTTTCTAAAGGTCATTGAAACTGTCACTGGGTACCATGGCTCCGGTTTGACAGTGCTCCACAACACAGGGACTACCCCCAGGAACAAGGAAAGGACACAGACTTTATGCTGCATTCACAACTGACGTGGCACTGAAGACAGATGGTACTAATACGGGGCACTGATGACACGTGACACTGGTGTAAACCTGCTATTCTGAAATGCAAGCAGTGCCAATTTATTTGGTATTTGTCTATTTAAAGAGGGAGTCCGGCAAAAAAAAATGTTTTTAAAAGTCAGCAGCTACAAATACTGCAGCCGTTGACTTTTAAAATAACGACACTCACCTGTCACAGGGTCCAGCGACGTCAGCACTCAAGGCCGAACCGTCCCTCGCTCCTCGGATGCTGCCGCCGCCATCTTGGGTATGGGAATCAGGAAATGAAGCCTTGCGGCTTCACTTCCCGGTTCCATATTGCGCATACACGAGTCGTGCAATGCAATAGGAATGCTCCGCGCTGTCTCTGGGACCCGTGTGTGTCCCAACAGACCCCCTGCACCCCCCTCCCCCCTGAAAGGTGCCAAATGTGACACCAGAGTGGGGGAGGGTTCCGATGAGCGGAAGTTCCACTTTAGGGTGGAACCCCGCTTTAAGCACAGTCAAAATTCATAAGACCTGATGAAGGCAGAGTGTGTTTGGCCACCGAAACATTATGGCTTTATTCAGCTATAAATCCATTTTATCATGAAAGCGTTTGTTACCCCAACACTTAATATTCCTGATATGTGACTGCTGTACCATGTACTTGTATGAGGAAGTATCCTGTTCTCTTTGTATTACTTCCTTTATGTGAAATCCCTGGTGTTCCTGCTAGTCCCTCTGCTTTCCTAAAAAAACTGACTAAGCAGGAGAGTACAGCATGGTCAGTTCTCTATGAGTAAGTACAATGTAGTTGTGTGAAACGCGTCAACCTCTGTACTGGCTGGTATACTTGTGGTGTGTGTCAAGTACTTTCCAAAGATTACTCAATAAAATTACTTTTCATTATGCCGGTGTGCAGCCATTCTCTTCAATCTATGGTCAGTTCTCTAGCTATGCTGGAAACTCAGTATGCTCTCCTCCAATGATTAGATTTGTCCTGACACGCCCCCACTGCACAGCCATACACTGGGAAGCTCAGTGTGCTGCTGTTTCTCCTACCCCTAGCTCTTATGCAGCTGAGAACAGAGTAAATGTGATCACTTATAAAAAAAGGGTATTTATAATGTTTTCTTTTTATACTGTATATATACAAAATGTTTTGCCTTTCCTTTATATTTTAAACTGAATGGGTTGTTTTACAAGGTGAACGTTTACAATCACTTTAAATTACCTTTGGACTCTTGGATGTTTGTTTGGCATTGTCATTGGACTGTATGACATTGGAGAGATGACACCACTGAATTCCAATACTAGAACAATAAAATCTGTAAGACTGTGTACATTTCAGGACTGGATGGACAGAAATACAAATCATTTGATAGATAAAACAGTAGGCATATACAGTATGTATTTAATTTGGATGTTTGCCTGGAGTTCAGTTTAACCGCTTGCCGATCAGCCGCCGCAGTTATACTGCGGCAGAATGGCATGGGCAGGCGAATCGCTGTTATGTTACATTGGTTCCTAAGGCGGCCACTAGGGGCGCGCGCTGCTCGCCCCTGGAGCTGATGCGAGTGCCTGGCAGTCTCGATGACCACCGGGCTCCCGCGATCGCTCGTAACACGGCGAGAACCGGATCTCTGTGTGTAAACACAGAGATCCCGGTTCTCTGAGGGGAGAAGTGACAGATCGTCTGTTCGTACAAAGTATGAACAGCGATCTGTCATCTCCCCTAGTCAGTCCCCTCCCCCCTTAAGTTAAAACACAAACTAGGGAGCACACTTAACCCCTTGATTGCCCCCTAGTGTTAACCCCTTCACTGCCAGTGAAATTTTTACAGTAATCAATGCATTTTTATAGCACTGATCTCTGTATTATTGCCAATGGCCCCAAAATTGTCAGAAGTGTCCGCCATAATGTCGCAGCCATGATAAAAATCGCAGATCGCCGCCATTACTAGTAAAAAAAAATTAATAGTAAAAATTCTATAAATCTATCCCCTTTTTTGTAGACGCTATAACTTTTGCGCAAACCAATCAATATATACGCTTATTGCTATTTTTTTACCAAAAATATGTAGAATAATACATATCGGCCTAAACTGAGAAAAAAATTAGCTTTTAAAAAAAAAAAATGGGAGATATTTATTATAGCAAAAAGTACAAAATATTGTTTTTTTTTTTAAATTGGCGCTCTTTTTTTGTTTATAGCGCAAAAAATAAAAACCGCAGAGATGATCAAATACCACCAAAAATAAGTCCTATTTGTGGGAAAAAAAGGACGTCAATTTTGTTTGGGTACAACGTTGCACGACTGTGCAAATGTCAGTTAAAGCGACGCAGTGCTGAATCGAAGTGCTCTGGTAATGAAGGGGGTAATATCTTCCGGGGCTGAAGCGGTTAAGCTATATTTTTTCCTTTGTGCTAGTGTAAAATATTATGTTGTACACTCTTGTTAGTAAATGCTGTAAATAAATCATTTCATGTAAATTAAGAAAATAAGAAAACACAGAAGGAACCTTGATACAGAATCTCAGAGAGCAGCATGCATCAAGGTAATGCTGAAACGAAAGTGGGTCAATGCAAGATTCTTTTCTGGCACATCCTTACATTACTGTATCAAGGAACCAGTTTAGCACTGGGAAATTGTAATCTCAAGAAGCCCGTGTCTGAATGGGATTTATCAAGGGCTACATCTATGCTGCTCTACTTTTTTTCTTACTTTTTATTTTCTGTTTAAAAAATGTCAAGGTCGTAGAAGCATAACTCTTCCCACTTAACAAACTGCGGCAGTTGAAAACAGCAATACACAAAAAAGAGGTAACAATGGAGATACAATGCAGAATTTGTTCCCTTTATCTTAAACCCTTGACTGTTCCATTGTTTTTTTGTTTTTTTTTTCCTTCTAAATAATTTACTTGAACATGTCAAGGATTGTTATGGCTCAGAGTGGTGTACTTTTTTTTTTTTTCTGTGAGCAAACTGTGAAATATCACTATTTAAAATAATCAAAGCTGTAATATATTAACTTGAAGTGAGCTTGCCAGGTGCTACAAAGTGTGCCACAAAGTGTGCAACGCAGGGTTCTTAACCACTTGCCAACCGCCGCATGTACATTTACGTTGGCAGAATGGCACGGCTGGACATATGGGCGTACAGGTACGTCCCTTTGAATTTGCCGCCACGTGGTCGTGTGCGTGCATGCCCCTACTGGGAGCTCAGTGAGTATGATCGCGGGTCCCGCGGTCTCGATGTCCGCGGGGATACCAGCGATTGTCTCACGGAGCTGAAGAATGGGGAGATACTAATGTAAACAAGCATCTCCTCGATCTGCCTAGTGACACTGTCACTAATCTCTGCTCCCTGTGATCGGGAGCTATGATCAGTGACGTGTCACTCGTAACCACGCCCCTTAACAGTTAGAGTCACTCCCTAGGACACACTTAACCCCTTTCTAGCCAGCTAGTTGTTAACCACTTCACTGCCAGTGTCATTTTTACAGTAATCAGTGCAATTTTATAGCACTGATTGCTGTAAAAATGACAATGTTCCCAAAAATGTGTCAAAATTGTCCGATGTGTCCGCCATAATGTCGCAGTCATGATAAAAATTGCAGATCGCCGCCATTACTAGTAAAAAAAAATTATCAATAAAAATGCCATAAAACGAACCCTATTTTGTAGACGCTATAATTTTTGCGCAAACCAATCAATAAATGCTTACTGCGATTTTTTTTAACCAAAAATATGTAGAAGAATACGTATCGGCCTAAACTGAGGGAAAAAAAATGTTTTTTTTTATATATTTTTTGGGGTTATTTATTACAGCAAAAAATAATGTGTTTTTTTCAAAATTGTC